>OZ012681.1:118859631-119387131 GCA_963942445.1 Argyra leucocephala | reverse complement strand
GTACATTTTAAATAAAATGAAAATCTATTAAACTGCGGTAGTAATTTTTATATTGATTTAATACTTTGTATATATCAATATACATTAGGTATATTGTATATATATATAATTTATATACATACTATATAATTAACCAAAAAATTAATTATTCAAATTATTTAATTTAAAGTATTTATTATTTGGGTGCAGTTCATCTTATTTACTTTAAACCCATCGTAATTTAATTTCAAGGATAATTTTAATAATATCTAATAGACAGCTACTCACTTACATTTCAAAATAATGTTATTAAAAAAAAAAAATAATAAAATAAAATTTCTTCAAATGAACAAATGAATTATACTAATACTAATAGTATAGTTTTAATTCAAATTTTTGTATGTGTTAATATGTATGTGTTTTTTTTTTATTTATTACAGATAGATTTTAACAAAACAAAAATTCTTAAGATATTTTAATATGAAATTTTTGTTCTATAAAATGTGTATTTATGTAAATATAAACGGTAGAGTACCGTAATCTAAACAAAAAATTAACAACAACAAAATAATAACATAAATAAAAGCTTTTTCAACAATCAAAATCTAAGTATTAAACCAAGTTTTATCAAGTTCTACAACGATTCTTATTCAAAAAGTTTTGTAAAAAAAAAAAAAGCTTTAAAACATGGTTTTAACAAAAATATAAACCATTTAAAATTCGTATTTATAGAAATGAATATTGGAACACATTGAATTGAAACCTTATTACTTTTTATATCAAATCACTGGTTAAAATAATAACAAAAAAAAAAAACTGTTTTGAATAAAAATTTCAAAATATTTTAAAAATAAAATAACTGTCAATTTAAAAGACATAAATTTAAATTGACAGTTATTTTATTTTAAAAATATTTTTGAATTTTTATTCCTACATTGTCCGGATCAAACAACAAAATGTATAGAATTTAGTACAATAAAGTTTGATTTGAAGAGTTAAATTTTTAAAAGATGTTTCTAATTTCGACAGAAATAGTTTTTTTGCAAATTGGGGTAAAATCCTGAATTACATTAAATTTTCACATTATTTATTATGTATGTATTTTTTCTACGAAAATCAATTCAATATTTGATAACATTTTATTTTTCTCTGTAGTCATATTATTAAATGAATTTTGTTGGAGCCGGTTTTTGTGCCGAAAAGGAAATGTTTAAAAATAAAATATTGTAAAAAATAATGTTAAAAAACCGATTTAAAAAAAAAATGTCAAACTTTAATGTTGAAAATAAAAATTTCGACAATTTTTCTAGAGTAGTACATTTCAGAGCTACTAACCAAAATCAGCTTTTATCATTTAAGAAATGAGTCAAAGGTAAAAGATATTATGTTCAGCCGGGTTGGTTTGGTACAACAAACATCACTGTTATGAGCGCTTTATTGTTAAAATGTCGATTCAATTCAATTCAATTCAATTCAATTCAATTCAATTCAATTCGATTTTATTTATCTAAAAAAAAAGCTAATTTGTCATAATAAAAATAATTGGAAAGATTTTAAGAGCTGGATTCATGCCAATCAAAATATTACAGAGTAAGTCAATAAGGTAAGTCAAATAAGCCAAACAAAATATTACAGGCTATTTCTTTTTTCCAGAATATTTTTTATATATATTTGAAATTAGAAGGGATTTTTGAATTTGATTAAAAATCAGAGTTATACGCTTTTTTCAGAATATACCAAAATAAAGTTGCCAAATGTCCAAATGATAAGTGGACATTGTCTTTTTGTTAAGTAATCCATGTCCTTATGTTAAGTGTCCTTATATCCAGTAATTGAACTTATAACAATTTACTATGCAGATTAAAATATTAAGCAATTAATTTTCAGTCTATTTTCGAGTATCGTAGATATTGAAAAATATTAACAAAAAAAAAATTGTCTTTTTCTGTTCTTTATTACAAATATGTATATTTTGTGATTACATAAGAGAATAATTGCTATTTATGAATAAAATAAAGTTTAAAATTGTTATTCGAAAGATATTTTATTGAATTTTGTTTATAATGATGCAATTTTTCTTTGACTACGCCTATAGTCGGTTATATTCAGCAAATGTACTGAAATTTAGCGAATGATTATAACCGTATTTTACTGTATATATATTTTTTTTTGAAATAGCAGAAGAAAATGAACTAACATTTATTATAACATTTTTGAAGAGTATATGACCTGATTTTTGTTTTTGTACTCTTTTCTATAAGTTTGTGTGTTCATTTAAAACGAAAGAATTTTTATTGAAGTATTTTCAAAAATTGTCTGTAATTAATTATTTTAGAGTAGATTTCGCTCTACTCAGAACTAACCGTCGTTAATATGGTGTAACTATTTTAAATGTTTGAAGTATTCATCACCAAGAATTTCCTAAAATTTTAATATTTTTGTGGTGTAATTTACTATTCAACAACTATTCTAGCTTTTTTACTCCCCACGTCATTCATCTTGTGTCGATATTATATATAAGATTTTATTTTTATTGTATTATCGATTTACTTTAAATCTATATAAATGTATATTTATATGTATAAAATACATACGTAAATATGAATATTTACAATATATGTAGAGGTACAAAAAGGCTATTTTTCATACAAAATATATGGAGGCATATGGGTACCTCGTCAACCTAATGAAGGTGTTTCGATTGGCACTCACATAATGGTTTAAGAATTTTAAGTTATTCTGATTTATATGATGTTGATCTTCGATTCACGTTCCACACCGTGTGGCGTAGTAGGTAGAGAGCCTGCCTTTCAATCAAAAGGTTCTAGGTTCGATTCCCGATAAAGCAAAAAAATGCTTTATTGATTTTTCGACCTAGTTCAATATTCTTCCCCACGTAACAATTTTATTGCTATAAGACTCTTGCGCACTCTCTAATAATAAACACTCTTATAGCAGTATTAGTGTTAATTTGAGTGCTCCGCAATTGCTGCGAAAGGTTATAAATATGTTATAGCACTAAAATGGAGAATTCTATAAGGCACCGGAGGAGCAAGTGCTGTAATATTGTTATAGGATTAGTATACATGTATTAGTGTATATGTTTTTATTTTGAAATGATATTCATTTGAAATAATTTATGTTATGCGAGAGTGAGAAAGGTATTATTTTTTATTTTTAAAATAATAATTTTATGGAGCTTATATTTATTTCCTGAGAAAGGGAGATAGATATTAGTTAATAATATAAAAAGTGTCTTACTAATAAATAATATTTTTCGGTCAAAAATAATTCTATTAATATTTATAACTAGCTTTGTAACCCGTCATAAATGACGGAAGCAAAATAAATCCTAGTTTCTTTTTTTCTTTCATTATTTTCTTTGTTCCGAAATTACAGTACTTATGTTTATATCACTTTTTATTTATTTTTATTTATGTTTATATTGGCCTAACACTAATCTTTTTTTTTTATATAACAGAAAAAGAAGTACCATACCAATTTGTATATATATGCATTTGTATACATATGCAATTTGTATATGTGTTGGAGCGTTCCGTCGAACTTACAAACATCCAGATAAATGCAGAATAATATATATAATATTATTGTGATCAAAATGCAAAATTTGGCTGGGAATGAAATTTCATTGACATTTATTATAAAAATAATTCGAAAAAATACAATGGCCCTCTAAAAATAACCAATTTTTAAATAAATAAAAGAAAATATATTTTTAAATTGCATCTTTAAAATATTTAATAATGTATGTTAATTAATGCATAACATCAAATTTGAATAAATAATTATTCTTTTAAATAAAAATGATATTTTTGCGAAAATAATGCAAAATAAAACTATTCAGTTTTTGTTTATTTAAAAAAAATTTACCTCTTTTGTAGAAAATAATGACCGTCGCAAAATATTTATCTAAAAGCTACAGTAAGTTTATTAGTAACATTATAGGAATACAGTAAAATAATAACACCACTACTGCTATTCCAGTAATTCTATTCTTATAACAACATTTTAACTCTTAATATAGGATTACGCACTTTTAGATTTATAAAAACATTGCTGTATCATTTGTGTAAAATCCCATTATAACAACTCCCGCAAATGCTATAAGAACATTCTTATAGCAATATTAATCACATTATTCCCATAAAAACAACATTATAACACCTTTAGTGCTTATCGGGAGTCATATAGAAGTCTTGTAGCACTAATTTTGTTTTTATAATAATAAAATGTTACGTGGATCGTCATTGCTATAAAATAAATGACAAAAAATAATTGAGAGTATAATCTGATAAACAAATTGAATAAAATGGAGGTATTCTATTTAAAAAGGCTTAGTTCCTGGACAATAATAGTAGTTTTCCACATTTAATTTCTTGATAAGCGAGTAATTCGATAAATAAATGCTCCAAATTTTATTGTAGATATTGTAGTATAAACATTACATTGTGTAAGTAAGTACATAATATTACAGATTTATTTTAGTTAAAATAAATTGCAAAGTGACTGAATTATATTTACATATTTATCCGCTTTTTTTTTGTTAAAACAGCCTTTTCCTATTAATTTGTTTTCAAAAAAGGTATTTCCAAAAGTGATTTACAAATAGCGCCTTTTCCAAAATTTTTAGCTTAATATATTGAATACTTACGGACAAAAATGTCATCAATCATAGTACTAATTTAGATATTTAACGATACAAATAATATTTATTAATACCGTTGTAAATTCGACTGTAAAATTTTATTAAAATCAACTTCGGGCTTTTTTTTAGAAAACTAACTTTATCAAGAAACTGCAATATTCTGGACTTCATATCATTCTCAAATAACTTTCAAATGGAATTCTTGCTTTGATTCAAATTTTCTATCTAACCTATTGTGTTTTTTTTTTTAATATAAAATTTTTTTTTTGTTGTATAGATATCCTATAGTCAATCAGTACAACTCTTTTGATTTTTCTCATTTATTTGATTTGCGTATCAAACTTAAAATGGTAATGAATTATAATTAGAAAAGAAAGCAAAACATTATGTAGACACATATTGTATTATATATTATAAATACATTATGTTACATGTATATATAAGTAGGTACATAATATAAGCCACTGAATGTGTAATTATATTGAAAATTTAAAATTTTGTAATGTATAAAAAACATAATAATAATATGAAAATAAAAATGCATTATAATAAATTTAAAGAAAAAAATTTCTACCACGAAATCGGTAATTCTGATTGCATCATCACAGTAAAGCAATGTCGATGTTGTCACAGGAAAATTATTTTGAAAATCTTTTTTAATAATTTTTATACTCTTCAACTATAGGATACTTATTACTATAATTTTATATTTTTGAATTAATTTATCTATTTTACAAGATATTTACATTTATTTCGTTGCATTTATACCGAATTTTCTTTTCATAAATACTCTATCTTATCTCTCTATACTCTTTCGTAATACTTAATCCACGATGTTTTTATAATAATTAATAGAGTGAGTAAGATCGTGCCAATTCAATTTTGATTCTGAAAAAAAATGTATGTGTCTAGTATATCAATATAACACAAGCACTTTTATAGAAATAATAAAAAAGGCTTGTGTCATGATAAGTGGTTGTTAACGTTGATTTTTATTGATATTGATATGTAAGTCTTGTCTATACACTTGTATTAATTATAATATTGATAATTAATATTGATGATTAATAAAGATAAAGGTAAAGATAACATCAAAATTTAAAGATAACAAAAAACAACTTTATCGTTTTTGCCATGAATCTGAATTTTTCAATGAACTCAGTCCAAGAAATATTAAATGAAATAAGAATGGCACAATTCCATTGGTTAATACGGGATGAAAGCACTGATATTTCCGTTCACAAAATGTTAATTATTTATATAAAATACCGCTTGAATTTTAATCACAAAACTGTTTTTGCTGGTATAATACAAATAAACGCATGTGACGAAAAATCCATTGTGGAGTCCATAAATGGATATGCAAAAGATGGTAATGTTGACATCTAATGGAGCTGCAGTAACGCTGGAAGCCTATAACGCAGTTACAGTACTATTGAAATTTGTCACTTAATTTCACAGTTTATGTGCCACGCATTGTGTGGCACATAGAGAGAATTTAGAAATTGATAATGCCTGGAAGGGTATAGCTTTTATTTTCCAAGTAGAAATATATTATTGCGAACAGTATACACCCAGTTTTGATGTTTTACCAAGTTAGAAGCTTTGATGTTCTGACCACTTAATGAAATTCACGCTGGCTTTCTCGTCATTTTGCAGCTATTTCGTTTATTCGGAATTATGATGTCTTAATAGAATATTGCAAAGAAAAGATTGATTGTTCCAATTCAATTGATCCAATCTACTTCAATTGGTTCTTTGTGAAGAAAGTTTTCAAAATATAAGAATTTTGTTTGATATTTTTTTGGAACCTTTTAAGCGTCGGGGGCTGATTTTGAAAGGGGATTTATCCTGATAAATTTGATTAAAACTTAGAAATAGGTTGGAAGTAAATAATTTGGATAACTTAATAAGAATAAAATCGCACTTAATCGCAGAAAATATTATTGATTTTGATATTATTGACTGGAAGAAAAACAAAGACAGGAGAGAAAAAAAATAATAATGTAATATGGAATTAATAAAAAAAATTCAAAAATAATAAAAAACTTAAAAAACTGCAATAAAAACTGCAATTTTTTTTTAATAAAATATCTAATTTACCAAATTCTTGTTTAATTTTTTAAACATTGCGCAATTTTTTTTTCTTTTGCTCAGCTAAAAAAAAATTAGAGAGAATATTCTATAAATAAAAGAAATAAAAATAAATAAAATAAAAATTACAAATTGGTATATACTCATAAAAAAGAAATTTTACGGTTATGTTCCGGTAACCTTATTGGCATAAGGTTTTGCTATAGTTCAGAAGTGAATAATATTCATAGGTAACTTATATTGACAATTAATGTTTGATCAAATAATGTAGTTTCTTCTCCTTAGAAGTCAACTTTACATTTTATACGAAACTTATTAAAAGAGTGTCTCACTTGATAAGCTTCCATTTAAAACACACTTTAACAACATAATTAACCAGGCAAACTCTATGTTAGGGTTGTAAAAAATTTAATAATTGATAATATACAATTAAATCATTATTCACAACGTTCATTCTTCTTCACCATGAATATGCTAATCGTTACTACTTCACTCATATCAACAGAATAGAGTCAATTAAAAAAAAAATTCTTAGATTTGCATTACATAATCTTCCCGGGTCCAACCATATAATCCTGCCTCCTTAATAAGATCGCCTCAAACTACTTCAATCAAATACTTTGCACTCGAGAAGAGTTGTTGAGGATATTGTATTTATAATTCAGCTATTCATTGGCGATAAACAGATTAATATCAATAAACAGATTAACATTAAGTGCGCGATATCGCACAGAAAATGTTAGTAACTTTCCTTTTCACAGAAAAAATTGTGGTAATATTTGGGCCCATAAATAAAAACAAAAAAAAACAATAATGAAAATCAAAATGAATATTATATTGAAATATATTATAAATTTAAATTGTTAATTAAACTACAATATTGTAAACCGTTAGAACTAAATGGTCAATAAATAAATAAATATAAATAATCTACTTAAAAGTAGAAGTTAAAACATAATTCTTAACTTCATAGATAAAATAGTTTCTAATTAGTAAACTTTAAATCGTAATCAGTGTCGGTGACAACAAAGCACATCAACAGCAAAATTTTCAGTAATAGTGAAATTAAAATAAATTATTAAAATTAAAAAATAAGAACTTTATTTTAACTAGAAAATTAAAAGCATTTATTGTAAATTATAATAAGTGTTTATAAATTTAATTAGTAATTATCATTACAATAGTTCATTAAAAAACCTAAATATTAACTTTACGCGGTAAAAAAAAAATAAATAAAAAGGAAAACAAAAAACAAAAAATCTTGTGTATAATAATACCTGTAAGATCTTACGAATATATTATAAATATTTTTTGTATACTTGAAAACAAAAAATTTATATTGAAGGAATTATCGATAATACTTCCAGAAGTGTATACAAAAAAAAAAAAAAAAAAAACAAAATAAAACTTGTGATTTATATTTGTCTAATCTCAATATTAACAATTATTAACTTACCCAGAAAAATCTTGATGTTCTTGGTGTTGTAGATTTATATAACTTATAATTAGTGAATTTATTTACATAACTTATAATTAGTGCACCAAAACTTAATACAAAAAAAAGAAAGAAAGAAATAAATAAAAATTTACTTTTGTATAAAAAATAAACTAAAAGTTAATTAAGTTTAATAATTGTAATCAAAAATAATTTTTAATATTTTGATTTGAACCTTTAATTTTCACACAATTTTTCCAATATTGTATATATATACACTTTATTTGGTACACATATTTATTAAACAAAATCAGAAAAAAGAAAACAAAATAAAAACATAATAAGAATAATAGAAATGAAATTAATCATTTAAACAATAATAAATTTCAAAACTGATAATCAAAATATTTTTATTCTTTTTACAAGAAGTAATAAATTATAGAAAAACAAAAAAAAAAAAAAAATAATAAGAAGATTAAAAATTGTTTTCAAGCAATAAAACTAATATTAAATTTTACTTTATCAAATTTTCTTGAGTATATTTCATGAACACTTCACTAATTTTAATTTTATTAATATTTCTTGTATAATTCTACGAAATTCTATCTGAAGTAAAAAAATTAAGAAATAAAAAGAATAAAGCTTGGAATAAGTACTTAAAAGAGAAAACCAATAAAAACTATCATGAGTTTGTAATTTTGTTCAATTCCTACAAACTGACATTAGATTTCAGTTATAACAACTATTTAATAAATGTTAGCTCTCAGCTAAGGATTAATCCTAAGTCCTTTTGGAAATTTGTTAACTCCAAACGTAAATCTGATCAATTTCCCATCACCATGTCCTATAATGATGTTAGTGCTAACTCTCCAAAATCTATTGCACATCTCTTCAAGCTATTTTTCTGTAGTTCTTATTCAGAAAATCTCTTTGAAGTTGATGAAAATAATTTTAATCACATGATAAACCAACCTGAAAACCAAGTTATCTCAATAGATTTCTCTACTCAGAAAATAAAGAGTTATTTGAATAATCTCAACAGTGATGTATTTCCTGGACCTGACAAAGTACCATCTTTAATCTTAAAAAACTGTTCTGAATCTTTTGCGTTACCATTATCCCTTTTATTCAATCGATCGTTTACTTCTGGAATATTTCCACAATATTGGAAAAATTCATTTATAAAAAAGGTGCTAAAAATATGGTCACAAATTATCGTCCAATAGCAAAATTTTCATGCATACCTAAACTTTTCGAATTAATAGTTTTTGATTCAATTTATGATATTTGTTCTAAACATTTATCAATTAATCACCATGGTTTTGTAAAGAAAAAATCTACGGTTACAAATTTAGTTGAGTCTTGCTCACACTTCCTGAACACTATGGAGGATGGCTTTCAGACTGATGTCATTTACACAGATTTGAGCAAGGTATTCGATTTACTGCCTCATAGTGTTATTTTATTAAAACTTAAAAAACTGGGATTTCCTAAATTTTTTATAATGTGGATTAAATCATTTTTATCCAATAGATCTTATAGTGTAATGTTTAGATCAGCTTTTTCTGAATCATTTTCTGCCACCTCTGATGTACCACAAGGCAGCCATCTAGGTCCCTTACTATTCATTATCTCAATTAATGATATCAACAATCTCATTAACAATAGTAACATTATCATATATGCTGATGATATGAAAATTTATAAAAAAAATATCTTGATTCGTTTTTAAAGTGGTGCGGCTATAATAATCTTCTCCTTAATATTGATAAATGCGCTGTTATTTCCTTTACTCGTAGATTCATTCCAATAATAACTGATTATACTTTTAATTCTAAACTAATCAACTGAGTTTCTCATTTTAAAGACCTTGGGGTACTTTTTGACGATAAACTCAAATTTAAACTTCACTTTAATAGCATAATTAACAAGGCAAATTCTATGTTAGGGGTTTTATTAAAAGATGGTCTAAAGAATTTGATGATCCATACATTACTAAAGCTTTATTCACTACTCTTGTTCGCCCCCACCTTGAGTACGCAAGCCCTGTCTGGTCACCTCACTATTCCACTCATATTAATAGAATTGAATCTATTCAAAAAAAATTTTTTGCGATATGTTCTACGTAATCTTCCCTGGTCTAACCCAATAATCCTACCTCCATACATAAATCGTCTGAAGCTTCTTCAGATGAACACATTGCAATCAAGAAGGGTTGTTGCAGATATCTTATTCATATCCCAAGTATACAATGGTGAAATTGATTCCAAAATTATAAAAGATCAGATTAACTCGTACATTAACACCAGTACGCGTTTTCGTATAGAACATCTTTTTAATCTTCCTTTCCATAGAACTAATTATGGTAAATTTGAGCCAATTAATAGAATGTTAATGGCAGTTAATTAATACAAAAACAGTGTTGACTTTTCTTTGAACAAAACCAGTTTAAAGAAAACCTTGTTTCGCTTGCTTCCTTAGTCCTTCTAATTAATCTTGTTTTTCCGCTACTAATATTAACTAATTTGTAGTGTTATAATTAACTTTTAATACTTTTAATAACTTTTAATCTTCTTTTTTTTTTATGATGAAATTTATTTTATCTAATTTTGTTTTTTGTTTTTTATAAAAGCTATGTTGTATTAAATTTCAAAGTAATTTAAACTTTAAATCATAAATCTTATTTGATACATTGTGTTAATTTTAATAATTAAATTGTATTATATTTTGTAAACTGTTTGAACTAAATAGTAAATAAATAAATAAATAAACGTGAAAACACAATTTATACAGTAATTTATACATTTAAGGCTAAGACTTTTGATCGAGTCTGGCATTCTGCTCTAATAGCAAAATTCAACGCTATATGCCTTTGTTAAACCTTATCAAAGTGGACTAAATATCTTGAATATCGTTATTTATTCTATTTCGAATCCAACAGACAATATAATTTGGCAATACTATTTGGCAATTTCGCTAAATCTGAATAGTAATCTCTGAAGATCATCTTCATTCGCTGCGATTAAAACAGCGGTTAACTGCGCAACATATTTATTTATTTCAATCTACTAGGTAGTCCTTTACAGATTTTGCTTATAAAATATTAAAAACTAAAATAAAATAAAACTAGAAATAGAAAACAAAAATTGTAAATATAAAAATAATTTCAAATATAAAATAACATTAATTCAAGAAAAGAAGTTAAAAAAAAGAAAAATTCAGACTTAAGTAGTATAGATAAATATTAATAGTAATAGCAATAGTAATTATAAAGGTAGGCAGTACATTCAAATGATAATAGAGAATAATTTTAATAAATTTGTAGAATAAAATTATAATTAATTAAAATTAGAACAATTATTGTAATGTGTCAAAAAATGTGATGATTTTTCTCCTAAAAACGAATCTACTGTAGTTGAAGTCAATTACTGAAAAACTGTTATTAAATAAGCGCTGAGAATTTGCTATAGGTTCGGAAAAACAATAGTTCGTTCTATGATTTTGAAGATATAAAAATCTTTGGCTTCTGAAATCGCGCACTGGAGCATAGATATTATAAAGACGAAGAATAGATGGACATTTTATTCTGTCAGATAAGATATCATAGGAAAACATCACGGATGCAGCATTTCGCCTAGCCTCAAGAGTAGAAAGCTTAATAAGTTGACATTTAGCTAAATATCCAGTAATATAAGGTTGCCAGTTGAATTTACGTAGACAAAACCTAATCATATTCTTTTGAACAGACTCTATTCTCTTAATATGTTTATCATAATAAGTCATCCAGATCGAACAAAAGCATATTCGAGGTGAGGACGAACAAGTGCAGTATATAAATTTTTGAATGTATAAGGATCAGAAAATTGCTGTGAGTTACGCTTAATGAAACCTAACATGGAAAAAGCTTTAGAAATAATTCGATCTATGTGAGCATTAAAAGTTAATTTATTATCGAGAATGATATCCAGGTCTTTTGTTTCACGGACATGTTCAATAATAGAACCGTTGATATTATAATAAAATTCAATTACAGTTTGCCTCCTAGAAAATGACATGTGTAACTGCACTTATTAATATTAATGGTAAGGCCATTAATGTTACACCAAGAGTAGAATTTGTCAAGATCCTGCTGCAGGAGATGGTAATGTTCGTCCGATTTAATAACCGCAAAAAGTTTAGTATCGTCAGCAAATGATAAGATCAAAGACTTAATATCGAAGTCGATATCGTTCATAAGCAATAAAAATAATAGTGGCCCCATATGAGTTCCTTGTGGAACATATGAACACATGTTAACGTTTTTATCGTCAATTCGATATATACCTAAGAGGTATTAATTATATTTCTGATTATGTTATCCATTATTAAGTTAAACAGAATTGGACTGAGATTATCACTTTGTCTAAATACCTGTTGATGTTCAGATATCTTCGGTGAGTATTTTATTTTTGTTTTATTATTCGTTTATAGATCTTCTTAATACTTAGCTCAGAATAATACTTAGAGCAAGCACATCACACTTCTATTACTAGACAAAAGCTTGCTTCAATTTGATTGTGCAAATATATAATCATCCAGTTGGGTTAGTAAAACACCGTCACATTTGATTAGAAAAAATTGAAAATAAACTAAACCAGATGCATACTGATAGTAGAAAAGCTAAAAAAAAAAATGGACAACTGATACCTCGTATGGGACACAAAATTGATTGAAACAACTGGTAAAATCATATTGTAAAATGTCTGACAGTTATTAAAAAAAATATTATGAACTTGAATACAAAAATTACATACCTATATAGACAGAAATTTAATTTAATACAAAATATATGTATATATGTATATAAGAAGTGAGTGGAACAGTGTTGAGATTTATTTAAATTTAAATGACATTTTCATATTACAATAAATAAATTAGATTGTAATTAAACAATTTATATTTTTT
This sequence comes from Argyra leucocephala, assembly GCA_963942445.1. Classification (NCBI taxonomy): domain Eukaryota; kingdom Metazoa; phylum Arthropoda; class Insecta; order Diptera; family Dolichopodidae; genus Argyra; species Argyra leucocephala. Next base: position 119,374,013 of record OZ012681.1, on the reverse strand, counting down.
AATTTGCTTCCAGGAAAATAAAGCTTATAAAATACAAAACAAATTATATATACATATTAACTAATTATATATATATATATATATATAATTTTGTTCAGATTTAAAAGTTACATTATTTTGTTGTACTTTGAATTGAATGTATAAAAAATATGAATTCCAAAATATATAAATAAAATAAAAAAAACACCAAGTTCATTAGTTAAATTACATGATAAAAAATTACGAACTCAATGTCATTCCATATACATATATGTATATAGATGTATGTATATTATCTATAATATTATATCTAAGTATTTAAAAATATTTAAAAAATAAAACGCAACATACAAATTCTAGTTCGACACTTTTTTTTTTAATGGGGAGTTCTATGTAACCACGGCCTCTTAAGATAAAGAGTCCTTAGCAAGCATCACATATTTTTGTGGTCTCTGTGGCTTCAAAAGAAAAAAAAAGAAGAAAAAAAAGTATAAAAACAAACATTTTAAACATTATGTTAAAAAATTAAATTGAAAAATTATAGGGCCAGACAAAATGGTCTTCACTAAATCTAAACATTCATTTTTAGTTTTACTAACAAGCTCTATACAATGTATTTATGTTTTATAAAGTTATTATTTATTATTTAAATTGTTTTTTTAGTTTAGATGGTTTAAATTTTTCTGGTTAGATGGTCGCAATTAAAAAAATATTACTATAAATAAAAATTTTAATTACAATTTATAGAATTAAGTACTACATTAATATTATGAACTATATTGAACTGTATATGAACTTTTAAATTAAAACAAATTTTAAAAAAGAAAAACAAAAATACATACATAAGTTGATTTCCTTGGAAAAATAAAAATCATCTATTGGAAAAATTTTGCTAACTTATTTTGTTAGCTTACAGGTCAAAGAATTCCATACATATTTTTTAATATTGAAAGTTGTTGGTTCTTATAACAATTTTTGAAATAAATAAAAAAAAATTGATATTAACAAAAATTGTAATACAGTTTAGTTGATATTATTTTTATGCTATGTAAGTTTTAATACTAGTTTCTGTTATTCCTTTTTTATCTATTTAACTTTAATTTAATTTCAATAATTATCAATTTTTTGGGTTTCTGATTTTATTTTATTACATTTTAAACTTAATAAGATTACACCAATACCTCGCTTTGCGTTTTTTCGAAGTTGCGTCGCTACTGAATTAGTACTAATTTTTACTGTGCGTCGTTAGATTTTCAAAGTTGCGTTGTTTTTGTTTCGAGCCTTTAATTTTTTTTTTGAAATTTTCTTTTTTCTTCTAAATTCTGTCTTTTGTTTCTCAGTGCGCCATGCGATCAAAACTCGGGGATTCCTTTTCTAACTGAAAATCAACGCAATTTTAATACAATTTTAATACACAAAGTGAAAATTGTTTTGCTTCTTTTAAACTTCTTTTAAGTGAGACTGATGGACAAGATAAGCCTACCATGCTAGAGTTTTGGAAAAAGTTCAACATTATGAAAGCCATAGAAATTATTTCCGATTCGTGGAAGGAGGTTAAACCATCTTGCATGAATGGTGTTTGGCGCAAAATATGGCCTGTATGTGTTCACAGAATATGCGTTGCAGAAGTTGATGGTACACCAGCTGTTCGTCGTGAAATTTATAATTTAGCTAGAGAGTCTAATTTTGAAGGTATGGAGGAGACTTACATAAATGAATTGCTAACCTCGCACAACCAAGAATTGTCTAATGTAGAACTATTGCAACTGGACATGCAATTTGTTAATGAAGAAAATGACAGTGACCGTTCAATAGAAATTTCCGAAGAACAAAATTTAACCCCTAAACAAATTTCCAAAGCGATGTGTTTGATTGACGAAGCTATGGAGATTTTTTTAAAAAACGATCCTGACAGCGGAAGGAGTTTTAAAGTGTCCCAGGCGGTAGCCACGAATATCAATTGCTACAAGGAAATTCGTTTTACGTTGAAAAAAAAGCTGTTCAGCAAACATTGGACCAATTTTTTGTGAAAGAAAGCCGACTAACGACAATAGCCACTAACGACCACAGCAACTCATCAGACAGTGATTAATTTTTATTTTGTTTAAACTGAATTTGTTTTTTTTTGTTTTTTGTATGGACGTAATAAAATTTTATATTATTTTTGTTTTTTTAAATGTTTACTTTGTGCAATTTTCTTCTTAAAAAGTAGTATTTTCGTAACCCTGGAACCTATCTTCGATCTTTACATGGTTTGCTATAGAAAATCATAATTCACTTTGCGTCGTGTTTTTTTGGAACGTGACCACGACGCAAAGTGAGGTATTAGTGTATAATAATAAAAAAAAAAACAACGAAAATCTTATCGACTAATTTATATTATTGTTCCTATTATATTACTGTTATTTTATGGTTCTTAAATAGAGATAACATAAGTAAACCAACAGTAAAGGTAAAGTAAAAGTAAACAAAAGTTGTACAATATAAAATTGTAAGTAGTCTTAACTACAGTAGTTTGAGGTTGTTTAAGCGCTTATTAAATTCGTAAGCAATAAAAAAAAATTAAAACTTAAAAAGTATTTTTAAAGACATTAAAGCATAATACAATAAATGAGTAATTGTTAAAAAAAAAAAACAGAGCGCCTGCCTTTCAACCGAAAGGTCGCAAGTTCGATTCCCGACGAAGGCAAAAAAAAAAAAAAAAAATGCTTTCTGGATTTGACTTGGTCCAGTACCCTTTATCATTGGGATAAAATAAATGATAAATAGTTGAGAGTTTTGGTTATCACTTACAGTAAAAATGGAACTATGCTATTATGAAGGCGAAGTACTCTACAGTAGATATAGTTTTCCACATTTAAATTAGTAGATATACCGTAAAAATTCTACAGAAAAAAGCTAAAGCTATTGTATGTAATTGTGTATTCCAAATCTCTGTGTAAAAGCAGTTAGGGTGTTCATCCCATAGACTTGGAATTATATAAAAAAAAAAAAAAAAATTGAAATTTTGTGTTTAATTACTATGTTTTTTTTCTAAGCTTGAATTTATGAATTGTTAGAGGTCAGTAAATTGGAAAAGTGTTTATGCGAAGTACTTATGCTAAGCCCTATATACTTCAACTTTTCACCTAATTGGTTTCATAGACTTGCGTTAATGAGGTCAACATTTATTTTTTATATACAGTTACACTGTAAACAAGGTGTGTTAAGTTATAAGCTAAATAAATATGAATTCAATAAAGAAAAAAAAAAAAAAAGTATTTTTAAAAGTACTTCTTGAAATGGATGACGAATAGAGATGCCTGATTTTATTGAATGTGATACAACATCTGGTTATAGGTTAATTTTTTCCGTACACAGTGTTTATACTCATTTAAAAATTTCATATTTCTTGTTTGTTTAACACTATCATTAAGTCTAAACCTAATGTTAAGAGATTGGATAACAACACTATTTTTTAGAATATCGAAAGTAAAACATGAAGATAATATTTGTCTACGTGAGGATAAAGGCAGCATGTTTCAGAGATTAAGTCTTGTTGAGTAGCTAGGAAGATTGGAAAAGTTTGAATTGTTATATTGATTTCTTAATGCAAAAAGAAGAAACTGATTTTGAACTGACTCAATCTTATTAGAATGAACTGGAAAAGCTGGATCCCATATAATGCTACCGTATTCTAAAATAGATCGAACTAGGAAACAATAAAGCATTTTTATCACAACTATGTCACTAAATTCTTTAACTCTTCTGTAAATGAAACCCAACATTTTATTTGCTCTTCAAATTAATTGGTCAAAGTGGAGATTAAAGTTGAGTTCAGTAGTCCGAGATCAGTAATATTAATAACCCTTTCTAGTATAAGATTATCTAATTTATATTCATAACCTAAAGAACATCACCTTCGGATAACCCAAGCAACACCATACCAACGTTGTTATAACGTCGTATATTTAAAAAAAATAACTTTATAGTGAAAAAGGTAAAAGTTATAATTTATCCGTAATTACGGCTACAATACGACGTTTTATTTTATCATTTGTCAAAAAGTTATTTTATATCTACTTCACAACTTTTTTTTACATTTTATAACTATGACGCAACTATTAAAACTTAAAAGTGTCTGAAATAACGTTATACCGACGACTTGCTTATACCGTTGTAATATCTTATATTTTATAACCATTATCCGTCTACTCTACTCAACCGACTATAAATTAACCAAATTAGAATAAAAGAGATAGATAGATTAATTTTAACAATAATGTTGTCCTTTTATCTCTCACTATAATTAAATTATAAATATGAATTTATTATTGTAAATTATAATTATTGGAAATATTTTCACGAAAAATGTGCAGTATATGACATGTTTTTGTAAACCAATAAAGGTTTTTCTTGAAAATAAACATTTTATTTAACTAAAAACTTATGGGTCTTAAAATTTTTTAAAATTTTAAAATTTTAAAAATTAAAAATAAATATATTTTTTCTTATTATTATTTATTATTTGCTCAGATCTATTTAAAATTTTGTTAAAAATAATCGCCTTATTAAAATAATGAAAGCAATTTACTCGCATTAGTATTAAATTTGAGATATAATTATCTCGAATAGAGTTTTTTAAGATTACGTCGTACTATCGTTGGCTAGATAACGACTAGATAACCCTATGCTACCACGCGTAGTAATAGGAGAAAAAAAATACAAAATACATCGTTGGCTAGATAACGACCAGTAGTTATTTAGCCAACGATAGTACGACGTTTTTACAACCTATTTGTGTTACTTGGGAAAGCTAATGAATGACCTTACATTTCTGTATATTAAGCTCTAATTTGTTAGTTGTGCACCAATCTTGAAATGTTGATAAGATTGATTGAAGTAAAGCTGCAAGCGGAACTGTCATTAACAATTTGATATATTTTTAGGTTATCGGCAAACGCAATGTGAGGTGTAACACCTAAATATTCGGAAAGATCAGAAATAAAAATATTAAACAAAAGTCGTCCTAAATATGACAATATACCTTGAAATTTAACTTTTTACCCTGATATTCTTTCTCCATTTCATTGAGGATTTCAGATGTGTATATAATAAGGTTCGTTGTAGTGGAACGACCTTTTCTAAAATCGTGTTGTTGCTCATTAAGTTTAGCATTTATTGCAGGAGTAATTCTATCGGCAACAATTTTCTATTTTTCAACTGGCTAAATCATCTTCTAAAAGTTTTAAAAGTTGATCTTCTTGTACAATTGGATATGGATGTGGTGAATATTGTGGTATATCTGGTTGATTTTGTGATTGTAATAATTGTTGTGATTGTATTAGTTGTTGAGCTTGTGGAATATATTGTGCTAATCTAGGATGATATGATTTTTTTAATAACGGCTTAAATTGTTCTGTTAACGGACGATATGCGTTTTGGAATAGCTGATAAGATGGAGAAGAAGTTTTCCACTGCTAGATATTTCCTCTTTTTTTGTAGATTGGAGTTAAATGAGAGGATTTCCGTCCGTGGGTGAAAATACCGTTCGAAAGTGACTTGTTGAAAATTAAATGAAGAGGAGTTATTAGATAATGTGCAAAATTATATTAGAAAAGTGGAGGGATCAAATCAGGTAGAGCACTCTTGTTTATATCAAGACTCAATATAGCTTCAAAAATGTCCCTTTCCGAAAGATATACATATATCTGTGACTAACAAACTTGAATGGATAGAACTAGCAGAGTTGTTGAATTGTACTTTTGAGCGATAAACTTTTTGAAAACTGTCAGAAAAAAACTTACAGATTGCTTTTGGGCAATTAAGAGGAAAAAGTTTTGTCTTTAAACATTGAATTAGGGTAGCCCAATATTTTTCGTTTTATGTTGACAAATTCGAAAAAATTTTTGAGATTCCTGGCCAATTATTTTGTACGAATTCAATAAGTTGTCGCTAGGTGATATTGTATGCTTAATTTTTTTTATATTTTATTGTGCTGGTTACGCAAAGTCCTAAGCTTACTATCGAACCATGGTTCAGTTGTTTTGTTTTTTTTTTACGGATTCTAGAAACAAAAATATTAATAATGTAAAATAGTTTTGAGTAGAAGATCCTGTTGTGCTAACAGTTCGTTCCAGTTAATATATGACCAAGCATATTATTAATGCTTTGATAGTCAGCATTACGGAAATCATATAGAATTTCGTTATTGTAAGTTTTTCTCGAGAGTGGAATAATAGAAGAGAACTCGAAAATGATTGCGTTACGATGAGTAGTGTTTGTTTGAAAGATTATCTGCATCATCAGCGAGCTTGACCATCACTCTATCATATGCATTTAAAAATGCAAGATCTAACCATATATTATTGCTGTTAGAATAACTAATAATTTGCTGTAAATCATTACCATAAAACTTACTAATGAGATCGAAATCAATCTCATCCTGAAAGTTAATTGATAATAACAAATCATCAGAATCGTCAACAACAAAAGCAAGAGCCGGACGATTGAAATCGCCAAAAATAAAAATCGAGTCATCTTCCTGCATATTTCAAATTATATTATGATATTCATTATAAAATTCCGAATATGAGGAATTGTCAGAGGAGTTCGGAGGGAAATAAACAATACCTAGGTATAAAATATTCGTACCTAAGTTAATTTTAATAAATTGTTGATCAAATGATGGAAATGAAGCAATGATTAATGGTATACTAGGTAAGTTATTACTTATAGCAAATAATACACCACCTTCTCGCGAACTATTTGTTAACTCATAATTACGATACTTTCTGTATATATGGACCAATTACCATCAAGAATTTCTTCGTTTTTAAACGATTCGTTTAGCCATGTTTTATTTATCGCTAATACATTAAAACTGCATGATTTGGCATCAACATAGACTTTTTTAAGGTTTTCTCTCATACCACTACAGTTGTGGTAAAAAATGTTGATGATATTTAAATGGTTAGTATTAAGAGAAGTTTTATTGATATTGACGACGTTAGATAAAGAGATGAGATTTAACGTTAGGTTTGTCGTATGACAAGATTTGTCAAAATTTGCATATTTATTGGATTGGATGAAAAAACTTGTTATTATTATTATTATTATTTTTATTATTATTATTATTATTATTATTATTATTATTATTATTATTATTATTATTATTATTATTATTTTTATTATTATTATTATTATTATTATTATTATTATTATTAATCCGTAAGCCAGTATCAATTACTTTGCTTAATACCGGCTTCAAAGTTGACCCTTGAATAAAGTTGGGATATTTAGAGCTTCTAGTTGATGTTGTACTATGAGAGGGAAGTGTTTCTTTAGATTTATTGTTAAGGCTGGGTTAAACAGAATTGAAAGCTCAAACCTCATGTAAAAATTTGTTTAAATATTAGTGCATGTAAATGTGAAACCTATAAAGCTTCTTTTAATTTTTACACTATCTGGATAATTCGCTTACTTGAAATTATATACCACCATAGTAAAAATTTAAATGTATGGCTTTAGATTTTGATTGTTATACATTAACTGAAATCTGCTTAACTTATACTATTAATGATTTAGAGTTGTTTGATTCCTCCTTTAATGTGTTCAGAAAGCATAGATATCACTCTGACTTAGATCAATATTCCAGTGGCACTATACCAAAAGGTGGAGAGGTTTTAATCGCTATCAAGGATTCATTTAATGTTAACGAAATTAATATACCTAACACTGAGTCTATATATATAAAATAAAAATTCGTTTTTCCTATTCTTGTAAGTCAAAGTCAATAGTTAACTTATTATAGATAAGGAGCCTATTACTTTGTAGAACATCTTGATAATATTTCACATCACGATTTTGGAAGTCCAAAAGATTTAAATTAATATTATCACCAAATATTAAAGATTTATTATAAGTAGAACTTATTTCATTAATTCTACTTATAAATTGGTTCATGTTCGTTTTGTGAGATCTATATATTGCTATTATATTAATTTTTTGTCTAGTTAAGTTTACTACCAAAATACTGGATTTGAAAAACTCTTCTTTAAGAATTAAACCACTACTTATAAACCTATTAACATAAATTACCGCCCCTCCATATAAACGTTTCCTATTCGAGAAGTAAACTTTTGTCACAATTTTATTTTGTGATAAAAGTTTAAAAAAAAAAATGCAATATTATAATATTAATTTAAAAAAAAGTGTATTTACAGTTACATAAATTTTTATTTATTTATTTTGAGTTTTGAATAAAGTTCGTAAATGTTTTTTTTTCTTTTATTTTGAGATTTGAATAAAATTCTTAGTTAAAAGAAAAAAAAAAAAACGCCAACAAAAATTGCTTACAAATTTTTTTTATTGATTTACATTACTGTCAAAATTTCTTATGATTGCTTATGATTTGTAAGTTTCTTCTCCTTCAGACTTAACAAATGATTTTGAGAAGACAACGAAAGATGGTTATGACTATTATAGTTGGTTAAATGGAATTTCATCTTGGCGTGCAATATCATATGACATCATATGACGTCTTATGACTATTATAGTTTGGGATTATGATCACAACAACCGCGATTTGCACGCATTTTATCAGCGTTTTTCTGTTGAAATTAATTTTTTTGCGTATCATTTTGTAATACCGTGAATTAGTGAAAAAAGTGAGTCAAAAAAACCAAAAATTATTACTTCAAAATGATAACGATAAAGTATATCAAATGTATATCAAATACTGAAAGTATAGAAAGTATATTAAATGTTTTTTTTTCATTAATTCTTCAGTTGCAAATAGAATTTTGAAGCTATACTACGCACTTGAATATAACTTAATTTAAAAACGATTAAAATCTATTTAATAAAAGAAATTAATAAACATTGATTTTCTTATAATTATAAATTAACCTAAATAAAAAGGCAAAAAAGTGTAAAGTGAAAGTCAATTAAAATATTTAAGAAAAACAATATAGAAACTTTTGTTGAATCATTTTGACTCTTCAAACTTATTAGTGGTATGTATATATTTAATATTATGATAATATTTTTTTCTAATCCTCTAATATTTAGTCTAATTTAGTTTTAATTAATTTCGCAATTTACCGACATTTTGTTCATTCAAATTAATTATATATGAATTAGATTTCCTTGAAAAAATAAAAATTTTCTATTGAAAAGTGTTGTGACAATTATTATTAAATTTATGTTAAATTCAATTTTTCAACTCTAAAACCAAAGAATATCCATAATAATATTTCATATATAATCTGCATTTTTTTTTAAGTACTTTCTTATATACTAATTTATTAAAAAAGCATATCAATAAAAAATATTATTTATTCAAATTTGAAATGTTCATGTTATTAATATTCAACTTTGTTACCTATTTATAAAATTAACAGGTACCTAAATGCATTACTATATTACTTATAATATAATATGTATTATTAGTTCATTGATGATTAAAATGCACAATTTAATTTTTCAGAAACTAAAAAGGCATCGGCTTCATTTAAAAAAAACTGCTTGATATTCTTTTTAACTACCTATTTCAATACCTGAAAAACTGTGTATATTGAAAATATATGAATGATAAAAAATGTACTTCCCTTATAAGCCAATAAAATAAAATAATATGATATTTAAGAAATAGCATATCGTCAGCTGATTCAATACTTGTCGTATGTTAGTTTTTGGCAGTTTTTAGATATAAAGTGATTTATGGGTTTTTCGATGTGCTCTTTAAAATGCGCTAATCCGTTTCGCAAAATTTCTGTTAGTTCTCGAGATATTGAGAATCAATTTTATCGTATGTTCACAGTAAAACAAAAATTTTTGTCGTATGTTATCATAAACGAATATACGATAAATTCCTCATATAAATTGGTGATAATCTCTTTTTATCGTATGTAGAGTACAACAAGTACTTATTTTATTTTTAATCACGTAAATACATGTCGTATATTAATATTTTGCATTAATACATGACAATAATACACCAAAAAAGAAGTGCCGAAAAAAGAAAGATGTGATAAGTTTCTTCTGTCTCAAAAAACAAACGATCCTTCAGCAGAAGAAAAATTAAATTATGAAACTCATAAGAAAGGAACAGACAAAATTTAGATTTTTTAAATTTCTTTTAAGATGAAAAAAAAAATATTTATTGCGCTTTATGGTCTGAAGCTGTAGGTGGGCGAGCCGGAACAGACATTAGCAGTGTCCTTTCAAAAATTCTCTCTGCAAATTTTTAAAGATAACAATCAAATCACATAATTTTGTTAAGCGACTCATGTGTTCCTCAAAATATAAATCAACTTACATCTTTTGCTATTTTAAGGTTTTTGAGTGAAATATCAGAATAGTAGAACAAAAGTTTTCAGAGGCTGGCCACTCATTAATTCAATACGTTGACGCTGTCCACAGTGTTGAGATTGGGAGTCAACTGGTCGTTGATACAAAATTTAAAAAAGATGAATTATTCAAAGAAAATATTGCAAATGTTACCAAAAGATTTTAAGTGATATCTAAAATTGGCAGGAGAATTCAAAATTAATCAAATTCCATTTTAAAAAGTGAAATTTTTGAATTATAGTAAAATAAAACTGGTATGAAATTAAATATAAAACTTCAGCGCAGGAAATAAATTTTAAAACCCGTAATTTGCAAAAACCCGGTCGATTCGGGAAAGATTCTTTTAAAGTTCAATTAACAGTTATAGCTCCAAAAACCTTGTCATTAGATAAGAAAAATGATTTGAAACACATGATACCATATTTAAATGAAGCCGATAAAGATTTTTTTAATGCTATTTTAAAAAAATTTCACTAATTTATACTATACATAAACATACGTATTATAAAAACTGAATTGAAGGTAAAATATTGAGGAGAACTTTCCTAAATGTTGATATTTTTTTTTAATTTGAGAAAAAATGAAGTTTTACGTTACAATAATAAAAATATTGTGATGGTGTTTATAATAAGAGAGTAAAATTCATTTGCTTTATCGTTTTAATAATTTAATAACATTTATCTAAATCTTAATTTTAAGATATTATTTTTCTTTAATATTGGTACAAAAATATTGAAGCAAAAATGAATTTAAAGTGATAAAAAAGTTTATAAATATTGTTTTATTTATGTTATTTTATGTTATTTAAGTTATGTCTTATTTATATTATTTAAGGAAAAAAATGAAGTATTAATATTTATCTGAAATTAATTTTATGTTACAAAAATTAAAAAGCGAATTTTTATATCCATTTTTATACTCTTTGTAATAACAGAGTTTTGACCTTATTGTTCTAAAACTGATTTAATAATAGTTTTTTCTATATCTTAAATTTAGATATTATTTATTTAATATTGGAAAATATTGAAGCAAAAATGAATTTAAAGTGATAAAAAGGTTTCTAAATGTTTTATTTTTATATTAAGAAATTAATTTTGTATTACAAAAAAATAAATAAAGATTGACTTATTATATGATGTAGTTATAACTCTAAAATAGATAGTTGATGACTAAAAAATAATTTAAAATAGAAAAATTTTAATTTTTAGGCAATATTTTTTAAATTTTAATTATTATTATATTATAATACTAACGTAAGCTGATAAAAATGTGCCTGAAAATCAATGAATTTATTCTAATAAACATTTTCAAAAAAATTACGTTTGGTATATTTTATTTTTTGATTGGTCTTAAATTATGAGCCAAATGAAATTAAAATAAAATAGTTTTGTGATGTCTTCAACTTACTTACAATAAAGATATTTTAATGGCATTTTGTCGTATGTATTCGATTTTGGTCGTATGTCCAAGGGCTGAAAATAATTTTGTTCAAAATCCCAACATACGATAAAATTTTACTAAATATTTTAATAAATATTCATAACATGAAACTTCTTTTAGGTAACTTAAAGAATTAATTCTTATACTGAATAACAGCCATTACATTCTGTCAAAGTTTCGAGAAAATCTACCGTAGGACATAAGAGTTTTTGCAATTTGAACTTTAAATTCCATTTTCCCAAAAGTAACACCACTTAACATACGACAAGAGTATTGAATCAGCTGACGATATGTTTTTGAAACTAATATTATTTTATGTAGGTACCTGTAAAAATTCAATCATCCAAAATTTATTTATTCTCATACCCTAATAAATTTAATACGTTTATTTTTAAAAAACTCGTACACAAAATTTCAGCCGACTGTACACATGAAAAATCTCTAGTGGACTAAATAAATAAACAAAAATCTCCCGTGGGCTATTTAAAATTACATTGCAAAAATTAGTTTTTTTTTTATATGGTTTATATCGCACTCTTTCTTTCTCACAACTTCTTACATAAGAAAATATTTACAATAGTTCTTTGCTTCTTTAACTAATGGGTTTTTTTTTGTAAATGAGTTAGTTAAAATATCATGACTTCCAGTGAACCTTCTTATTATAGATATTCTTTGCTAAAACCATATACATATATATCTTTCAGTCTTATATAAAATCTTCAATTTATTTTTTTCTCTTTTTACGAGTTTTGAATTCAGAAAAAAAAAAATATTTGTCTCGTTTTAACAAAATATTTTTATCGCAGTCGTGTATTAATCGTGTATTTATTATAGTCGCACGTATCTTAATATAATTCTTCGCCGATGGCAGCAAGTACCGTTATAATTTATTATTTGAAAGAGAAATATTGTTTCTGTTTCATGCATACATTTTGTTTTTAATATGAATAAAGAAGAGAATTTATTTGCAATCAAATTGGAAAAAAAATTTTTTCTTTCTTTCTTACACCTCATCAAGAATGCCTTTAATATAGGAGGAAAAAAAATCAAACTTTACTCAAATTGATTTAAATGAAACGGAATATACTGTACACATTTTTTTTTATTTTCTTTTGTTGTTTTTCTTCTTAATACATCATAGTAGAAAAGAATATTATTTAATAAGAAGATATATGCACTAGAAGATATGCAAAAAAACTATGGTTTCTCTTATGTAATAAGTTGTGAAAAAGAAGGAGTGCGATATAAATGCTTTAAAAAGCCATTTAATATTTAAAATTTAATTTTAAATAGCCCACGGGCCACGGGAGAAGAGATTTCTAATGTAGATGGTCGTCTGAAATCAACGTATTAAATTTATTAGGGTATGAGAGTAAAGAAATTTTGAATGATTGATTTTTTACAGGTACCTATACATAACATAATATTGGTTTCAAAAACATATCTTATTTCTTAAACATAATATTATTTTCTTTTATTGTCTTATAAGGGAAGTAACATTTTTTTTTTATTTCAAACAGATTATAATTGATGTGTTTTCAATATATAAATTTTTTTAGGTATTGAAAAGAATACCAAGAACCAATAATTTTTTTTTATGTATGACTCGATTCATTTTTATTTCCTTCAAAATTAATATCTCATTATTTACAAAAACATTACTAAGAAATCTTATCTAAAAAAATTAAATTTCAAGATTAGAAATCATTGCTACCTACGTTTTACTTTGAACTGTAATTAATATATCATGTACAATAAAATAATTGGTAATTGGCACATGACCATTTTCGTAGAATGAGTCATTTATCAACCTTTTATATGCACTTGCTATTTTGTGCAAATAATTATACGTTTACCTAAGTTAAGTAGTTTAGGATTACGTAGAAATTATGAATATCCTGAATATTTAAAACTAGGTATACAATTAATGTCTTAAATATTTAGTATATAAGACATAATAATTTACCAAAATATAATTATATTTACTTTGATATTGATACGCAATACATTGATTTAAAAAATTTAAAATTAGCTCTCACTTGTTCTATTTTCACATATTATTTAAAATGCCTAATAATTTTTTTAAATTTGAAAACAGAAAAAATAAAGTTCTCCTTCAAAATTTAATTAAATATAGGTACATAATTTTATTTTATTATTCTGAGTATAGTATTTTATTTGGAATTTATTCTTTAAGAAAAAAATTGACAAAAGGAAATTTAAGTACAAGATCAGGCTCAACGAACACGACAAATTATTCAGAAGGATTTCGACGATCTGCGGGGTTAACTAAAATACCTGATACTGAAAATCAAGTTAGAAATATGAATATATTAGAAAATTTTGAATATGATGATTATAGTCAGACTATCGATCTTACTTCGCAACAAACTATTCTTCAAAACAATGGAGTCTCTGCAATTGGAAAAAGGATAGTAGATATAGATTTTTTCTTTGTTCAACTGAAAAATTTTCTTGAGCACGGAGCTAAATTTGGCTGTACATTAGAGAACTCCAAACTTATTAAAGAAGTTAGATATGGTTTAAATTCGAAACTTTGTTTTACATGTTCTATGTGTGAACAGAATTTTGATCTTTACACCGGCGAAGATATGAATAATATTGCAAAATGCAATGTGAACATTAATATTGTTGCTGGATCAACTTTATCTGGTATTGGTTTTACGCAAACCAAAAGAGTTTTTGATTCAGTTGACATACCATTCTTTAGTCATGCTACTTTTAAAGAAATAGAAGAAGACGAAGGATTAAAATGGAAACAGTTAGCTATGAAAGATGCTGCAGAGGAAGAAAAAACAATAGCTATGGAGACAGGTAATTTCGACAAAAGTGGGATTCCGTTGATAACCGTTATTACTGATGGGTGCTGGTCACGTAGATCTTATGGAAGAAACTATTCAGCGTTATCAGGATCAGCCACTTAAATAGGAGAAAAAACGATTAAAGTTTTATACTATGAAGTCAGAAATAAATATGGCCATACATGTGAATTGAATGTACAATAAAGCAACTTCGAAAACGAAAAACCACAAATGTAATATAAGTTTTCATGAACCTTGAACCAAAATGGAGAGCGTTGTAATTGTTGAAGGATTTTGCAAAACTTTGATAGATTATGGATTAATTTATAACAAATTTAAGTAACAAAAATAAAGACAGTAGTGTTCACAAAAGATTATTAGAAGCAAAGCCCTACGAAAATACTGTTATTAGTAAAGTTGAATGTAAAAATCATCTTTACAGAAACTTTAGACATAAATTAACATCTATGGCTTCAAATATAAAATTTCAAATACAATATGGCAAAAAATTGTCTCAAAACATAGATAGAATGATTATTGGAATTAAAAGTTCGGTGAATCATTGAAGAACTAGTTCACTACCCTACCATAATAAGATTAATTATCTTGCCAAAGACATATCAAATTCGCCATATCACACATTTGGTCACCATGAAAATTGTGACAATTATTTTTGTAAGCGGCATGAAGAAGAAAACTTTGTAGCTTTGATGATATCAAATCTATTCTTTGAAGAAATTACTCCGGCTGTGTATCGTTTAGTCCAAAACTCAGACAGTTTGTTACTTAATATGGACTTAAATATTTGCGAACAGTTCAATAGTATAATTTGTCAATACGTTGGAGGGAAACGTTATAAATTTTTCTCTGGGTCAGCCTTATTCAAGTAGATGTGCAGCTGCTGTTGTCCAATTCAATACTGGGCAGGCTTTTACAGACTTTTTGAAAGGAATATATGGGAATGAAAGATATACAAAAATGCTTCTTGCTCCAAACGCAGAAGAGAAAATAATTTAAAGAAATATGACTAGAAAAAGGAAACAACATAAGCCAAATAAAAGATTAAGAAGAGCTAAACATCACTCAGTAGATAAAAATTATGGAGCAGACACATGTGAAAAACCAAATATGTTACCTGAGTTTCTACAAAAGAAAAAAAAATAATGCTGGAAAAGTTGAGAACAAATTTTGAAAATAGAGCGAACATTGAAATTGATAGACGCGATTCAATTTGGTTGTAATTTGTTGGTACGAATTAAGAAATATAATGGTCACTGCCTCAGATTTTGGAATTACTGCCTCAGATTTTGGAATTACTGCCTCAAATTTTGAATTTGTAAGGTTCGAAGTAATTCTAGCTATCATAATATAATCAAATACAAGCTCTATTCAGTTGTATGCCATAACACCATCTATGGAATGTAAAATAAAAAAATACAATATCAGAACTTGAAACGTAGACTAATTTAAATATTCAAGACTTTGGAATTTTTATTGACGAAGAATTACATTTTCTTGGAGCTATTCCAAATGGTCTAGTTGGAAATAATGGTATTTATGAAATAAAACGCCCTCTCTCTGTCAGCAAAAAATTATTTTTCAAAAGAAGATAAAGTATTTAAAATACAATACTGATGATAATACAATTGCACTATAAAAATCACATAATTATTTTTATCAAGTGTAGGGTAATTAAACATAACAAAAAAAGTTTATGCATTTTTGGTGTATGGACCTTCAAGTATGTACGAATTGAAAAGGACGATAAATGTTTTACTAATAAAATGAAACCAAAATTGGAATATTTTTATAACATCTTCTTATTACCAGAATTTTGTGATCCATGGATTCCCAGAAACATGCGAATAAGAAATACATGAAATTTTTCTCTGGGTCAGTCTTATTCAAGTAGATGTGCAGCTGCTGTTGTCCAATTCAATACTGGGCAGGCTTTTACAGACTTTTTGAAAGGAATATATGGGAATGAAAGATATACAAAAATGCTTCTTGCTCCAAACGCAGAAGAGAAAATAATTTAAAGAAATATGACTAGAAAAAGGAAACAACATAAGCCAAATAAAAGATTAAGAAGAGCTAAACATCACTCAGTAGATAAAAATTATGGAGCAGACACATGTGAAAAACCAAATATGTTACCTGAGTTTCTACAAAAGAAAAAAAAATAATGCTGGAAAAGAAAATAGACGCGATTCAATCTGGTTGTAATTTGTTGGTACGAATTAAGAAATATAATGGTCACTGCCTCAGATTTTGGAATTACTGCCCCAAATTTTAAATTTAGCTATCATAATATAATCAAATACAAGCTCTATTCAGTTGTATGCCATAACACCATCTATGGAATGTAAAATAAAAAAAATACAATATCAGAACTTGAAACGTAGACTAATTTAAATATTCAAGACTTTGGAATTTTTATTGACGAAGAATTACATTTTCTTGGAGCTATTCCAAATGGTCTAGTTGGAAATAATGGTATTTATGAAATAAAACGCCCTCTGTCAGCAAAAAATTATTTTTCAAAAGAAGATAAAGTATTTAAAATACAATACTGATGATAATACAATTGCACTATAAAAATCGCATAATTATTTTTATCAAGTGCAGGGTAATTAAACATAACGAAAAAAGTTTATGCATTTTTTGTGTATGGACCTCAAAAGACTTCAAGTATGTACGAATTGAAAAGGACGATAAATGTTTTACTAATAAAATGAAACCAAAATTGGAATATTTTTATAACATCTTCTTATTACCAGAATTTTGTGATCCATGGATTCCCAGAAACATGCGAATAAGAAATACATGAGCTACTTTACTTGCAAAATAATAACTTTTAAAATTAAATAACTTTTCTAACATTAAAATATGTGTGTAAATAGATGAAATATAGAAAATATGAAATTAAAAATTTTAGGGTGATCTTTCGTTTGCATAAAGAATAATTTTTTACATGATTATAAATTTATATTTTGAAAATACATTGAAGTACGATTGTTTATTTGTATTGCTTCTTTTTATTCACATTTATATTTTTACTATAGTGGTATACAATTTCAAGTAAACTGATCATTCAGATAGTGTCAATCAATTTATTTAATCTTGTCTTTTTTTCTGTTTACTTGTCCTTGATTATTTCTAAGTTTATTTATGCAAGATTATTTAGATTTTGCAAACACAAGAAGCTTAAAATCGAACTGTTTCGGAGTTTACATTTACATCTTACAACTAAAAATCCAGCTGTTTTAGTTCTAAATGAAACTCAGGTATTTGCAAACGCAGACACTAACAGATTTAGTGTGTATCTGGTTACAAACTTGAGTCAATTTTCAGTCCCCATAAAGGAAGTGGCTTGTATGTCCGTAACGATGTGGCTTACTAAATTCGGGACAAATGTAAAAATAGCTCCAACCCAGAACTTAACTACATTTGGGTAAAATTTCTCATAGGAGGCCATGATACACTTTTTTTTTGTACAGAAGTTCAAATATTTCGAATAATGAAACTATAATAAATTTTAATAAATTATCAGACTCTATTAGTAGCATTCTTCAGGACTACCCTCAAACGGAAATCACAATTGCGGTTGACTTCAATACTCATCACAAACAACGTCAGAAGGTGGATATGTAGAATTATTCAGCTCTCTTCACCAATTAACTCATTTGGTAAAAGAACCTACTCGTATTCCAGATTGTTCAAGCCATAGTGCTTATACTCTGGACTTATTTCTAACATCACATCTGGAAAAATACAACATTTCTGTAAACATTCCTATAGGCTCTATATAGCTCTGCACCTATTAATGCACGATTCCCAAACCTAAACAATACCCATCCAAAATTTCCACCCAAACGAAAAATATGACTATTCGGTAAAGCCAATTGGGTTAGTTTAAATTAGGTTTTCAAAAATTTTGATTGGAATAAAATTTTTCATCTCAGAACTGCTAACGAAGTTTCTAGTACTATACTGCTTGGAATGCACCTTTTTATTCCAAGTAAACATATGAGTACTGAACCAACTAAAAAATATGATTGGTTCAACAATATTATGTTAAGAAGCAGTTAAAAGGAAAACAAAAGTCGCTTTTCACTAGTACACAAATACACCGAGCGAAAACAACGGGATAGCTTTCAAGCAAGCTAGAAAAATAATTCAATTCTCAAAAATAATTCAAATTAAATAGTATTATTCTTTTCACTATTTTTTAGAACTTATTCCATCAGCTAATTTAAACTCAAATTGCACAAAACAGATTTCAGTTAATTACATTAGAAATATCATTAAATCGATTCATATTCACGGTAAATCAGTTGTAGATATTAGACCGGATGTTGAAGATAAAGTTGTCTTATATTATTGTTCTTCTCTGATTCGATTCAAATCCTGTTGTGACCTGTTATATTTATTAACTTCTACAGATAAATTGGAATTATCTTTAGAAATTTCAGTAGAAATACCGGCTCAATGTGAAATGGACAACTACAGTGCTGTACCGTTTATCTATAAAGAAGAATGATCATCATCTGAAATAAATCATTTTAAATGGCTTGTTCTATCCGATAACTACAACGCTAATTTCGCGTATAGCCATAAATCAATTCCATAACCACTTAATATGTAAGAAAAATTCAATATCTTATATAGACTAATTTTTTGTTTTTTTTTTGTCTGAAGCCTTTTGTAACAACAACAATAATAATGAAAACAGTTCATAACGAAAGAATTAGGATTTGGACTACTATTATGCAAATAAGTGTACGTGTAGATAGAAGTAAAATGTAGTGAGAAAATAATATTAATGCATTATGATGATGATAGATGACACATATTTATTTTACATTGTTGATGATTTGAGTTTTAATATGCATACTTCATTAAACTGCGTGCAAATTTTACTAGATTAGCAATGGGATTGTACAAGTTGTTATTATATTTTTTTTTTATATTTTCAGATTTTGTTTGAACATCAGTCCAGATAAGAAATACTATAATGAGTATAAAGTAAGTTAAACTTCTATATTGTTATTATAATATTTTCTTTTTTTTTGATTGAATTATGATACTATTTTTCAATCGACAAACTTATGACGTATACAATGTTTAAACTTTGACTAACATTATGACATAAATGTAATTTATTCATTGTAATATTTGTTTTTTTTTTATCTTTGGTGAAATTTATTCAATTACAACAATAATAACATATTTACAAAACAATGTTTATGTACCCATGTTATTTTTAAATTTATAAGTTTTAAAAAATCTTTTTTTGTTTAGTAGCTATTTACTATCATTATGTAAAAAAATGTTATTATATAAATTTCATAAATACTCAAGTAGATGCTTAGTTCGAAATTTGGTTAATTATTGATCATTAACAGGCTGCATTTGTCTAGTTTTACTGTTCGCTTTTAAGCTACAGTTGTAAGTTATAGTGATAGTTATAGTTTCCTCAGTTTTTTTAGTTTTATTTCTAAATTTGTTTTTAAATAAATATAATCGAAAAAAATTTTTTTTTCCAGTTTTCCTTTTGTTCAAGTAAAAGTGTTTTGTAATCCATAATTAAACAGGCAATGTAATAAATAACATGTAAAAAAAAAGTAAATTGTAGTTGAAAAGATGATTTAGTCAAGCTCTAACTAAATTAATATAAGTCGATAATGTCAGTATATGTTAACTATATTTTGGAACGAATAAAAAAAAATTAAATTAAATTAAATTAAATTTCATAAATTAGTTAAAGTGTGAACAACATCAAAACTAAATTATTACTTTTTTGTAAATTAGCTTAACCAAATTGAAAAAATTTAATGTAAAGTAAATATTAATAAAAATAAAATTATTTTTTTTTACTATTAATTTCTTTTTTAATTTATTTATTATGAGTATAGAGGCAATTAATCAAATTAATTTATCATTAAGCCCATATTGAGAAATGATCTCTCCATAGCGCAAGTAAAAATCGACAAATATCTCAAAATATCACCCTCACTAATGAGTTCTTGTCGAATTTCAAGTACTTGGGCTCAACTATATACCTTTAAATAGATTGTAGTGTTGAAATAAATGAAACAATCAGGGCAGCAAATATATGCTGTTTATATATGGTTTAAAAAATATTTTGTCATATATTATATAAAACGACAATTATATCAACATCTACAAAGAGTATCTGTGAGTTATAAAAACAAGTTTAAAAATGCTTCATTTTTCCATATTTTATAAATTTTTTTAACTATGGTGTATTACTAAAATCCATGCTATATGCATGTTGGTAATCTTATCTTATCATTTTCAAACAATTTAAAATTTTCTACCTAAGCAAATAAACATAAAAAAAATTAAAATTAAAAAAAAAAACAATCAAGAAATAAAAAAAAAAATAAAAAAATTTATTTTAATCACGATTATTAGAATTGAACTAAAATTAATATCTATATTATAATACAAAAGAGCACGATAAGTGAAGGCACATTTTTCGTGTGCTTCCTTTTCTTTTCCATTCAATCAATCGGCGATGATGCAGGCCATGGCGATCAAAATCAATTTTTATTTTATCTATGTTATAATACACAAGAGCACGATTTTGAAGCCACACTTTTCGTGGTTTTTCGTGTGCTTGGTTTTTTTTTCATTCAATCAATCAATGATGATCAGGTCGTGGCGATCAAAATGTATGTATGTATATTTTGGGTAAACAATTCTTACAAGATATTAGCTGGATTGGTTAAAGCATCATTTAATATCAGAAATTTTTGTTGATTCTCTTTTGAGTCATTTTATTTATCGCATTTGGTTTTTTGCACTTTTAGTAGGAAAAAAATTAATTAGTAGGATAATATTATTAATATAGGTTTTAATAACACATATTTTTGTGAGTTCGATTCTCTATTAATTCAAATTTTTTCTTTTTTTTATTAAAACAATATTTTTTTTATTAATATGTATTATATTATTAATTTTTATATATCTTTAATATATTACACAAGAAAGGTCATGTGGGGAATAGCTTATATTACAATACACAAGATGAACGACGTGGTGAGTAAAAAAAAACAAGAATAATTGAATAGTAAATTATTTACACCACAAAAATATTAAAATGTTAGCAAGTTCTTGGTGCTGAATACTTAAAACATTTCAAATAGTTACACCAAATAAATGACACTTGTTATTTCCAAGTTGAGCGACATCTATTCTCTAAAAGAAATTTCAATTACGGAAAATTTTTAAAAATGCTTCATAAAAATTTTGTCATTTTAAACAAACACACAAACTTATAGAAAAAAGTACAAAAACAAAAACACAAAAATTTAAAACAAAACAGAAAAACAAAAATCAGATCATATACTCTTCAAAAATGTTATAATAAATGTTAATTTATTTGCTTCTGCTATCATTAAAAAAAAAAATGTATGCAGTAAAACACGGTTGTAGTCGTTCGCTAAATTTCAGTAATATTTCTGACTATAATCGGTTTGTAACTATAGGCGTAGTCAGAAAAAAAATTGCATCTTTATAAACAAAATCAAATTCAATAAAATATCTTTCGTATAACAATTTTAAACTTTATTTTATTCATAAATAGCAATTATTTTGTTATGTAATCACAAAATATACATATTTGTAATAAAGAACAGAAAATTACAATATATAAATCAGTTTTTTAATAAATAAATTTAATTTTGACTTATTCTTTTGTTTTATTGAAAAATTTACGTTATATTTTAATGTGACTATAAACGGCATCGATTGTATGAACTTATGAAGCTTATTACTTTCTTTCAAACAAACTGTTTACTATTGCTATAACAGAAATGTGACTACAAACGTTTTTGATTATAAACGAATTAAAATATATCGATCTACTATGTTGAGAGTAATGAGATTTTATTGTGTTAAGTTATACATATTGAAATAAGTATTAATTTCGTCATAAAGTATTAGGTATTATACTTTGATTTCATTATATATATATATATATATATATGTATATATATATACATATATATTCTATAATCAAGCGATTCAGAAAACAGCTACAATTATACCGAAACAAATAATTCTTTTTACATAAAATTGTGTTTGAAAGAACTACTTTTGTGCAATTGCACAGGGGATCCACTAGTATAAAATAATATAATAGAAAATAGCGATAATAGCAAAAATAACAGATTAATATAGTATACTATATATAGTACCATGATATAACAATAACAACTTCGCATATCATCTAACTTTATTCTATTCTGTGACGTCACAATATACTTTAAAACAAAATTGTATTTCATTAGTTTTGTTTTCTTTGCTTTTATTAGAAAAAACAAGTAAAGTGAAATTATTATCAAAAGTTATATTTAAATTTGTGATAGAAAAATTTTTAAAATTAAAAAACCTGGTAGTTAAATTATTTGTTAATAATTTATATAGTTAAATGGTTATAAGTAAACATTGTTAAATTAAATTATTTGTTGATTGTTGATTAAAAGAAAAAATTAATGCACAATGAGATCAACACTGTACAGCGTTTAATTGTGATAACAACAGTTGTATGTATGTACAATATAAGTTAACTACCGTATATGATGAGCTGAAACAATCTGTTAAATAGTCGAATATTTTCCTTTTAATCTTACTGATATGCTTTTCATACAGATACGCGTATTTCGTCTACTATACTTGCAAACTTCTTCAGTATTTTGTACTCGACGAGAGCATATCAATAAAATTGAAAGGAAAATATTCGACTATTTTCACTGTTATACCAAAATTTTACTCTAACGCTGGAAAACAAGTTTTTATAAAAACTAAATCTGTTACTGTTGCCACTGTCAAACCAATCGAATAAATGATAGGAAAAAGAATAAATATGTAATTTTTTTCTTTAATAGATGGAACTAGTGAGTAAGAAACTACTTTTGAGGTAAGTGAAATGAAAACTCTAACTGTAGAGATTCCTAGCTCAATTGAAGGAAGGGCAAGTCCAAAAGTATACAAATACTACGTACTCCGTAGAAAATAATTTCCCCGGCCTGCACCACGGACTCTTACTTCACGGAATAGATGGGCACAAGTGATAGACATATCAAGTGGAACTATAGATCCTGTATAAAAATAATACAAGCTGCAACACTTTTTCCTTCATTAAGAATTTATTTCATAATTAATATTTCTTAATTTAATTAGATTGACATTAGCAAAGTCTATACGAAAAAAATGTAAGTATATTGTGACGTCATGCACAGAATAGTACAAAAATTAAATACATGCTAATACATGCATACATGCTATAGCACACTATAGTACTTGTGAATAATACGCGTAATGTTGTACTAAATCAAATTCTAGTCTTAAAACAGAAATAAAGTATATAATCAAATAACTGCTTTCGTCTGTTCTTTGTTGTGCCACCATACAAATATCGCGTTGGATATTATAAGTTTTATTATACACTTGTAGAGCCATACAGTTATAGAGTGTGAAGATAATCCCCATATTTTGCCAAGCATACTTTGAGATGCCAAAAAATTACCTGTTAGCTTTTTTGGTTATGTAATCTATGTGAGGATTCTATGACAGTTTGCAGTCACGTAATATTCCTAGATATTTTGTTTCTTTTACCATTTCCATAGCAACTCTTCGTCCAATGAACGCAATACATATTATAATATATATTTTTTTGGAATAATTTTTTAAAAAGGGCGTAGCTGAATGAGACGAAAATTTACATAACAGTACCTAAAAATATCACATTAAAGGTCACAAAAAGGTTATTCAAAGGTCACATTGACTTTTTGAAAATGTTGTAGTGTTTTATTTAAAATTTTATATATAATTTCCTTTGCAACAATATAGAGAAAGTGCTTTAGAACAACATTGTAGGGTTTTCTCCAGCCTTTGATATGATATGACTTCTTTGGTCTGGATCAGTTTTACAGTTTCAGAGATATTAGAGTTAAAAATGAAAATAAGAATAAAAAAAAATGTTTTTCCATAGTTTTCCAAAAAGGTATGCTATGCTATATCTATTTTTACACCATTGGAAAAAATAATTCACGTCCTTTCCAACGGTATACAATAAAAGTTGTATAGTATGACTAATAGCTCTACAAAATGCAAAAATTTTACTTTATTCTTTATTCTTACTTTATTTTGTATCTTATCTGAAAATATATAAACATTCATTATATTTATATATTCATATATGTATATGCATATAAATAGATTTTATTTTAATTTATAAAAGTTTACTTTTTTAAAAAAAAAAGATAAGCTTTTCTCCGAAGATAAGACTTTATTGATTATTCACTGTTTATCAAATAAAACATAGTCCTTAAATCGCTTTTTCAAAATATAGTTTTAATTCCAGAATACTTACCTTATTTATTGGTTTTATGGGTAGACGCTGTTGAATTAAAAATGGGGTATCTCTTTTTGCCGGAGTTCTTACCTTAATTATATTTACGTATAGCCACTCTTGGATACAATAAAGGGGTATTTCTTTTTTTTGGATGCTTACCTACCTTAATTATTTTGATGCGTAACCACTCTTGGATACAAAAACAGGCTAACTCCTATTTTCAGGATATTTATCTTAATTATTTTTATGCGTAGCGACTTTTGTATACAAAAAGGGGGCAAATATATCTTCTTTCCGAAAGTAATTCAAAATAATTAATTTTATAAAAATTCTAGAAAAATATGATATCCCCCTTTTTGTCTCTAAAGGTGAAAACTCAATGTACGCGTTTTACACTTTGTTAAAAATATTTCTTGTTAAAAAATAACAATATTTGAAAAATTTTACTCTAGAAAACAAGTTTTTATAAAAACTACAGTGGTAGGCAGAATTAATTACACACTCACATCAATTTTTACATTTTTTTTTTTTTGTTTTTCTTTTCTAAGGACGGAATTTACAAATGTGTTAAAAAATACTTTGGGAATCAATTTCACAAAGTGTTCTTAATTTAAATTTAAATTTTCGCTTGAAAAAAATCTCATATGACTCATGGTAGTGAAAGGTTTATTTTGCTATGTCACCTGGCAAAAGTAATTACACATTTGGTTTCATACGGCATAATTTATTACACAACAGGTAAAACTGAAGAAATATTGCTAATTTTTAAATAAAAAAGTTGTTTACAGTTAAATAGTTTTGTTTTAATATTTTTACATCAATAATATTTAGTTATTTCATCTTGTGCATCAATAACAGCTTGCAATTACTTTTACCATATTGAAATTCTTAAATTTTTAATTAATTCCATAGGTACTGTTACCTAAATATTCAGTATTTCCTCAATCCTTTCAGCTTTTTTCTGCTTTTATCGATTTGTTTCCTTTTCATTGTTTCATAAATGCGCAGATGTTCTGTATAACATGTAAGTCAGGGCTTTTCGTTGGCCAAGTTAGAATGTTCAGTCCGACACCTTCAAGAAATCGTTTTACCTCTACTAAATGAATCATTATCTTGCTGGCGACAGCAGTTATCATCAGAAAATATTCTGCTTCCTTAATTGAAAGCATGTTTATTTAATATTTTAATATATCCACATTGAAATAATGTTGTATCTGTTGGAAACAAAGCTCCACAACCATAGTAGTAAATGCATTTCCAAAACATAATACTTCCATTGCCATGGGAAGCAAATGATTAAACCACTTTATACTTTAATTGAAAAATGAATGTATTTTTTTCCAAAAGCTTCCGTGGAATGTAAATTAACTTTCCTTTGTCCACAATACGTTATATCAGTACTCCAATGACTCATTAACATATTCTTAACAACAAACAAAAGCCTCGTGCTTTGAAAAATTTGTTGTTAAAATATTTACTACTTTATGCACCCCCCCCCCCATAAGTTTGAATATTAGAATATTTACATATTCTTCATATTCCACTTTTTTTCCAATAATTTTTGCTGACCCAAAAACAGTTTTAACTGGGCTTATATCAGGATTTTCTATTTAATTACTTAACAATTTGAAAGAGTCTTCTTTCCGTTTCTTAGTAACAACTTCATCTTCTATTAGATCTTTCCCTGTTATTCAAGCTACCGAAATCCTTTTTTTTCTTTACAAGATTCTAAACAGTTTTAAATGAAATTCCATAAATTTCTGCTACCAATCGAGCTAGTGTTAAGCAACAACTTCTGCGCGATTTTCAATATTTAATTCGTTTGTCTTACGTATTATGGATGAGAAATGAATCCGCAATTTTAACAGAATAAAATTATTTGAAACACTATTTATTTATCTATTTATTTAATTATTTATTTATTTATTTATTATTATAATTCTCTGTAAAAGAGCTCATACAGAGTTATAAAATTATGTGTTATAAAATATAATAATATATAATATAATATAATAAGTATATTGTTTAATTTTCTTTAAATGCTAATAAAAATTCAGAATATTAACTCTACGATTACATTATATATATATATACATATAAGTTAATAATTATGATTTATAGAATGCTGGATTATCAGGTGACTTATTGTTAATAGCAACCTATTGTTGTTGTTCGTGTTTGTTATTTTTATTTTGTTATTTTTATTTTTTTTTTTTACAATTCTTATTTTATTAATTCTAAAAAGATTTTTTTTATTTTTGATTTTATTGAGGGTGTATCAGATGTTTTTAAGTCTATTGGTAATTTATTAAATTCCTTTATCGATGTATAGTAGATTCCGTCTAAGCCATTGAATTTATTTTTTCGATTCTTGTTTCTTATTAAATTTGAGCTACGTGTATTATGTTGGTGTATTTCCTCATTGTGTATTATTAGTGTGTTTGTATTTATTAGTTTGTTTTGTATATTAAATATTTGTAAAGCTTGTCACATTTTTACATGTTGTTCAATTGGCAAAATTTTTAAGAATGAATGTATATCAACTGTTGGCTTTCGTTTTTCAAATCCATAGAGGTTCAGATTTTTTGCCAGATCAAAAAATACTAGAGATACCTTTTTACCATTGTTTATACCTTCCTGAATATGAGTGATCAAATCAAAAAGTACCGCAATAGTGTTTGATACCCTTTTGAAGCCATATTGATGATCGTCCGCTAAGTTATGCTTTTTTATATAATTAGTTAGTTGATTGTTAACATATGTTTCAATGAGTTTATTAAATATTGTGGCTATTATAGATGGGTCTATAATTATTTATATTATTTTTATCACCATCTTCCTTATAGATTGGAACTACTTTGTTTATTTTCAATTGTTCCGGCATGATACATTCATTGATGGACTCATTTATTAAACAACTAATATTTGCTGCAAGTTCATCTTTACAGTCTTTGATGACTTTCATTTGGATTCCATCATATCCTGATACTCCTGAGTTTGGTAGCTTATTTATTAACTTTATTGTTTCATTAGTTGATATGAATTTGAATCTAAATCTACTTGTAGTTCTATTTATTGGTTGATATATAGTATTGAAATTTAAGGCTAAGTTACGGCCAATGTTCGCATAGTATTCATTAAATTTATCTAATTTTGTCACTTTCTCCTTAATATTAAGAGCTGCACTTCGTCACTTTTAAATATTAGAATACAAATTCAAAAATAAAAATTATTTATTATGAAATTGATTCCCAAAGCTTTTTTTAACACATTTGTAACATCCGCCCTTAGAAAAGAAAAACAAAAAAAAAATGTAAAAATTTAATATTGAGTGTGTAATTAATTTTGCCTACCACTGTATTTAAAATGGATATTAAACTCGTATTGGTTTCGCTGATGACGTCGATATTATCGGAACATCACGACGAGCAGTCATCGAAGCCTTTACACAGATTGAAGAGGAAGCAGGTAAAGCGGATCTTCTCATAAATGAGAATAAAACAAAATATATGCTGTCGACAAATAAAATGTCCTCACAACATCATATAGGACACAACATCACTGTCGGCTCATATAATTTTGAGGTCGTTCAGGAGTTTATCTACCTTGGAACCAACATCTACTCCACCAATAACATCGATGTTGAAGTAAAGCGAAGAATTACCCTTGCAAACCGTCGCTACTTCGGTTTGTTGAAACATCTGGGTTCAAAGCTTCTATCCCAAAATACCAAGGCACAATTATACAAAACGCTCATCCTTCCGGTGCTGCTATATGGTTCTGAATCGTGGACATTACCAAAAGCAAGCGAGCATGCACTTGGTATCTTTGAGAGAAAAATTCTTCATCGCATTTATGGTCCTGTGTCTGACGAAGGGGTCTGGAGAAGAAGATACAATGCCGAACTATACCAGCTGTACAACGACATGGACCTAGCTAAAAAAAAAAGTCAGAATAAGACGGCTTCATTGGCTAGGCTATGTAGAGGGTATGGATGAAAATGCTCCGGCTAGGAAACTCTTCGAATCCAAACCCCAGGGAACTCGTCGTCGAGTCGGGAGGCTACACCTTCGTTGGAGAGATGAAGTATCGGCGGATATGAAAAAACTTCAAATCACCAACTGGAGAGATTCCGCTCGTAACCGAAATCAGTGGAGGACAATTTTGCGTTAGGCCCAGAACCTTCAAGGTCTGTAGCGCCCAGCAAGTAAGTAAGTATTAAACTCATATTTATTTTTCGTTTTTTTTTTTCAATTTTCAGAATATTTTTTAATAATTTTAATATTTGAAATATACCTCCGAAATTTTAAATAATAAGTTTTAAATTTTAAATAGCTACCCTGATAAAAACTGCCAATGCAATTTTTGTTTGAAAAATTACCAATACAAACAAAAATAAAATCTGTCAAAAGCATATAAAGCATGAAAAAAGTTGAAATTAACCAACTTTGTGCTGGGAGCTCAAAATGGACATTTTGTCATTGAGTTTACTTTAATTTAAACAAATATATTCAACTTGAAATGTCAAAAGCGTAAACCGTTGTCAAAGCTTTCAAAGCGCAAAACGCGTACATTGAGTTTTCAGCTTAAGAGCGACTACGCATAAAAATATGAAATATTCTTCTATGAAATATTTGTGACATTTTCACCTACCGTTATATAAAAATCTTTTTTTTTATTTTTTTTTTTTTGTTTTATTTAGTTTATTTTAACATAATATCATTGTTTATTAAACTATTGACTTTTTCAATTTACAATACTAAACTTATTAAGTAACTTAAACTTATAAAACAAAATTATATAATTTGTATAGTAATTAATTAATAATTAAATAATAATTATAAATAATAAAATTTTCGTTTTCCTATGATACATCTTAATTTTGATCTTATTAGCTCTTATTTTGTATTAATTGTAGTAACAACATTTTACTATAATATTATAACATAATTTTAGGTAACTGATGTATTTAATTTATTTAATACAAAATTTTTCACATTTTCTTGCATATGTTCTGACAAACAAAATAATACTCCCATAATAAAAGTTGCCAACAAAGCTATAATACAGAAAATTAATTTGAAAATCTGAAATAAGAGAAACAAAAAAAAAATATATTAATAAAATTTTAATAATAATTTTAATTAATTAAAATTCTATTATAATTTTGAGTATTGAAAATCACTGGATCGTTTCGATATTATTTATTTATTTATTTAAATCTACTGGGTAGTACCTTACAGATTTTGCTTATAAAATATTAAAAACTAAAATAAAATAAAACTAGAAATAGAAAACAAAAATTCTAAATATAAAAATAATTTCAAATATAAGATAACATTAATGATAAGATGCATTAAAAATTTCAAGTTAAAAATAATATTAATTCAAGAAAAGAAGTTAAAAAAAAGAAAAATTCAGACTTAAGCTGTATAAATAAATATTAATAGTAATAGCAATAGTACACAGAACAAAATTGATTAGAAAAATCATTTAATTTAAATTAGATGAAATTGAATTATATGATTTTATTTAATATATTTAATGTTTTAACTAATCTTTAAATAAATAAAAAAAATACAATTAAATGATTTTACTAATGTAAATTAGATGACTTAAAATAAAGCGATATAAAGAGAAATCATTCAATAATTAGTTAATTTCAAATTATTGAATTAGTTAAAACATTAAAACATTTAATGAATTCATAATTACCGGAAGATTTATTGATTTATCGAAACATTGTTTGATTTCAATGAATCTTATTTAAAATTTATCTAAAAGAATAGTGAAATCAAAAAAATAACATTTATTGTTTTGACTAATCTTTAAACAAAATATTTGTTTAATTGAAATAGTTTTGATTTGAAATGAAAAAAACCAAAAGTAATTTAATTCAATTTGATTTTCAATTATAAAGATGGATGTGAAAATTTAAAATAAAGAAAAATAAACCATATTAATAAATCTGTAAAAAGAATTAAAAGATGAATAATAATAAAGATACGTATACTATTTTATTTTGTAGAAGAAAATGGCAATGTTGAATGCAATTGCTAAGAAATTGGGGTATTATTGACAAAATAATATCAGTGAAAACTTTAAAGTGCAGTTACTAATAAACTGAATGTCTTCTTTCTATAAAAATTGTATTTTTAAATTAATTTATGAAATGAAGTTGTTAATATTATTTTTTTGTATTTATCTTAATTAATTTATGAAAATAATATTAAAAATACTCAAATTAAAAAGGAGTAAATGTAAAAAATTATTTGAAATGAAATAAAATATTATATAAAAAAAGTTAGTACCTAATGTCTCATTCAATGTTTTAATGAAACCAATGAAAATTTTTAGATGAATTTAACTAATCTTTTTATGAAAATATAGTTTTCTTTCTTTTGAAAATAAGTAATATAATATTTGTGTCATTTATAATGTTTTAATGAAATCAAAAGAAAATTTTTGCGATCAAATCATTAAATTAAGATTAAATGAAACAACTAATTGTATTAGATGGCTAAAAATCAATGCCTATCTTTAAATGATTTTAACTACTAATCTTTCTATGAAAAGACTAATCTTTTTTTTCTGTGTAATTATAAAGGTAGGCAATTATAATAGAGAATAAAATTATAATTAATTAAAATTAGAAGAATTATTGTAATGTATCAAAAAATGTGATGATTTTTCTCCTAAAAACGAATCTACTGTAGTTGAAGTCAATTACTGAAAAACTGTTATTAAATAAGCTCTGAAAGTTTGTTATAGATTTGGAAAAACCATAGTTCGTTCTATGACTTTGGAGATATAAAAATCTTTGGCTTCTGAAATCCCGCACTGGAGCACAGATATTATAAAGACGAAGAATAGATGGACATTTTATTCTGCCAGATAAGATATCATAGGAAAACATCACAGAAGCAGCATTTTGCCTAGCCTCAAGAGTAGAAAGCTTAATAAGTTGATTATAGATTATAGTGGTTATATTTCGATAATTTCAATTTCAATTATATTTCAATATTATAGTCAAAGTTATGTGTTTATTGGCACAAAGATTGTTATTTTGACTCTTACTTAAGTTTCTTTAACATATTTTTTTTATTTTTTTTATGCAGTAGTCATTTAAATTGATATTGCAGTCACTTGAGTGACATGATACAAGAGTGTTCAAAAAATGAATTTGAATTGAACACCGTTAAATGCCAATGCATTACCTTTTCTAGGAAAAATGCCATTCGGACAATTTATGTTCAACTACCAACTAAATGGCTGTCAGCTTTCAAGAGCGAATTCTATTATAGACCTCGGGTTAACCCTTGACTGTAAACTGAGCTTTAAGCTACATTATGATAAAATAGTGAGCAAAGCAAATTCTTCTTTATAGATTTCATTAAACGTTGATGTAAAGAATTTTCTGATCCCTACCTCACGAAACATCTTTATGTTACATATGTAAGGCCTACCCTTGAATATGCCAGTCAAGTGTGGTCTCAACATTACTTGACTGACATTTAACCGAATTGAATCGGTTCAACGAAAGTTTTTACGTTTCGCTTTGAGTAACTTTTCGTGGAATGATCCATTGCGACTTCCACCTTATTACCACCGTCTTAAACTCATTGACTTACAGTCGTTGTCTGATCATCGAATAATTGCAGATATCTTTTTTATTCACCAGATCCTTTCGAGTGTAACGCTAGCCCCTGAAATTTAAAATTATTTGATTGCAAGATCCAATCGGAATAATCTCAGAACCTCAGTTGAGTTGTTCCACATTCCCTTCCACCCTACTGAATATGGTAGATTCGAGCCAATCACTAGAATGCTCCGTAAAGTAAATTCTAACTCTAGTTCTTTTGATCGTCAACTAAGTGTTTTAACTATTAAAAAACGATTATGTCTTAATGTATACGTTCAACTGAGACTAACTAACAACTGTTGTTCTTTTTAGCTTTGATACTTTCGGCCTAACTTTTTTAAGTGTTTTTATTAAATCTATACATATTAATATAGGTATTATATATATGACTTTTTACCCTTCTACTAACACAATGTACCTGGTTTAGTTTATTTTAAAATATTTTAATCAAAGGTGGCGGTGATTTACTAACCCTACTGGATGATGAGTTATTGCACAATTAAATAAAGCAAGCCTTCGTCTAGTAATAGACGTGTGATGTGCTTGCTCTAAGCATAAATCTGACAGTATTAAAAAATTAAATGTGCACGGATGATTTATCATATCAATATCAATTTTTTTATTTAATTTAACAATAAAATGCCTAAAGGGATCTGTGGCATTTTAAGGCTATATATAAAATCACAAAGACATGCATTTGATTTATGATCGCATGAAATCAATGCCCACACAATACAATTATTATACTTAATGACCTTACAAATCTCTTTATCAACATACATTATAACCAATGACTGCAAATAACTATTATCGATCAATTTTTTAATGAAAAAAAATCAGTCATAAGGAGTTATCGTAATATCGAATAAAATATATGTATGTGATCGTTAAGAGGTCTTTTATCGATCTCACAAAAGATCCATAAATTTTCAATTTATATAAAAAAAAATTAAAAATAATAATTATTTTTAATCAAAAAAAATTTTCGCTCATATAAAATAGTTAATTCTCAATTTTTATATTTTCTCTTATTTTTAACAGTTACAAAGCAATTTTTATTTTTTTCGATTAAAAATAAAAATCATTTTCTAATTGTGAAGCTATTTCAAAACATCTCTACACTAAAATTTGCTTCAAAGCAGTACTAAGTACCTATTTTCATACAATTCATGTCCCAGAACTATACTCTGCCAAACAAGGGCTAGATGAAAAATTGCTTATTTGTGTTTTCGACTGATAGGAAAAAATAAAAATCATCAAAGCAATTGAGAATTAAAATCAAAGATGAATTTGAAAAGCTATATCTTCTAAAGTACTTAATGGATTTACATCGGACAACAGGTAAATTAATGGATGGAAATTAGACTTTAAAATGAATATAATGGTAACAGGTCATGTAGTTTCCGAGAAATTGGTATTTTAATTTTAGAAACTTCGGGGGGTCATCTAGCCCTTGTTTGGCAGAGTAGAGCTCTGGGACATGATTTGTATGAAAAAAGATACTTAGTACTACTTTGATGCAAATTTTAGTGTAGAGATGTTTTGAAATAGCTTCACAATTAGAAAATGATTTTTATTTTTAATCGAAAAAAATAAAAATTGCTTTGTAACTGTTAAAAATAAGAGAAAATATAAAAATTGAGAATTAACTATTTTATATGAGCGAACATTTTTTTTGATCAAAAATAATTATTACAAATAACTGATATGAAAAAAAGTTAAAGAATAACTCTTTCAGCATGATTTTTTTAATAAAACTTATAACAGTTACAGTCTATGATTATAACTAAGATGGCTTACATTTTAAATCGATATTAGTTATTACTGAGTCCATAACGACAATGCAACTAAAAGGTTACAATAATAATTTTGATATGACAGAAAGTTTTATTTTATTAACATTGAAAACATAATGGGCCAATATAGAGAAGTCGTTTCATCTTTCGTTTTAGTCTTTTTTGCAGAAATTATTTTACATATTCCACACAGTTGAGCATTAAGAGTAGTTTTTTTAATATATATGTGTGTGTAAATATTTTATTTATTTATTTATTTATTTATTTAACAGTGGACCTACAGATTAATCTGCAGGCCAACTACAGGCCCTTTTCCCTTTCGGAATGTGGGCCTTTATAATATGAAGATAAACGAAACAATATTTAAAAATTGACAAAATGTAACACTTAATATCTAGGAACTATAACAAATAATCTAAAAAAGAAAAAATTAAACAATTCAAAGTGTAAATATTTAATTTTAAAATAAAATTTGAAGTTAGAGGTTTATAAAAAAATTATAATTTTTAAAGTATGTAAAATAATAATCAGAATTTATTATTGAAATTAAAACAAAAAAAAAAAAATAGTAAAAACTTCGAAAAGAACCGAAAAGAAGACTTGAAATTAATTTTCTTTGAATTTCGAAATAGTAAAATAAAACTTCTAAAGTTCATAAAAATTTTTATTTGGTTTTTTCTTTGTGTTTGTGCACTCATTTACTAAAAGGCTAGGGTTGAACGAGATAGTAAAATATAACAAAATACTGTTAATTAAAATAGCTTCAGAAAAAATTTATTAAACGTGCAGTAGAAAATTACTATTTGCACAGTAAATAAAAAAATTTTGTGCAGTAAAATAAAAATTCTGCTCAGTTAATCAAATGCTCAGTAAAAAATTAATTGTTGCATTATAAATAAAATAAACGCACAGTAAATATTGCTAATAAATGACTTTTATATTTTCAAAAAGTGGAAATATTGTTTCTATCTCAAAAAAATCTACTGTTTCAAGTTTTAGTGAGAATTTTAGTAAAAGATCCAAAACACAGAACAAAAAACGATACAAAATTTTAATTAAACCTTCTGGAGAAATTTTAGAAACCTGCGCCAAATTTGGGCTTATTCTGCTAAAAAATAAATACCAATATTTAATTAAGGGAATATACCAATTTTTCAGAAATTTACAACACTGTTAAAAAAAAATGGTTTCAACTTCTGGAGAAGGTGGATATATTCTATTTTTCCCTAAATAGTAAAAAATTTTCCCAATTTTGTGTTAAGCCTTCTGAAAAATCGGATAACTCTACAACCATCTATTGGTTTAAGTATCTAATGTTATTCCCCAAACTTCCAAAATTGATTTAGAGGCTTTTGCAAAATTATTTATAAATTATCAAGTCGTTGAAAAAATTAATTAAAATTAACCGTAACTTTAGTATAATTTTTTTTTTTTTTTTTTTTTTCTCCTATTACTCCTCGTGGGAGCATAGGGCTTCGATAGTGAACCTCCATTCCTCTCTGTTGAGTACTGCTTCCTTAATATCGTCCTAGGTATAATTGTTGATTGTTAATTCTTGATCGATTGTGCGTCTCCATGTGTTGTATGGTCTGCCGAGTCTCCTTTGTCCTTGTGGATTCCACTGTAGAGCTCTTCTTGCTATATCATTTTCTGATTTCCTTAGTGTATGACCTATCCATTTCCATTTTTTCATATTTATCTGTCTGTATATTGATAGGTTCTTCTCCAGTTATAATCCATAAATCCTCGTTGCTAATTCTTGCCGGCCAGAAAATTCTAGGCATATAATTCTTAAGCACTTGTTGATGAATACTTGTAGCTTCTGTTTGATTTTGACCGAAGTGAGCCAGCCATGTTTCACTGCCATATATTAATGTTGACTTAACACATATGCTCTGAATATTGTTAGCTTTGTTGTTCTCGATATTTGATTGCTCCGCCATATCTTCATTAGGCTCCCAAATGTTCTTCTTGCCTAATTTATACGGCTGTTGACATCTTCTGTTGTACCTCCTTTTGATGTTATGAATCCCCCCAGATAGTTGAATTCTTCTATGTATTCTATCTATTGTCCATTCACTGTTATTGGCTCACTATCACTGTTGTTTGTCCTCATTGCCTTGCCGTTTTCTCGATATAAAATTCCAGTCCCGATTTCTTTGCTTCTTCCTCTGAATCTGTTGACTTTGTTCTGTAGGTCCCTTTGATTTCTTGATATAAGGCATACATCATCTGCGTAATCTAAGTCTTCTAAGTTGCCGAAGAGATCCCATTCTATTCCGTTTATTCCAGGGCAAACTTTTCTAAGAATGTCGTCTAGTATTGTGTTGAAGAGAAGTGGTGATAGTGGGCATCCTTGTCTAACTCCTATATTGGTGTGGAATGGATCACTGATCTTACCTCTGTGTTGAACTGTTGTCTCTGCATCTTTATACATCGCTTTGATGATGTTGCTGATTTTTTCAGGAACTCCCTTCCTTGTAAGTGTTCTCCATATTGCGCATCTCTTTACTGTGTCGAATGCTTTCTTAAAATCTATGAATAGTAGATTTAGTGGTGTATTCCATTCTACTGATTGTTCAACTATGACCCGTAAAGTATTTGACTGGTCAACACAGCTTCGGTTTGCTCTGAAACCTGCTTGCTTTTTCCGTAGTATTGGTTCTAGTACTTCTTCTAATCTTTTCCTTATAATAATTGCTATTGTCTTATGAATAGTATTTAGAACCGTGATTCCTCTCAAGTTGCTGCAATTTGCCAAGTCTCCTGTCTTTGGTATCTTGACAATCATTCCTTTCTTCCATGATGGTGGTATATTCTCTTCTATCCATGCTTTTCTGATGTGGCGTTCAATTGTTTTTGCGAATAGGTCTGGGTCCAGTTTGGCTATTTCTGTTGTAATGCCATCTTCACCTGTTGCTTTGTTGTGTTTCTGGATATTGATTGTACCTTTGATTTCTTCTATATTTGGAGTTTGGGTAGATATTGGCAGTCCCTCAGTTGGGTAGATATTTGCATCGTCTCTGTTTCTTATATCTGCTTCATTATTTGTACTTTCTTCGTTGCTCAGTTCTTGGAAATGTTCTCTCCATCTCTTTAATTGGTGAAATTGGTGAAATAAGTTTGTGAGGAGCGCACAATTTTTGTCTTTAAATGGTTTGTTTTGTTGTTTCGACTGGTTTGTTAAGTTATTGATTATACGATGCAATTCTCTCAGGTTATGTTGCTGTGCTGCTTTTTCTGCTTCTCTGGCTAAATTTTGTAGAAATTTCCATTTATCTCTTCTTCCTGCTCTTTTTACTGTTTTTGCTATTTTTTGATGCCGTCCTGTTGTTTATCATTTTCTTCATTTCACTTCTTCTTTTAATCAAGGCCCATGTGTTGTCGGTTATCCAGATTTTTCTTTGTGGTTGTGAAATTCCAAAATTTTGTTCGCTTGTTTGGTTGTAAATTTCCACAGTCTCTTCCCAAGTGTGTTCTCTATTATTTCTAATATTCTCTGGTAACGCCGTAACCATGTCAGCTCTTACTTGCGGATTTTTTAAGTTGTTTATAAAGTTAGTATAGTTTAACTATATTAAATTAAATCCTTTTCAGAACATAATTTTTGTTTTTTTATCCCTTTACTGCAAATTTAATTTATTTGCTGTGTACTTAATTTATTTGCTGTGGATTTAATATTATTATATATTTAATTGAGCAATATATTTTTACTTAGCAAAACGATATTTTACTGTAAATTTAAATTGATTAACTGTGCAAAGTTTTTATTTAACTGAATTTTAATTACTGTGTTTTTAATTTTTTACTGTGCATTTAATTTTCAGCGTTTTTAAACGCTCTTCTAAAATTTTGGTTTCAAAAACGAATAGCAAAAATCTGAAAGAAAAAAAAAAGGAAAACGAAAAAAACAAACTATTCCTCTATATTGGCCCAATAGGATCAAAAATGACTGAAGAAGAATTACAATTTTTTGAAATAAAATGGCCTAAGAAAAATTTTAATTATTTAAAATAAATTGACTTTGTTTTTATTTCTTGAAATATTCAATTTTTTATTATTCGTTAAAAATTATTTATTTATTTCACTGACAAAACTCTAATTAATAAATTTTTAAAATTATGACTCCTAAGTTAAATAACACTCGATAATTAGGGTTTGAAGAAGGTATGGAAATTTTTATAGGTAACCTTTTATCCTATAATCAGCTTCAAAATAATATTTTTCATCATTTCATTCACGAATTAAAATTATAAAATTAAAAATATACAGAGTCAAAGATAAAAACAAGCACTGTAGAATAATAATTTGAAATTATCGAAAATAAAAATTATTATTTTTTATTAAAAAAATTATATAAGTAATATGATAAGTAATTTTTATCAATCTTAATATAATCTAATCTAATAATTAAAAGTAGAAAAACAAAGTTAATTCGTAAAAACAAAATTAGAATTTTGATGTAGTTTTAATTTATTTTTCAATAATAATTTAATTTTAAATATTTTTTTTGGATTACCTGTAAGTTTGTTGCAGGTGCTATTGTATCTTTATCATTTGATGTATCATAATTAATTTCCTTATTATCAAATTTGATTTCATCGAAATCATCAGTTTTTTGCGAGCGCATTTATATTATTGATTAAATTATAAATATTGAAATATTAATATTTAATATTATACCACTATTGTTTTTTTTTTTCTCTTTTATGTATATATCAATATATATGTGTATATATCTTATATATCTTTATATATTTGTAATAATATTTTTAATAACTATTTTTTTTTTTTTTTTAATTTTGTATCATTTGATAAAAAGAGTGATTTGATAAAAAAATAATAATATAACAATACTACATATTACTTCGATTGAAATTTCTTAACTAAACTCTGATTAAGAAATAATAATAATTTAACCCTTAAAATAAACGTAAAGTATACTTCTTTTTTATATCTCAATAAATAATCGAATAAAAGTTATTAAAATAAGTATAAAGTATATTATATATATTATATATATATTATATATATATTATATATATATATATATATATATATATATATATATATATATATATATATATATATATATATATATATATGTATGTAAATTTACTTAGAAAATCCGAAATTTAAAACGATTTATTCGCTTTTGATTAACGCAATTGAATTCTAGTTACAGACTAAGAATTTATTTCAATAATATGTATATAAAAATATATTTTTTAGCACATAAAATCTTTAAAAACTATATTTTTTTTTTTTTTTTCTTTTTTCAGTTAATACTAAATACTTAAAACGAGCAAAATACAAAAGCAACAAAAATTGTATTTATTCTCTTTTAGTATTTTTATTTTTCTTTCTTTTACCTCAATCACAATTTACGACCCTACAACAATAAATGAATGAATAAATGAATGAATGAACGCACGAATGAATGAATGAATGAATTTTATAAATATAAAAAAAAAATGAATACAAAAATATATCATCAAATCTGAAAAATAATATTAACAAAAATATTATATTATCATCAGATTTATCCATGTGGTTCAAATTTGTATCTTAAATACAATAAAAACAAAAAAAAAAAAAAAAACAATATTTTTTTAAACACAATCACATTGAATTATTCTTTTTGTTATTATTTTTTTTTTTGTTTTCTATTTTTTAAGTCAAATGCATTATCTAGTTTTTTATTTGTATCAAATTTGTACCAATAATAATAATAACAAAATCAAAAAAAAAAAATAAAAATTACAGTAGATAATAATGACGTTTATTTTAAATAACATACATATACATATGAAAATCAAAACAACATAAAATCAATACAATACAAAAAAAAGAAAAAAAAAACTATCTAATTTAATTTAAAAAAAAAAAAAAATAAAAATAAAAAAAATGTAAAGTACATATTTTTATAATAAGTAGTGTGTAGAAAAACATTATATTTATTTACAATTCGGATATAGCAGCAACATTTATTTATATTTTAGAGAGCATTTATAAGTTAGTTAATTTACACTTCAGAAACAGTAAATAGAATTTCGTAGTACTCATTATTGTAAATCAATTCAAAATAATTTAGAGATGTTAGAGACTACTTACTTGAACAAAATTTGTCTTATACCTTATAAGATGTACTGGCTACTAGGCTTAATATGTAATTTTCTGTGGTACCACAAAAAAATCTCAATGGAATAAATTTGCCGGTGTAGTAAGCCATTACTTCCTATAATTATTATCCTATACCTCTTTTTTGCTTTATTTATATATATGTTATTTTTTTATATATTTTATTTTACTATTATTTTTTACTAAAACATATTTTATTTTTTTTTGTTTTTAATAAACTTTATTTTACCCATTTGTACAATCTTATAATTACTTAGCCTAGATAAAATTTACAAAAAATAGATGCTAAAACATATTCTACAATCATTTTAAGCTAATAATCTTCTGCATTTATAAAAGGGAAAGTTTGTTTGTTTGTTCACTATATATAAGTTCACAATTTTAAAGATCGACTTGTCAAATTTTGACATCGTTATTTATGACCAAAAGAGGACGGAATATTTTGCAATTATATCAAATTATAGATTAGTGTAGCTACCATACAACTTAAAATTATAAATATTTAAAACAAAAAAAAACGCAAAGTATTACGGACCTAAAAATTGGTATTTAGATACTTTCAAAAAACTAAATATAAATATTTTTAATTCTTTTCAAAAATTCTCAATTCTAATTGTTCGAACATTGCCAATTATATCTAGAGTTCCGATCAATTCCGATGAAATCCGAGCATATCTCAATTATATTTTCGGCTTACAACTTCTAATTTCGGTTAATAAAACAGTTCGAAAACTACGAAAAATCGAATATATTAATTTCTAATCTCAAAAAGATAGATAAAAGATATTTCAAAAAAATTTTAATCGGAGTTTTCTATCTTGAGATATGCTAATCCGAGCATATCTCAATTATATTTTCGGCTTACAACTTCTAATTTCAATTTGTTAACAAAACAATTCGAAAACTACGAAAAATCGAATATATTAATTTCTAATCTCAAGATAGAAAACTCCGATTATCCTTTTTGTTGTTATCGAAAATATTTGAAAGTAAAACAGAGACTGAAAAATATACTTTCGACTTTCCCAAATTAATTCCGATAATAATCGTTTTCGATTTTGAAATCAGAGCACTGATTTTCGGAGCCCGCTCTGATTAAAGTGGCCACAATTTAGGTAAACTGTAATTTTTATTTTATTTTCAGTTATTACCAAGTTGAGTGACATATCTATACTCTAAAATAAATTTTAATCACAGACCATTTTTATTAACGCTTCATAAAAATTCATTCATTTTTGACTATATAACAGAATTACGAATACAAACGTTTTTGGCTATAAACGATACATAAAAAAATATTAAAAAAGTTGATGTTGATGTTATCCAGGATATTTTATACAAAATTACTACTGTGCAATTGCACAGGGGTCCTCTAGTTAAAACTAAAATTTCCAGATTTTTTTTATTATTTTACAAAAAAAAAAATTTTTGTTGCACAATACATGAATTCTTATGAAAGTCATAATTTCAACTTGTTTTAATATATTCGGTATGACATCTGTTCAACACGATTATAATATATTAAAATCCGAAGAAATACCAGTTATTACAACACAAGCAATTATAATAATTTAAATTAAAATAAAATTCTAAAATGTATACCAAATTTTCCATTTTTTATTATTCAATTAGGAAAAAAACCCAGTAATTTTAAAATTAATAAATAAATAATGTTATTAAAAAAGCTTTATATGTACTATTATTACAAATGTAACTTGTGTTCTATGAACTATTTAACAACTAAATGTTAGTTAGAAGATATTTTTAATACTTTCACAACATACTTTACACATTAAATCGTTCAACTTTTATTGGGGCACTCTGCCTTGTGGATAATCTAAGCTGTTGTGCACAAATCACTTATAATTGCCTATGTTCAATTATATCTGCGAAATTTCCAGAAAATGATTTCAGATTGAAATCACATTATAAGAAAGTAAAATAAAAAAAAAATTTTATTTTGATCATAAATCGGTTGTGAAAGGGTTAATTTGGTAGAAAAAATTCAATATTAAAAAAAATTACAATTATTAATTTTAAAAACAACCAGTATATATTACCAATAGAATCATTAATAGGTTCATATACAGTCAGATTTAATGCTTAAAGCAAGACGTCTATTAGAGACGAAAGCTTCATACATTTTTATACAATAATTATCATCATTCATTGAAGTTAGAGTTAGCACCGGACACCGTTAAAAATTAAAAAATGCTGTAAATGAAGAATGTAGTTATATCACACTGTTAGTACAGTAGATAACAAAATACACTGTTAGTAAATCACAAAAATTAAAATATATCAAAAAACTAAGTTCATACTAATTATAAAGTTGAAAAAAAAAAAATAAATAATAAAAAATATTCAAAGATAAAAATATAAATAAAGAATTGTCTTACATTCATTATTACAAAATTTACTTTTAACAGTCTAAATGCTTGCGCGGTCAAAAACGATTCAATTAGATTTGACTTCACAAAGCATTCTGTAGTAATTGGATTAAATGTGACAAATTCTGTAGAATGAAATAGAATATGGAACTTCTCAACGGTCCTAAGATTATTCCAATTGGTTTTTCCAACTAAAAAGTTTTAAATGTCAGTGGCTAACGTTTTATCCGAGAGTATCAGGTGGACAATCGTCGTCTGCAATTTTTCAACGATCAGATAATGACTATTAAGCTAGACATGTATTTTTTGCGCGCTTTCATATAAATTAATGAAACCACATAATATGTGCAATCAAATAGTTGCAAAACTAAAAATTACATGTTTGTAAGCCTAAGTCAGCAAGTTTAAGAAGATATGAGAGTATTCCGCAATAAAAATCTAAATTCGAAATATAAAAAACTACGCTGAACAGAATAATTCCATTCCAACATATCGTCGGCTTATCGTAAATACCACGTATCTCATT
Organism: Argyra leucocephala; assembly: GCA_963942445.1. Lineage (NCBI taxonomy): Eukaryota > Metazoa > Arthropoda > Insecta > Diptera > Dolichopodidae > Argyra > Argyra leucocephala. Next base: position 119,330,558 of record OZ012681.1, on the reverse strand, counting down.
TTTTTTTTTCAAATTTTATATTTTTTAACTGAAATGTTCGTATTGAAATTTGGCGCCTTTTCCATTGACTTTCTCTCCGAAAATATTATTGTAACGGTAATTACAATAAGTTTTTAATAACACACGTATCTTACGAATGCTAAAACTTACTCTGAAATAACACGTATCTCTTAGTTTTCATTGCAAAGCGAGCGTTCAGCGTAGGAGTGCCTGTGTTTATTTACATTTTATGGGCATTTTCAGTTTCATTTTCTTGTCTTATAAAACATTTACACGACTATTTTGTTGAGGATCGTAACATTATAATTTTTTCTGATGATTGTGAATATCTGATTCGAAATGCGATGATGTCAAATGCTCTACTTCAATTTGCTGTCCAGAAAAACATTGTGGTAGAGCAAAAGTATTTTGAAAATGGCCACACAGAAATGGAGTGTTTGAACGGAAGATGAAAGATCACCCAATTTATTTACCAAGCAAATATGTGACCATGTCACATCAAGCAGGAGGGAAACATTTTCCATTAAAAGCATTTTATTTAACACATGAGTTCTTTTTCGATTATAGCGACAATATTAAGTATAAATCAATAAGACTTGGGCGAAAACCCCACGATGCAGCAGGAACAGATCTCAGGGCACTTAAATACAATCCAGATGATACTTTTTTTTTTTTTTTAAATAAATTATGGAGATGAATACCAAGAACTCCCAATTCGAATGACTAAAGATTTTGACTTTAATGTGCCATTAAAAAAGCTGCATACTCAGCAGTTAAAAATTACTTTAAAAATTTTATTAAAATCAATAATTCCTGAAGATAATCATTGTGTTTATGACAATTTACAAAAATAAGTCAACTAACCACCTTTAAGCATATTTTAACAATATTTTAAGCATATTTAAATAATATTAATGTTCCTATATTGATACCGAATTGAATTATTTATAATTTGTGTTAATTTATTTTTGATTTTTGTAATTTATTTTATGTTTTTGTTAATTACTTGAATTTTTTTGAATTTATTAATAAATAATTAAATTACTTTTATAAAATAATTTTTCTTTTATTTGAACATTAAAAAAATATTGTTTGATATAATAACACGTATCTTTACTCTATCAAATTTTTTAATGACACGTAAGTTAGATAAAACTTTATATTATCTTAAAAAATATTTTCCAAATAATACATTACGTAATATATAAATAAATTAGAAAAAAGTTGGGTTTTTACAATTGATGACTCGTGAAATAATTCATTTTTTCTCTCTCCTGAAAATTTAGAAAAAATGAGATACGTGGTATTTAGAATAAGCCGACGATATGTAATTCCATTTCATAAATTTTTTAGTGTATTACAAAGGTAAAATGTGATTTGCTATAACATAAATATTTTTTTTTTTTCCTACCTATTTAACAACAACTACTACTACTACTACTACTACAACTACTACTACTACTCCTCTTACTATATATTTTATTATTATACTATAACGGATAAGAGTGGATTAAAAATTTAAATCTAAATAAATATATATAGATAGGTATACATTTATTACAACAAAAAGCACCCCCGTAGCTAGCTTTTCCTAAAATAATATTTTTTTTTTTTATATGTTCATTCATATATGCATATATAATATGTTAGATTAGTACAAATTCATAAAATACATTTAAACATAAAAATGTATTAAAAAAAAAAATTACTTTAAGATAGTATTCAAATAATATTATTCTCCTCTCAATTCATCTTTTGGTATGTAACAGCTAAAATATTATTTTAGAACTAACAAAAATATAAGTACTAAAAATGACTTATTCTAATTCTAATTCTGTTTTTTTTTTTTTTCTTTTTTTATATATTTGCTTTGTATGCAATAATAATCAATTTATTATTTTTATATCTTTTTATATAATATAATATAAATAATATATATATACATATTATAGATATCATTTATAATAAAACTATAAGTACATACATACAGGTTGTTTCATACGAAATAATACAGGGATATTAAAAAATATTTACATATATATTTTTATTTACTTATTAATAGTAAATTTCCATCAAAATTAATTATCAAAATATATATTAAGATCATAAAATAACAATTTTATAATCCATTTATAATAATTAATCTTATCAAAAGTGATATTTATAAATGTGACTGTATTATAATTGAAATTTAAGCATCTTACCAGTTAAAAAGTACATAACATCGTTAAAATGTTTGCATCATAAAATGAACAATTTTTTTACCAATCTAGGTATGAGTCGCAACTTAATGGAATGATATATCATTGTCAAAAAATATTTAAAAACAAAAAATAATCTCGCACTTGAAATCATTTGCTTTTTTGTAAATAACAAATTAAAATTAAAATTAAAAAATAGCATAATATCAATAATCAATAAACGCCTTTAGATAACGATTAAGCTATATTAGTCCTTATTAGAAAACAAAAAACGGAATGTTTATACGACTATTTCGCTAATATCAACTCATTTTTCATATATCGTAAAAGAAACCAATCAAAATGAAGGCTGGAAAGTTATCTTATTCGATTCTATATCATCATCATAATATTTCTATAATGTTACTGCACCTCGTTTATTCAATAAATTGTCATATTATCTTCGTTGCGAAAGAGTTGAAATCAAATTTCTTCAGCTGGAATCAAATCATGGCTTCTTTTTTTTGATCGATCATCAGGTTATTCACTGAAAAAAAAATTGTTCGTAATATCAATGAACAGCGATTATTAACATATTTTTTGTTGGCTCAATTAATTATTCATTAATATTACGAAAATATAACATCTTTTTTTTTTTCTTAATTAACTGTTTATTAATTCAACGAATTAGGATTTATTGACACAAATATGCAGTTTTTAATACAATAATTGAACAACTAATTCATTAATAATGCGAACACTTTCACTAAAATTAGATTAATAACAGTGTTCGTTGTTTTAACAAATTCGTTTGTTAAAATCAATAATTTTCTCTTTGATTAGCAATGCCTTCATTAATATGTATGTATACTTTTATATTTGTTACTTGCATAATATCAACCAAATATAAAATGTTTCGTTATGTCAACGAATTCATACTTTAAAATTCGGAATTTTTTCTTTATTTCAACGAACTAGTTTATTAAAACTAAAAATTTTTTTGTTTACTTAATGACACGACGCGTGTTACTTGTAATTTATGTACTCGTATTTTAACAGAATTTTTCAGTGTAAAAAAGAATTTATAATTGTAAGATCTTATAAATCAGCGTAATTTTAAATTCTTTATTTTCTTTCCGGTCAATTCCAATATAGTCTTAAATATACATAAGGAAGGAAAATTACAAAGAACTATATAAAAATTAATACAAAAAAACTTATAATAATTAGATGGTTCTATCATACACAAAACTTAAATCAAATTCCAAAATAAAATATAACAAATTAAAATTAAATACAAATGTGCAAAAAAGAGAATAGTTAGTGACATTTTTTATTTAAAAAATAGTGTTAAACGCCACATAAAAAAAATTATTTACAATAATTAAGAAGTAAATTTATTGTGAGAAATATAAACGAAAAATCCAAAATAAATATAACAAGTAAAGAAAATAATAATTAAATAAAATGTTATAAACTACTTAAGAATATAATTTAAAAAATGAAAAAACATATTTAATCATTTCATATTTAAAACTAATGAAAATTTAAAACTAAGATTAAGAGGTACAAAAGAAAATAAGTTATCAACAAAAATTTATTATAAAATAAAAATTGTTTAAAAAAACAAAATCCAAATAATTAAAATAAAAATACACAAAAAGTAAAAAACATTGTATTTTTATTTAAAGAAGTGATAAGTGGCGGAGAATGGGAAGTAAGAGGAGAGCTCAGAAAGCGGGGACAACGATCAAATAAATTATAGAAGTGGAAGACGTGGGAACCGACAAAATGCCGACAAAATGAAATTTTCAATGAAATATTTTATTATTTCAACAAACATATTTATTGAAACAAAAATTTTATGTTATTAAATTAATAAACAAATTTATTAAATCAATGAAATGTTTTATTATTTCAACAAACATGTTTATTGAAACAAAAATTTATTTTAATAAACACATTTAATAATTGTTCATTGTATTAACGACGAGGTTATTAAATTAATAAATAGCTATTCATTGGCTCAATGAACAAGTTCATCGGTCAAATATTAATAAATTTTTAATTGTCTCAACGAATTTTTTTATTGTAGTTACGTACCTTTTTGGTTCAGTGTTGAAAACACTTTTTAAATCCATTAATTTGAATTTTTGTTTTTTAATTGTATAATCTGTTTTTCTCATTGATTTTTTTTTTTTTTGTATATTTTATTTTAATTTGTTTTACTGTTGAATTTTTTCATAATTTTCATTTATATTTTACTATATATATAAGCATTATTTTTTCTTTATAATCATTACTATTTTATTTTATTTTTAAATTTTTCCATCTTATTAAATCATCTTAGTCTAGAAATAGATGAATTCCAACTAATCGTGCTACGAATTATGTCTGTTAAACAAAGCCTTTATGTCGGTGCATTATACTGTCCACCCAAATACAACATAAAGAATAACATGTTTGAAGAAATTCTTAAACTACTTGGCGAAAGATTTATCCTGGGAGGCGACTACAACGCCAAGCACATAGATTGGGAGTAACCTCTACGAGAGGAAGAGAGCTAAGAAAAGTTATAAAAGAAAAAAGCTGCATTTACCAATCTACCGGTAAGCCAACTGATTAATATAAAAAAATTATTGGCCAACTGATAGAAATAAAACTCCTGATCTGCTTGATTTTTATATAACAAAAAAAATTTCACCCAATTATATTAAGCTAGAAGATAACCATGATTTGGACTCAGATCACTCTGCAGTCATACTAAATCTATATGAAAAGGTTATTAAGAAACTGTCGAAACCTCTGCTAACGAACAAGACAACTGACTGGGCTAGCTTTAAACAAGAAATAGAAAACAAAATAAACATAAAAACAAAACTAAGATCCAAATGTGATATAGATTCTGAAGTAGAAAATTTTATTAAAATTATTCAAAATGCTGGATGGAATAATAAAAAAAATTGTGAATATAAATCGGTAGGATTCAACTACCCTAGAGAAATATTAAATATGATAAAAATAAAAAGAAGTGCTAGACGCAGATGGCAACATCCGTGTGATCCGGCAGACAAAACTCTGCTAAATAGGTTAACTCAGAATCTTAAAAGAAAAATTCAGAGATCTTAAAAATGAAAATTTTGAAAAATATATAAAAAATTTATCAGCTAAAAGAGAAAATAACTACTCGTTGTGGAAAGCAACAAAGAGTACAAAACACTCGATCTCTCAAATCCCGCCAATCAGAATGAAAAGCGGTGAATGGGCGAGAGATAATAAAAATAAAGCTGAAACATTCGCAGATCATCTTGAAGAAATTTTTTTGTCCAGACGAGACAGATTCGGATGATCTCACTGAAGAAAATAATAATTGGCAAGAAAATGTTATATCACCATTTTCAGAGAGTTGAGAAATATTTGAACAAATTAAAAAACTCAGAGATAAAAAAAACTCCAGGTTTTGATCTAATTACATCGGAAGTCCTGAAAGAACTTCCGAAAAAAGCTATAACAATGCTAACACGCATTATAAACGCTGCTATAAGAATAAGGTATGTGAATGTGGAAAATAGCAGAGATAATTATAATACCAAAGCCAGATAAAGTCCATAAATGAGGTCAAATCCTACAGACCAATATCATTACTACCAATAGTATCAAAATTATTTGAAAAACTATTATTGATTCGAATGAGACCGATCATAGAAAAGAGTAATCTGATTCCAAATTATCAATTTGGTTTTAGATCTAAGCACTCGACAATCGATCAAATTCATAGAATAACAGACATAATAGAAAAAGCTTTAAAGGAAAAGAAAATGTGTTCTACCATATTTCTAGATGTAGCCCAAGCTTTTGATAAAGTATGGTATCGTGGCTTAATAAATAAACTAAACAATACGTAGGTATACTCTCATCATATCTAGAAAACAGACTATTCAGAATAAAACAAGACGAAGAGTATTCTACTATTAGAGATATTAAAACGGGTGTGTCTCAAGGTAGTATTCTGGGTCCCATACTGTATTTGCTCTACACCAATTATTTACCAGAAATGGAAAATATAACTGTAGTTATCGTTCTGTTTTTTTGCATGGTAGATCGGCATTTATTTTATAATGCCAAAGTCGATCGCAAGTTAAAACAAGTTGGCCACCCCTGTTTTAAATGATAGATATTTGAAAGGAGACGTAGCGAATTTAAATATTTTTTAAAATTTTATTAATTTTGATTTAGAAATTTCAAGTTAAAATTGTAACCCCTATTAGTAGTTAGAGAGTAGCCCCCCCCCCCCCCTCTCATGTATAAGTATACATATACATCTGAACATACAAACATTTTAATTTATCAAATTGTCGCAACTCACCCATGTACGTAGTTTCTGTTTTTTCTTGCCATAACATAAAGTATTTAAAAAATAAAAAAAAAAAATTCCAGTTTCAGACTATTTCAGTTTCAGAAATACAATAATGTTGAATTTATTAATTCTGAATTTAAATTATTTCATAACATTTTAATTTGCACGTTTCACGAAAATTTATAATTTTTAATTAAAATTACAATTAAATTTCGAGCAAATAGAATTTTATAGGGTCATCATCGAAATATTGGAAAAAAAAAAATCCTGAAAAATAAAATCTTGATTTAAAAAAATTTTTAAAATCAAATTAATTGAAATTAAATTACTAATGTACGAATATTTGTATATACTAGTGAATCCCCTGTGCAATTGCACAGAAGCAGTTCTTTCAGGTACGACTTTATATAAAAATAAATATTTGTTTTGGTATAATTGTAATTGTTTTCTGAATCGCTTGATTCTTGAATATATATATACATATATATATATATATATAATGAAATTAAAGTATAATACCTAATACTTTATGACGAAATTAACACTAATTTCAATATAATTTAACACAATAAAATCACATTACTCTCAACGTAGTAGATCAATGTATTTTAATTCGTTTATAGTCAAAAATATTTTGTAGTCACAATTCTGTTATAGTTAATATACAAAAAGTAATAAACTTCATAAATTCATACAATCGATGTCAAATTAAAATATAACGCCAAACTTTTCAATAAAACAAAAAAAAAAGTCAAAATTGAATTATTTTATTAAAAAACTGATTTATATATTGTCATTTTCTGTTATTTATTACAAATATATTTTGTGATTACATAACAGAATAATTGCTATTTATGAATAAAATAAAATTTAAAATTGTTATACGAAAGTTATTTTATTTATAACAGTGAAAATAGTCGAATATTTTCCTTTTAATTTTACTGATATGCTTATCATACTGGCAGACTTCTTGAGTGTTTTGTACTCGACTAAATAAAACAATAGATATTTTATTGAATTTTGTTTATAAATATGCAAATTTTTTTTAGTATGCCTATAGCCACAAATATTACTGAAATTTGGGAAATCACTATAACCGTGTCTTATTGTATATATATTTGTTTTAAATAGCAGAAGCAAATGAACTAACATTTATTAAATGTAGGTATATCATTTTTGATGAGTATTGAGATTTTTGTTTTAAATTTCTATGAACTTGGATGTATTCATAAATGCTGCAAACTGACAAAAAGTTTGCCACCAGTTGGCGTACTTTGCAATAATGAATACAAATTCTACCTATATTTTACCTTTACTTGACAATTCTGCAAAGTTTCTCTTTCATTAATACTGACATTTTGAAAATAAAATGTTTTTTTAAATAACAAAACTAAAACTAAAATACTCAAAACAATAAAGAAAACTACTTCAAAAAATTTTATGCATACTAAAAATTTATTCTGCCAAGTTGACGCCCAGTAGACTTTGAGTCTGCATTTATGAACAGCATTTCATAAATTCAGAAGATGCAGATTGATATAAATTCAGAATATACAGGTTTGCATTTATGAAAACAATGCTTATGTTTATTACTTTCTTTCAAAAGTTGTTGTTAAGGTTCACCCCGAGCTGTGGAACCAACAGATGATGATCGCTTACGCAAAACAAATATTTTTTCAACACTCTTTAAAGGCAGATATTTCTTTTTTTATGTCCAACTGAGGCTAATCAAAACAAACTTCTATTTTTTGATTGTTTTTATTTTTTTGTTCTTACAAATTAAAAAATTTGTGTTTTTTTTTTTTAAATCAAGAAAAAAATCTTGAAAAAATTTTATTTCAAGATTAAAGTTCAAGATTTTTTTTTATCAAAATATCGGGGGGCTTACATTTGATATTCTATAACATTTGGTTAATGTTACTTGTAATTTTAATTATTTTCTTTTTTTGTTTTTACACATGCAATCCAATCTAATCCAATTTTTTACTCTCATGTTCAGATGAATAACCAGCAACTAGTCTGTACCTGAACGATTTAGTAAATTAGAAAATTTCATCAATATTATGTTAATAGAATTAAAATAATTCTGCCCTATATCTCAATAGGGATTAAAGTTAAAATAATATGTATATATATATATATATATTATATATATATAATATATATAATATATACATATTATATATATATAATATATATAATATATACATATATATACATATATATATATATTCTGCTGAAAATGTCACCAATTTAAGTTTTCCAAGTTGATGATTTATTTTTTATTATATTTTTTTTAATATAATTATTTTTTTGAATTTTTAATATAAATTTATTATTATTTAAAATAATTATTTAAAAATTAAAATCGTAATTTTTACTATAACACGTGTTAAGATAAACAAATATTTTTTAATTCTTAATAATTTATTCTAAATATAGTACGTCTTACATAAATGTTTGTAAATAGAAATTAAGTGATATTTTAATCAAAACTAAGAAAGAAAAAAAAAAAAAAAAACAAGAAAGATAGTTTTTAATTAATGACATCACGAATTTGAAAAATTTTTAAAAACCTCCTGTACTTTAATATACACTGTATTATGTATATGTATATACAATAATATAAAACAACATATACATAATATAATATAAAAAATATTATTTATTTCTTAAAAAATAAAAAAATCCAAGCTTAGCTTTTAAAAAGCCCACTACATTTTTTAAATCTCTATTTTAAATTTATTTCAATATAGCTGATGTATATACACAGATTTTCTTTTAATAATTTTACATAATAGCTATAGTAAACATTATAGAGATACTAATATAATAATGAGTAACAATTTATACCGTTATATGAATTGCCATTAATGTTTTTTTTTTTTGTTATTTTAACATAAACACCAAATATAAAGTTCAATAAAATTTTTGTGTTTTTAAAACTTTTTTATTAATTTATTGATTTTTGTCCGTCCCGTAGTATAAAATATTTTTCTTCTACCCCAATACAGATTGTTCTGAAAATTTGTGATTGTAAATTCTTAAAATCTTTTTTTTTTTTTTGTTATGCTCTTGACAATAACTTAGGTAGAATCACATTTTCATGCTTAATTAAGTACAGTACTGCAAATTTAAACTAATCCACTATATTTCGAGCATTTATTTATCAAATTTCTGCTTTATCAAACTCATTAAATGTGGAAAACTACTGCTATTGTCAGAAATTAAGCTTTCTTAAATAGTGTGTAGTTCCATTTTATTTATATTGTTACCAGATTATACTTTCAAAAATTTTTTGTTATTTATTTTATCCTAATGACCTACCCTAAAGGATATTGTACCAGATCGAAAAACCCTAATTCGTCAGGAATCGAATCTGGGACCTTTCGGTTGAAAGGCAGGTGCTCTACCTACTCCACCACCGAGCGTGTTACAATGGTACCAGATTAATTACAAAAGTTGTGTATCTTCAGATTTTGAATTGGACAAAGCATGCGTTTGATTATTTCTTATGAAACATCTAGAATATTTTTCAAAAGACCATTTTTTTATTTCATTTCATAAATAATATTATAATAATCTTATTGAAATAGATTTTATAAGTTAGATGGTGGATCCGAACTACTTTGGATATATAGCTTTGCTAACATACATATTCTTCTGAATATAGCAAGTTTTGTATTTTTATTATGAGAATATTATAAATATTAGAATGTTAAGTATTTAAAATTTTATTATGTAAATATATATTTATATGTATATAACTATGTATAATTTAGTTTAGTAAAATAACTTTATATAGTGGTGTATATCACTTAAAAATTTTGAATAGTGTTATAATCTTAATTTTTTTATAGTAATTTGAATTTACGATTTTATAGAAAATTATTTTATGATTAAGATATTTAAAATATTTTTAGCAACAGGTGATTGTTTGAACAATTGAACTCATTTGAGTAGAATATAAAATAGAATAAAATATAAATAAATTACAATATTTGTAAAATTGATATTGATTTAATAATTTTTTGTAACAAAGATTTTGTTCACCATTATTATTAATATAAATCCCTACATTTATTCTCCTGTAATGCTTATTATAGGTATTATAGTTTTGAATTTCGAAGCTCTCACAAGTTGTATGTATTATATGCATCTTTTTCTTAAAAAATTTCACGATACCCGTACAAATATATGAAGAAAAAAACAGCAAAAAACTCAGAAAAAACTTTTCGACACAACATAATTTTTTTTATAATTTCTAATGTTTTTTGGTATTGTTTTTCGTTTTTTTAATGTATGTGTATGTTTTAAATTTTTTATCGGTTGTATGTAGATATGTATATATTTTAACATTAACAACCAAAATGCATTTTTTGAAATGAATACAGAAATTTTAAATAACAATTTTTTTTCTTTCTTAACTTATAACTTAAAACCGCGAAAGACTATACGCCGATCAATACATCAGAAGTTATGAACGATTTTGTCAATACACCTCTTCTCAATTTGCTTTGATTTGTTTTATTTTGCAAAAAAACAAGAAAAAACACAATTTTTTTTTTGTTTTTTTAATTAAGATTTTAGCGAAATAATGTATATGTATGAATTTTTATGTATATTTGTGTGTAGAAATGTATATTGTAGTAGAAGAGTGATGCATCAATAAGTTAACATTTTTGTTATTTTGTCATTGTTATTATTTTTGTTTCTAATTTTGTTTTTTTTTTTAATATAAATGTAGGCATATATAGGTATTGGTTAAACCATTGTTGTTCTTCTTTTTAATTTATGTTATAAATTATATGTATAGTATATATTTTAACATGAGCAACGAGAATTTTTGATAATGAGCCACAACTTTAAACGAAAACTTGCAATAGAAAAAATTTTTGAATTTTTTGATATGAAATGTAATTTTAAATAACTATTTTTTATTTCGTTCTTAACTTATAACTTTTAAGATAATTTTTTTTTACGCCTAATCAAAGAAAATGTTATTTCCTTTAAAAGACTATACGCCGATCAATGGCTCAAAAGTTATCAAACAGTTTTGCAAATACACTTCCTATTTATTTGCAGTAAATTTTTTTATTTAAATATTTTTTCCAGTACCAGTTTTTATTTTATTCATCAAAAGGAATATCATGTGTTGTGTACTTACATACTATTGTTTTTTTTTATTTACAGTTTGATTTATTTTTGTTTTATTTTTTCTATTGCAAGTTTTCGTTTAAAGTTGTGGCTCATTATCAAATATTATTATTGTTCAATATTCTATTTATGCAGATTAATTATTAAATATTAAAAGATTTCAAAATTTGTATCAATAAGACAAAAAAAGAAATAAATTGATAAAAACATTGAGATTCTGGCAGCGTCATACAAACATATGAAACATATGAGACAATAGAGCTGTAATATTCAATGACTCGGTAATATGGAATGAATATAAGTCTTGCGGGAATAATTATAAATATGAATGTAAAGTGACAAAAAATAAATACATAGAAGGAAAAATATTGGACACAGCAGGAAACCAGGAAGAAATAGGGAAAGTTTTAAAAAAAATATGTTTTGAAGACAGACTATACACTGCCATGCCACAGAAGCTAATAGTAGGTAATAGAAAAATAAAAAATGAAAGTGAAATTTCCAATGTATTAAATGAATTTTTCGTAAATAGTATACAAGAAATTAACAGCAGTATTAATAATTTAACGTATAATGGATACCAATATGGTAAATAGTAGTGTTAGATTCAAATTTTGTTTAGTAAATGAGGAAATATTAGAAAAGATTTTAAAGAGTATGAATAAAAAAAAATGATTATATGGGATTAAACAAAAATATAATTATTCAATGTAAAGAATTATTTTTTCCATTACTAATAAAAATATTAATTAAATCATTAGTATAGGGTGTTTATCCGGATAGTTGGAAAGATACGATAGTAGTTCCTGTACAAAAGGCCTTTACCTTTTACCCGAATACACCAATAGATTATAGACCTGTAAACATGCTCAACATATATCAAAAAATCATGGAAAAAACAGTAGCTGATCAAATAAGTATTTTGTTAGAAGCAAACAATTTAATATGTGAAGAACAATCAGGATTTAGAAAGACGATTCTTCTCACACAGCAATAAATTGGGTGATAAAAGAGTGGAAAAGAGATACTGACGATGGTTACATTATTGTAGCTGTATTTATTGATTTAAAGAGAGCATTTGAAACTATAGATAGAGAAATATTGATAGAAAAATTGAGAACAATTGGAGTAGATGGAGTAGAACTGAGGTGGTTTAAATAATATTTAACAGGAAGACAGCAAAGAACAAAAGTCGGTAATAGTTTATCAGATTCGATAGATGTAAACATTGGATTACCCCAAGGATCAGTGTTGTTGGGAGTTCTTTTATTCCTTATATACATAAATTCTATTAAATCGAACATTAGATTTGCTAAGATTGTACTTTTTGCAGATGATGCTTTGTTGTACATAAAGAGTAAAAGTATGGAAGAATGCAGAGAAAAAATGTGTGTGAATCTAGAAAATCTATTTGAATGATTATGTGGTAATAAACTTAAAGTGAATGTGGATAAAACAAAAAGTATGGTTATTAATGGAGGAAGACAAACTGTAATATTGAGCTTAAATAATCAAGAGATTAAATGTGTAACAGAAATTAAATACTTAGATGCTTACATTGATAATAAATTTTTTTTTTTTTTTTTTTTTATTATCTCTATGATTATATTACAACTATCTTATAAATTACTAATATGCAAAAGGTGTAAAAAGGTGCAAAAGGTATTCAGCAGGTCAGCTGCCAGTTGGTTTGCATGGAGCTGCAACCTTTCGGGGTATATTTTGCTGGTCTTTGTCACCACGTCTTTCACGGAGCATATGTTTAAATCCTTTCTTATATTTGAATTGCTGACGTACCAAGGGGCATTGACAATTGTACGAAGAGCTTTGACTTGAAACCTTTCAAGGATTTCGATGTTAGAGTTGCTAGTTGTACTCCATAACTCAATTCCATATGTCCAGATGGGCTTTAGGATTGCCTTATATATAGCAACACCTTGATCTCCAATGAAACGCATGAACGACGTCCCATAAGACAATGCATATTCCTGAACTTAGTTCTTAACTGCTTATTTTTATTGAGAATGTGCTTCTGCCACGTTAGTCTACGGTCCAGATGCAAGCCTTAATACTTTATCGAATCTTCCTGCGGTAAAACTTTCTTTGTTGTTTAGGGTTACTGGCGGACATGTGCTCCTTCTGGTGGTAAATGTAATATGCACCGATTTGGATTCGTTAGTTTTTATTCTCCAAATTTTTAGCCATTGTTGAACTTTGCTTAATCCCCTTTTGAAGGTGCTGTGACGCCAGCTTTGGGTCTTTATTTGATGACAATATTGCTGTATCATCTGCAAATGTGGCCATCATCGTGTCTTCGCTCGTAGGAATATCAGCAGTGTATAATAAATACAACATTGGACCAATCACACTACCTTGTGGTACTCCTGATAATAAATTGAATTTTGATTTGCATGTGAATTTTGTATGTAAAAAGATTTCGTAGAAAATTGGATTTTTGGCTCGTATTAGAGACAAGGTATCGTATAATTGTGCAGTTAGCATGTACAACACATTAATATTGCCACATTATGATTACTGTTGATCTGTGCTTCTTGTGGGTGATGCTGGTAGGATACAAAGACTGCAAATTATGCAGAATAAAGTAATGAGAATGATATTAAAATGTGATAGGAGAACACAGATACAAGAAATGTTAGAGCAGTTAAATTGGATGATTGTAAAACAAAGGTTGAAGTTCAATGCATTAATTTTCATGTTCAAAACAAAATATGAAATATATCCGAAATATCTGAGGAAAAATTTAGCATATATATCAGATATAGTCACACGTACAATGTTAGGAATGCAGAAAATTTTAGATTGCCTTTGTATAGAGGAGCTAGGACGCAAAACATCCTACTACATAGAAGATCAGCACTTTTAAACAGGTAAGCTGTGAATGAATATGAAATAAAAATAGAAAGAAATTTTGTATGATTTAAGAAAGGATTAAAAGAATTGATTAAAAATAACTTAATTTGAAAAAGTAATTTAAAAATTTAATTTTGAAAGCTTAAATTTGTTTGTGAATTTTGAATTAAGTTTTATATATTTAGTTTTTACTAATAAATAAATAAAATAAAAAAATAAAAAATAAAATTTGACAAAAAACAAATGACCCATATTTAATCATGGATTTCGATAGTTTTTTTTTTTTCAAATTTTGATGCTGAACTTTTACGCAGCTAATGAATGTCAACATAATTAACTTGATTCTTAATTATACGATAAATTTTCAATGATGACAAATAAGATGTCGCTAAAATTTATTCAACAGGAAAAACAAAACAAAAAATTTCATATTTTGAAAAATTGTTTTCTTTAATTTTATTTTTAAATCTTTGTATATATGTACTTAATTAATCGAGTAAATGACCGTTAGGGAATAGAAAATTTTGCACTCTTCTACTATTTTTCTGTTTATGGTAATTAAAAGCGCTGTAGTATAAAAATAAAGGTATGATAAATTAAGCAAACAAATACGAATTTTTCTTAAATTCGAAACGAAAACTCTAATGAAGAAAAAAAATACTAGAATTTGTTTTACTTCCATCATTTATGGCGGATTACAAAGCTGGTACTGAAATAAAATTACAAATAAAAAAAATAACAAATAATTAGAGCTACTCTATCATACAAATTATTGAATGCTCAGTACAATAAAAAAATATTTATTATCTTAGTGTAAAGAAAAGCACCCTATATTTATTATTATAATTTATAAAATTATTTAGAAAACTTAGTATTTTGTTATTAGTATTGTTCATGCTGTATGCTGCATTCTTTAATTCTGTTTAAGTAATATATATACTATATTTTCTTTCAATTATTTAAAAAATAAATAAATAAAAATAACAAAAATAAATTCAATTGAATTTAAATTAATTGTATTGTGTAAAATAATTTTCCTTATTTATTTTATTAAGCCAATATTTTTATTCTATTTTTTTTTTTAATTTACCTTCAAAAAATTAACATTGAAATTGAAATTCTTTTATTGGATTAAAATGGAAAACTAACAAATAAAAAAAAAAAAAAAAAAAAATCAAATTTAAATTTTATGATAGTTTTTTTTTACTTAAAATTTAGATTTTGTATAATATATGAATGACCACATAAATTAAGTTAATTTTAGTAGATAATGTTTTTAAATTTATTTTTCTTTTATTAAACAAATTTATATGAAATAGTTTAATAACCTAGGAAGTATCTTTAAGATATCTATATATAGGCATGCTTATTATGGATACGAGTTAAATTGTGGAATACATAACGGGTTCGTTTAAGTAACATCAGTGTCAAATAGTAGTAATCCACTTTTTAACTAACTAATTAATTAATTATATATATTACAAATACATACTTATTGCATATTAATTTAACCCTTTAAGATCCAAGAAAAAAATTACAAACAACTAAACAACATAAAATTTCGAAATTCTTTATAATTTGGATTAAATCATTTTTATCCAATAGATCTTATAGTGTAATGTTTAGATCAGCTTTTTCTGAATCATTTTCTGCCACCTCTGGTGTACCACAAGGCAGCCATCTAAGTCCCTTACTATTTATTATCTAAATTAATGATATCAACAATCTCATTAACAATAGTAACTTGATCATATATGCTGATGATATTAAAATTTATAAAAAAAAATATCTTCATATAATGATTGTACTGTACTACAGAACGATCTTGATTCGTTTTTAAAGTGGTGCGGCTATAATAATCTTCTCCTTAATATTGATAAATGCGCTGTTATTTCCTTTACTCGTAGATTCATTCCAATAATAACTGATTATACTTTTAATTCTAAACTAATCAACTGAGTTTCTCATTTTAAAGACCTTGGGGTACTTTTTGACGATAAACTCACATTTAAACTTCACTTTAATAGCATCATAATTAACAAGCCAAATTCTATGTTAGGGGTTTTATTAAAAAATGGTCTAAAGAATTTGATGATCCATACATTACTAAATCTTTATTCACTACTCTTGTTCGCCCCCCCCCCCCCCCCTTGAGTACGCAAGCCCTGTCTGGTCACCTCACTATTCCACTCATATTAATAGAATTGAATCTATTAAAAAAAAAATTTTTGCGATATGTTCTACGTAATCTTCCGTGGTCTAACCCAATAATCCTACCTCCATACATAAATCGTCTGAAGCTTCTTCAGATGAACACATTGCAATCAAGAAGGGTTCTTGCAAATATCTTATTCATATCCCAAGTATACAATGGTGAAATTGATTCCAAAATTATAAAAGATCAGATTAACTCGTACATTAACACCAGTACGCGTTTTCGTATAGAACATCTTTTTAATCTTCCTTTCCATAGAACTAATTATGGTAAATTTGAGCCAATTAATAGAATGTTAACGGCAGTTAATCAATACAAAAACAGTGTTGACTTTTCTTTGAACAAAACTAGTTTAAAGAAAACCTTGTTTCACTTGCTTCCTTAGTCCTCCTAATTAATCTTGTTTTTCCGCTACTAATATTAACTAATTTGTAGTGTTATAATTAACTTTTAATACTTTTAATAACTTTTCATCTTATCTTTTTTTTCTGATGAAATTTATTTTATCTAATTTTGTTCTTTGTTTTTTATAAAAACTATGTTGTATTAAATTTCAAAGTAATTTAAATTTTAAATCATAAATCTTATTTGATACATTGTGTTAATTCAAAATTTTAATAATTAAATTGTATTATATTTTGTAAACTGTTTGAACTAAATAGTAAATAAATAAACTATTGATCGATGCTATTGGTTTTTGAATCGAAAATCAATTATTAGGTGTAGCGTCGAAAAATTTCACCACCTCTTCAAATCGCTTAAATCGTTAAATAAAAAATCAAATTAAATAAAATATTTAGAAATATTTTTTAACTTTTATTTTAATTTATTTAATTTAAATTTTCAAAATCACATTTTCACAAAAACTTTAATATAATATCTATAATTATAATTGACAAGCATTTAAGGACCTAAGCAGTAGACACCTTTTCATTTTATTTCACTTCTCTTTAATGAACTCCTAATATATAAATAAGTTGTATATAAAACAATGAAGCGCACACAGTTGAAAAATTTTGACTCATATGGTTTTATTATTCAGCAAATACATTATGCATATGTGAGATCTTATTAAAATAAAAAAACCCAAAACAAACAAATCAGTTATTATAAAATTACTTGCAGTGAATACAATGTACATTAAACATATGTCAAATAAAAACAAAAACTAAACAAATTAATCTGAAATAAAAAATATAAAAACAACAAAAAAAAATCAGTTGAATTGTTCATATGACTGGCAAATTCATCTTCATATAGTAGAGTTATAGTATCTATAATTATAATTGACAAGCATTTAAGGACCTGCGCAGTTCATTTTATTTCGCTTCTTCTTAATATGTAAATAGGTTGTATATACGATCGAAATGGGCATACGGCTCTATAAAATTTCTATTTTGTTTAATAATATTCAATCTTTTAAATAAAATATATCCATTTTGTGTCATTCAACATCTTATTATTTGTACACATAATTAGATGAAATTTATTCTATTAATTTTTTTAAGTAACTGTCTCAAATTATTTTTTTCTATATTTTGGGCATTTGTAGTAATCATATAGCTGTGGTTAAAAATATGTATAATGCCTCTTTAATTACAAAAATATTTTATTTTTAGTAATTTTATCCATTAAATGCCACTGTCTATAGGGAATATATCGAAAACGAATCAGTATATGAGGGAGGTGCATTTATGTATCCAAAATAAAACTTACTAACCACAAAACTTTTTATTAAACACGAGATGGTTTCTGCTATATCGTGAGTAGTGTATGTCAGTACGTAAATTACTGTTTTTTAAAAAACTTTAAATTTGGCTTCAACTTGAATTATAATTACTCAACAGGAGCCCCTGGGGTTTAATTATAATATGTTAAATATAAATTATTATTATTTTTTTAATATGATTTAATTTCATTATACAATTTTTCTTATTTCTAACTTACATTACTAAGAGCTGATTCTTGATTCTTTACTCACCATGGCGTTCATCTTGTGTATTATAATATATAAGATAACTATATGTAGTCGTAAACGACATAAAAATGTATAACATACGAGATTCAGATTATAGATTTTCGAAACTAATAATTAAAGGAATCTGTTCTTCTATTCTGACCGAAGCTTATCCCAGATATACTGAACCCTAACCATCGGTTACTTTATATAAAGCTTCTATGTATTAATTATTTATTTTTTTATATAATATTATAGTTGTATAATATATTATATGTATTTTATACATATTATATATATATATATGTACAACTAATTTTTGTGCCTTACGGTTATCTTCATTTTGGCCATTAAATAGGAATTTGAGGGGATAATTTTAAGCGCCACTCCATATACCTATCTTACTAACATTATCTGCGGACTGATATATTTTTTTATATACACTACTCAGATACTGGACCTCCGCCACCTGTTACATATTTTAATTATATAACATATATTAATCTTCTATTTACAATCAAAAAAAAATTTCAAAAAATGTTAAAACATACCATAATTGTCTAAAGTCTAAAGAAGACACTGAACCCCAAAAAAAAAATTAACTGGACTATACAAAAAAAAAATTAACAAAACAACAAATAAAACGATGGCTTTAAATAATTGTCACAGACTGTAGAATATTACATAATATAGTATTTTGATTTTTGTACTTTAATTTTAAACAATAATTTTTAATACTTAATTTCAGCGCTTACATTTCCTTCGTCCTTTCAGCTTTAACAATAAGCACAATACAAGCCAAAGGAAAGCCAAATATAAATAAAGCAGTAAACTTAATTATATTTTTAATTGTTTTAAAATTATTAACGAAAAATTCTTTTTAATTATAGCCTTTCAATTTATCAAACTTCGGTTTTACTGACGTTGATAACAAAGTAATAACAAACATTATAAAAGAGACAAAATCTACATCTATCGATTTGAGTGGGAATAGATTTCAAACAATACCATCATTTTTGAAAAACATTCCATTATTGGAAAAGCTAATCATGAATAAAAATTCTTTTGAAATTTTTGAAGGAGAAAAGTAAATTTAATTTTTATTAATATAATTAATAGTAAGTTAGTAGGATTAATAGTTGATTATTAATGAGAAATCGAAAACGTTATTGATGGGCCTTCAAACTATAGGCCCATAGCTATTACTTCCATTATTTCAAAAACGATGGAAATCTTAATCAATCATAAGCTGAAGAAATATCTTGACAGTAGAGGTATAATTCATGATAGCCAATACGGCTTTCGAGCCCAACGTTCCACCGGTGATCTCATGACATGCCTCTGCGAGAAGCTCAACACCAGCCTGCATCAATCTGGTGAAGCTACTGTTGTAGCTCTGGATATATCTAAGGCTTTTGATCGAGTTTGGCATTCTGCTCTTATAGCAAAATGCAAAGCTATAGGCCTTGGTTCAACCTTTTCTAAATGGATTGAAAGTTTTCTTTTAAATCGATCTATCATAGTTTCAGTTGACGGTTCTTTTTCCGACCAACTTCAAATCAATGCTGGTGTTCCACAAGGCTCTGTCCTTTCACACACCCTATATCTCATTTTCATTAATGGCCTTCTCAAATTAACTTTCAATCCAATCCATAGTTTTGCTGATGACAGCACTCTAGTAGCATCATATGATTTTCTAAAACAAACTAATGCTACAGCTTTCGCAGTCACCTCCAAAAGAACAATGATGGCCGGCGCGCTCAATCACGACCTTGCCAAAATTGTCGACTGGGGTAAAGCTAACAGAGTCGAGTTT
This sequence comes from Argyra leucocephala, assembly GCA_963942445.1. Classification (NCBI taxonomy): domain Eukaryota; kingdom Metazoa; phylum Arthropoda; class Insecta; order Diptera; family Dolichopodidae; genus Argyra; species Argyra leucocephala. Next base: position 119,310,005 of record OZ012681.1, on the reverse strand, counting down.
AACACTTCAAAAACTCAAAGCTGTCTTGTTAGTAACAAGCTAACAACATTCGAACCAATTCTCCGGCTTCAAAATTAAGGTATCCAGCGACTCAAAGATCTGAACATTCTTGGAATGCGAGTGAATCAAAATATGCACTGGAATGAACATATTTTCGATATTGCGAAAAGCGCCGCAAAATGTTTAGGCTTTTTGAGCCGCTGCAAAACTTATTTTTCATCTCGATACCTTTTAAAAATCTATAAAGCATATATACGACCCAAGCTCGAGTATAACTCACATTTATGGGCAGGTGCACCAAAAACTGCTTTAAATTTTTTGGACAAAGTTCAAAACCGCTCCATTCGTCTTATAGGCGACATAAATGTGACCTCATCCCTTATACCACTTGGTCATCGTCGTATTGTTGGAGCACTCATTCTATTTTATAGATATCTGCTTGGTGTTGGCACTTGTTTCGAGGAATTAAAATCACTTCTTCCTCCTCTTAAGCAATTCAATCGCACAACACGAGAGGCATCAAGTGCCCACCCTTTCACAGTGGAAATTCCGAGATGGTTTAAGTCCGGCTATGGAAATTCTTTTATAGTAAGAACATCCTGATTGTGGAACCGCGTCCCAATCGAAGCATTCCCAATGAGAGAAGGATTTTTTATTTATGACTTACAGAGGTTTAAGACGAATATTAACAACATTGTTCGCTCTTTCCCACAAAACTTTTCTTCTTCCATTTTCTTTTCTTTCCTCTAACTATCCTTTCCTTTTTCAAATAGTCAACGGTACGCAAGTACTTAAAGGTTCAAAACCTAAGTTTCGGCTATAATATAAAAAAAAAAAAAAAAAAAAACGTTATTGATTTCAAACGTAAGCATAGGATGCCATTATTTAGATTTATAAAAACCGTCATTATTTAGACGGTAAAAACGTTTTCTCATACGACAGTTGGGTTAATGATGGAGCCTTTATATCAAAATAATAAAAGCTCAAAAAAGCAATTTTTTTTTTTAAATTTTTTTCATTAAAATGAGCTAGGAAAATTTAATCGGAAAATTAATAAAATATTGGGTTAGGATATTATTGTTGGCAATGCGTCGCAAACATTTTTTTATTTTGGGTTTAAATGGTTTAAAGATCAAATAAAAAAAGAAAAGCTACTTATTCACCTGAAGTTGAATCGTCACCATCTGGTTTAACAAAAACCTGTGAAGAAAAAAACTCCAAAACAACTGAATTTGTGAGTAAAAGGAAAATCAAAATTCCACCTCTAATCATAAGTAACATAAATGATTTCAAACCATTAAATAAAACGCTGCAAGCTAAAAATATGAAATATGAAATAAAAATGCTAAACAATAAGCAGCTGAAAATAAATCTGGAGACGGAAATGAATTATAGAAATCTAGCTAAAGATCTCAATAATACCAAATACGAATGGCATACTCATGAAAGCAAAATAAATAGACCAATAAAAGTCATGGCACGCGGCTTGCACCAATCTTGCATGTCAGAAGATATAATAAGTGAGCTTCATAATAGGCAATTCAATATCATCAATGCAGTAGATATGATAAAGAAAGTCAAGGAAAATGATAAACAGGAAACTGTTAAACTCCCAATTTTCATGCTTACCTTTAATTCTAAGGAAGACATGAAAAAGATTTACGAAATCAATCATATTCAAAACATGATTGTTTATATTGAACCTCTGAGAAAAAGCAAAGATATTCCTCAGTGCAAAATATGTCAGCGTTATAATCATACGCAGAAATTTTGTAATAGGGAGCCTATATGTGTGAAATGTGCTGGTAAACATTTAACAGCAGAATGCGATAAGCTGAAAACTTCACAGCCAAAATGCTCCAACTGTCAAGAGTCTCATCCAGCAAATTACAGAGGATGTCTTATTGCCAAAGAACTTCAGAAAAGGAGAAACTATGTTTACCCAAAATTAGTTCAGAGGCAACAACCAAGAAAATTTATATCAAAGAAAGTAATAAAGGGAGTAACTTATTCTGCCATAGCAAAAGGCAAACTCAATGAGGATGTCTACCAAAGCAATAAAAATATGAAAAAAAAATCGAGATTTCACTGCTGATGAAACACCTCGAATAGCTTATTCATCAAATGCAAATAATCAAACGCCGAGAAGAACTCATTCGTCAAACAATCAAATGCCGAGAAGAGCTCGTTCAACAAATACGAAATTGATTTCAGAAAAAGAACAGCACGGAACTATATTAAAAACAATGGAAAAACTAATGAGTCTTGTAGATAGAATCTCACTAATTTTAAATAACTTGGAAAGTAGGTATACTGTTAAGTATCCTGATATGCAACATAACTCAATTAGATAATATATAAGGACAAAATCACTATATGTACTTGGAATGCGAATGGCATTAACAACCAAAAACAAGAATTGGAAATGTTCCTAAACTTACGAAACATAGATGTCTGTCTCGTGTCAGAATTCCATCTAACAAAGGGGCACAATTTAGTAATTCGTGGATACAAAGTATATCATACAACGCACCCTGACAATCTACCAAAAGGAGGTAGTGCGGTCATAGTAAATGATCTTATTACTCATCATGAACATTGTAACATACAAAGTATAGAAATGCAACTCACAGCCGTACAAATAAGGTGCACAAAGCAAAATATCAACGTAGGAGCGCTGTACTACCCGCCCAATCACGCTATTAAAAAACATATGTTCCAGAGCTTATTAATGAAATTAGGTGAAAGATTTATTCTTGGAGGTGACTACAATGCTAAACATCTAGAATGGGGCTCCAGGATGACCCTTACTTGAGGTAAAGAAGTGAGAGAGGCGTTGAGAGAAACAGGTTGTTTATTTCTTTCAACAGGAAAACCAACATATTGGCCTGCAGATATAAACAAAACTCCTGATCTGTTAGACTTTTTTATAATGAAAAAAGTATCAACTAATTTCACATCTATAGAAGATAATTATGACCTCAATTCCGACCATTCTGCTGTCATCCTAAAATTAAATACAACAATAGTGAAAAAATCTAGTAAACCATTTTTAACCAACTCATCTACAGATTGGTGAAGCTTCAAAAAGATTCTGCTAGAAAAAATTAACTTAAGAGTAACATTAGACAATGAGGAACAACTAGAAACTGCTACTGAAAAACTTATGCAAGCTGTCCAGTTTGCAGCTTGGAGTAGTACTAAGACAAAAAAATCAAAAAAAAATCAGCCCTAGATATCCGGTGTATATCCTTAACATGGGAAAAGAGAAATGAAAAGCGAGAAGGAGGTGGCAACAAACGCGTGACGCATCCAGCAAAACGGATCTTAATAATAAAAGTCAGAAGCTAAAGAGAGAAATAAAGAAATTAAATGATAGATCTCTGAATTATTACCTAGAAAATTTAACAGCTACTAAAGAAACAAATTATTCTTTATGGAAAGCTACGAGTAAAATGAATAAGTCTATTGTGCATTCGGCACCACTGAGGAAAAATGATGGCTCATGGGCAAGAAGCGATAAAGAAAAAGCTGTCACTTTTGCAGATCATCTCGCTGAAATTTTTAAGCCCAATGAAATGAACACTGTTATTGATCAAGCTGAAATATATAACCATGAAGATATAAATATTCCCTTAGTAAGTCGAAAAGAAGTAATTAAGGAAATAAAAAACCTAAATTTAAATAAAACCCCAGGATTTGATTTAATAACTTCAAATGTGCTGAAAAATATACCCAACAAAGTTCTCACACTCTTGGTATATATAATGAATGCCTGTACTAAGCTTAAACACGTACCTAGTATATGGAAAGTTGCCGAGATAATAATGATCCAAAAACCAGGAAAGCCTGCTAACGACACCAAATCCTACAGGCCGATATCTTTGCTCCCTACAATATCGAAGTTGTTTGAAAAATTACTATTGAGAAGGATTCAACCCCTCATAGAAAACAGGAATATAATACCTAATCACCAATTTGGGTTTAGGCAAAAACACTCAACAATAGGTCAAGTACATCGAATAACAGACATTATAGAAAGGGCACTGGAAAATAAACAAATTTGTTCTTCAGTATTTCTAGATGTAGCCCAAGCTTTTGATAAAGTTTGGCATGAAGCAAAAAGCTAAGTTGTTTGCTCCCTAAAAATTATGTTGAATTATTTTCATCATATCTCTCAAATAGAGTTTTTCGAGTTAAAAATGAGAATGAATACTCCTCTCCAAGAGATATAAAAGCTGGAGTACCGCAAGGTAGTATACTGGGTCCAATTTTATATTTGTTATACACCTGTGATATACCCGAAGTAGAAAATATAAAAATAGCAACCTTTGCAGATGACACAGCATTGATGGCAGTTGGTTCTACTATAGAAGAAGCTACATACAAACTGCAAAAAGCTATAATGACAAAACTTCCAACTGGTGCAAAAAATGGAAAATTAAATTAAATGAAGCCAAATCATGTAAACTTCACCTATAAAAACATAGTAACTCCTCTCTCAGTTAAAATTAATGATGTCGTGATTCCATACGAGAATAAAGCTAAATATCTTGGCATGACCTTGGATGCTGATACTGAAATGGAAAGAGCATGTGAAAATCAAAAAACAAGAACTCCAGTTCAAATATAGAGAAATATACTGGCTGATTGGGCGTAATTCTACGGTCTCGACCTATAACAAAGTTTTGATGTATAATCAAATATTGAAGCCAGTCTGGGCATACGGTATTCAAATATGGGGATGTGCTAAACAAATCCATATTCAAACTATCCAAACGTTCCAAAATAAGGTACTGCGCAACATAGTCAATGCTCCATGGTATGTTCGCAATGCTGATATTCATCGAGATCTGAAGATCTCATCTATAAAAGACGAAATAATGAAATGCGCTGCACGGCATAAAACTCGTCTGATCCAATATGTCAATACCGAAGCTTCTAGCTTAATTGACAATCAAAACTTTGTGAAGCGACTAAAACGAACAAGACCACTTGAGTTAGGTTAAAACCTTTTATCTATTAAAACCTTATTGGATTTTGGTAGATCAAAGGTATCTTAGGTTCTTTGAGTTAAATGTAAATTAATGGTTAGTCTATAAGACTAGTTTTAATGTTGCAATAATGATAGGAGTTTTTAGTGGGTTAAAATCCCACAGTTCTTCAAACTGCCTTCCCCGGTAATAGGTAGTCTTTGAAGCCTCTTTCGATGATTTACTACTATCTGGGAAAAAAAAAATGGTTTAAAAGGGTTATTTATTTTTTTTTCAGCAAATTTCCATATCTGCCAAATCTTGGATACTTAGAAATATCACATAATGAGAATCTAACATCTCTTACGGAGCTTACCTTTTCATTGTTACCAAGTACGTATATTTTGGTGTTTTTTTTATCAATTTAAAACAAATTTTTTTAATTATTTTTTTTCAGGGTTTAAAAAACTACAGCAAAAATAGTAAAAGCTTAAATTATTGCTGTTGCTGACTATCACAGCATTTCAAATTAAAAAAAAAAACTATTACTGCGCTTTGCTGTTACAACTTAACCGAAGTAAAGTAATAGTTTTATGCTTTTTACACATACAAATACTACGCATGTGCTTTTGCTTTTCAAAACATAATAGCAATAGTAGAATTTTGCTGAATGCTTTTTAATATTTTAAGTCAAAGTAAAAAAAAAGCTATTTGCTGTGCTGATTTTGCTGTGAAGACATTGCTGTGCATTTAGAAAGAAATTTTATTTCGAAGAAAAAAGTGAAGTAAAAGAAAAAAAAATATGTCCAAAAGGTTTGTTCAATATGCAAATTAATATTGAATAGAGTAGAGCCAATGTGTATGTATTCAACGGGACCTTGTCATATGAACTACATCTTCTAGGTGGTGACTGGTGGAAAGAGCCAAGTTCAAGAGATTGAGCAGCCTCTAGCAAAAATAGGTCAGGGTCCCACCTCACAAAGCCCTCGAAAAATTTTTTTATTTTTTTTTAACTTGTCTTCTGAAATTTTTTTAAAAATTATTTATAATAATTATTAATAACCTTTTCTCAGAAAAATAAAATTTAAACTGGTGAAATAAAGTTTCGGCCCCAATTCCTGGGACCTCGGACCTATTGTCTTCATCACATTTAAGGGTCATTGTACTGATGACAAAAAAAAATTAAAAAAAAAAAAAAAATTTTTGAGGTCTTCGGTCCCGACTCTTGGGACCGCTTGTTTGCATCGTGCCTAGGAGCGATTTTACTGAAGACAAGTTGAAAAAAAAAATAAAAAAAATTTTCGAGGGCTTTGTGAGGTGGGACACTGACCTATTTTTGCTAGAGGCTGCTCAATTTCTTGAACTTGGCTCTTTCAATCAGTCACCTCGAAGATTTCTTTACTTTTTTCATGTCCACTTATAAATTTAAAATAAAATACTTACCATTTTTTTTGTAAATCCATTTTTTAAATTTTAAACAACAAAAGTTTTCAAACAAACATAAGCCGTCACAAGGAACAAAAAATCACAGTAACTCTAAGTAAAACAAAAGTGTATTGTAAAGTGCTGTAAATGCTGAATAGTAATTCAAAGCAACAGCAAATGCTGTTTAGCTGTATTCAACTCATTTTGCTGTAGCTATTTAAAAAAATAATGAAAAAGCTTTTTTTGCATATTACTTTTTGAAATAAAAATGCGCAGCAAAGCGGAAGCAAAACAACTACAAAAAAAATGCTTTTGCTATGCCTTTGCTGAATTGATGTTAGAAAGCAATAGTAAAAAAATAGTAAAAGCTTGAAATAACTACGAAGTTTTTTAAACCCTGTTTTTTTTTTTTACTAAATTTTTTTTTATTAAACCTACACTGCTTGATTTTTTATATCTTGTTGGAAAAAGAGTTTTTAGGTGGAAATACAGTTTATAAATATGAAAAAATACTAGAAAATATGTATAAATTTATAATAAGGTGTTTTTTTTTAGACAAATTTAGTTGTAGCATATCTGATACATAATGTGTAAAAGCGTTAGAAATTCCTTATGATTATAAAAACAAATTTTTTGTTTTTTTTATTTAAAATTAAATTAAATCAAAAACAAAAAAATAAAGTTAATATTATAATATTGCATTTTAGTAATTGCAATATGAAAAATATAATAATTATCAATAATTTTTTTTACTTTGTGTGAAATTTTATAAATCAGTTGTTATTTTTGTCCAAACACAACCCACATTTAGATTATTTTATATATGAAAATGATTTACATTCTGGTAGTTTACATCTTTTTCTTATAGACTCATACGCTGGCCAGTGGTTAGTCAAATTAAGTCGAACATTTTTTTGGTGGTATATAAGCTGTTGTTGAAGATATTTTCTTTTTTTCTATAATTTGCATTTCTACCTGATTTGAAGGTTTTCCCCTTTTATTTGTAGATCAAATGCCTTGGTAGATAAACAGTAAGCTATTTCAACCCGAATCTCAGCTAAAGCAAGTGAGTGGCTTTTCATTTCATTCTATAGTAATTTTTCTATATACTAGCAAACTATTAATTATTGTAACATCTAGAAGATGATAAAACAATCTATGGTACCATTTTTTTTGTCCTCATTTGAATTTTGTACCGTCCAACTAAACTATCTAACAGGGCAACGCCTCCCATATGCTTATAATTTTTTTTTGACTAAATTTGGACATTGAACAGAAATACATTTCTTATTTATTTTATCAAAGCGTTGACCGTCAGTGAAAGAAATTTGCCCCGTAAAAGTTGATAATAAAGGTAGAGTTTTGTTATCTTTCCAGCTAACAAGAGCTACTTCAACACCCTCAAAATCACAGACATACTCATGTGAGCTTACATGATTTTCTCTGTTCAGTGCTTGTTCACTTGGGAGTTTGCAGTTAGGAATTATGATTCTTCTTACTGTTCCAAGTGACAGTATTTCTTGTTTTGCCAAATGAACTTGCAAGGAAACAGAGATGTGAAAGTTGTCAAAGTACACTCTATAATTTTCGTAAGGTGATATAATTCTGCACAAACGCTAAACTATGTTCGCATTAGATCCTAAATCTAGTTCATCAGCCTTACGAAATTTTGGATCATTCTCAGAGCCAGTATATATAAAAAATGAATAAGGTGTAGATGAATTAAAAATTTCTGGAGGATATGAATTGTTCCTCAAAATTGTTGAGCTTAATATTAATTTTTTTTTCTCCAAAACATTTTCGAATATTGTTCTTTTAAGTCTTTTGCTTCCTTTTTTGGATTTCTTTCAGTATTTTGTAAATTTTGGTTATTATCATTTTTAACTTCCCCAACTTCTTCTAAAATTGTACCATCTTCAAACTCTATAGGGACTTTCGAAATTATTTGATCATCAGTAAGATAATATTTACCAGAAGCCATTATAATTATTAATTAATATAATAACAGAGACTATAATAGAGACGTCGAATTGGAGCAAAAATAGCACAGATGTCGCTAACAGTATCGAAATGAAATAATGAAATGATAAAATTTATGATTCTTATAAAATTATTCTCAAAATTAAATAATTTTCAAAATTCAAAGCAAGCTAAGAATGGAATTAAAAACAAAATACGAAAAATAATTTTTTTCTTCGCAGCTTTATGCATACTAAAGCAATTTATATATACATATAAATAATATATATGTATATAATTTGATTTTGTATGGTTGAGTTACAATCAATTTGCATTAAGAATGTTTTTTGATTTTGAATCCAAATAAAATGAATTTTTGTACAGAGTTAAGAAATTTTGTTGTAAGGTATTTATTCTCCGATTACGTTTATAACATTCGGTTTTTCGTATATTAAAAAATTTATAATTTTTTAATTTAAAAAAAAAATACTTTTGACCAAAAATACTTGGGAGCGTGTCATAACCTTTGTTTCATTTGCCCGTAGTATCATTAGCCTGTTTTCTTGCGATTTGCCTGCATTTTAATTTGTTTGCATTTCATTTGACTGGATATGTTGTAATGCAGGATTCATGTTATCAATCAACGGGCATCAGAACTACATCTTCTAAAGGTGACTGGTTGAAAGTGCCAAGTCAAGAAATTGAGCAGCCTCCAGCAAAAATAAGTCCGGGTACCGTCTCACAAAGCACTTGAAAAAATTTTTTTTTTGTTTTTCTTCAACATGTCTTTTGTACAATGGGTCATAAGCACGATACAAACAAGAGGTCCAGCGCCCCAAATGTCGGGACTGAAGACCTTGATTTTTTTTGGTCATGAGTACAATGGCTCTTAAATGCGATGAAGACATTAGGTGCGGGGTCCCAGGAATTGGGGACGAAACCCTATATCATGTGTTTAAATTGTATTTTTCTGAAATAAGGTTATTAATAATTATTATAAATAATTTTAAATTTTTTTTTTTCGATAGGTCCGAATGTGCGGAAGTTTGGATCAAAGACCATATATTTGTACTGATGACAAATAAACAAAAAAATCAAGGTTTTCGGTCCTGACATTTGGGGCCCGGACCTCTTCTTTTTCTGAAAAATATGTACCTTTATAACTTGAAAAAAAAAGGAAAATTTAATTCATCTACACTAAAAACGTATTCTAACTTTAGAAATAAATTAAGAAAATTAATGTACCCTGGTTTTTTTTTTTTTAATATTCATTAACATTGCAATCTGAACTATCATTTAAATTAAACACACATATTCATTCATATACACAAGATTTTATAAGAATAATGAATAATAATAGCCAATAATGTATAAGTAGTATAAGTGGTATAAGTGGTGTAAATGGTATAAGCTAAAAATAACAATTTTATTTTACTTAAATTTGTACAGGCTTCAATTATCTTATTTTTCAACATGGACAACTACCTTTTAATAAATTGGTAGAAATCCTTGGACAAGTACCTATCAGTTTTTTAATTTTGAAAACTGATACTTAGAAAAAAAAAATACATGATATTTTGTTCGCAATTCGACGTCTCTATTATAGTCTCTGGTTCTACTATAATTATTCAATCACTACCCATAAGATAAAATACCTATAACAAAAAAGAAATAAGTTTTTTTATTTATTTTGTGAGTACCAAAAACATTATGTACATCATTAATGATACCACAACCATATTCAACACTTCACCTACGCTTTAAAAAGTTAAAGAAATAATACTAAATTTGTTCTTACTGACATTACAAAAATTTAAATTTCTACAGCACAAAACTAAAATAGAAACAATAATTCTCTTTTGTGTTTTCTCTTCATTATAGTTATATCTCTTCTGACAACTGCGATTAAATGCTTATTTTCTGTTTAAAATTTAAATTCTCAGAGAAAATATCTGTTATTAATGTAAAGTATACCGTTGTAGCCAGTGATGGAATTTAGTATTTTTGAAATGTATTGAATTCGAATGAAAAATTGTACTAAAAGCAATCTAATTGTATTGAAAAATTTGTGGTACCACAAAATTTATCAATTTACTCCCATAACATTATTGGTCATTACAGAAATGTTTTTATACTGAAAAACTTATAAGAAAAAAAATTTTCTTTTATTTTCATTTCAATTTTTATTAAAATAATTGGAAAAAATAAAATAAAAACGTTTAGTATAATAAAATTAACAAATTGCTTTTTCTCAAACATGAAGACAAAACAATTTCTAAACTAAAATGAATATATTTATTTTTTCAAAAAAATTATCAAAATCAACAAAATATAAAAAAAAGTTAACCAACAAAAAATAAATCCATGTTTTAAGTCAACCCTAAAATTAATAAATTAATTATATTATTTTTTAAAAATTACGTACACATGTAACTAATCCAATAATTCGGATTCGTTAATGTTTTCTGTGTTTACGGTTTTGGTTAAAACATATTTTGGTGCTTGATAGTTGTAGCAACAATCAGAATTTGACTTCAATAAATCTCTTGTTTGAATTAAGGCGGATACCATGTTTATCGATAAGCGGTTTCGTAATTTGGTTTTAATAATATTTTGAATGGAAAACATTCTTTCCACCGTCGCTAATGAATGTGGTATTGATAAAATACCCTTAGCTATTCGATATATATATCTAAAAAATCAAATGCTATCCACACTCATTTTGTATATTGCTTACTTCAAACCAAAAATCAGAAATCGACAGATCTTTAAATTTTTTTAGTTCCGAAAATTCAGCTTGAGCTCTACACTCTTGATTGATATTTTCATCGTTTTTAAGTTCCTTCGGAGGGAAAATATTTCAAAGAATAGATATTATTATATATATATTATTCTGCATTTATCTGGATGTTTGTAAGTTCGACGGAACGCTCCAACACATATACAAATTGCATATGTATACAAATGCATATATATACAAATTGCTTTGATGCTTTTTTTTAACCCCTGTCTACCATGCTGAACCTTTGCAGGAAAAATTGATTGCATGAAGTATATTTTTTTAATTTAATGTTAGTCTTCTTCGCAAATAATAAGGAAAAATAATAAATAATAATAATAATATAAATAAAACAAACAATTTTTTTGATTTATAATAATAAGGACTAATAGAAATTTAATCAATAGTTTAATATGGTATAATAACCAAAAGGCAAACAGCATTTAACACAAAAAAAAACATAATTCACTCAAAGGTTATTCTTATTACTTAAAATTATACACAATAATACACATGTGTATCAGCATATTTGTATTGTATAATATTATACATTATACTACTTTATTGCTTCTACCTTTTATTTTTGGCATTATTGTGTGCGTAACTCACTTCACTCAAAAAAAATTATTTTTGTTTTTTTTTTGTTTTTTTTTTTATTATTTGCTGTATCTGTATTCTGTATGTTCTATATGCTCCATTCCAAAAATATTATTTTATTTTCAGTGTTAAGTGTTCACTTTTCACTTCACTGTTCAGGTTCACTGTTCAATCAATAGAACTTGATAGAAGTAGAGTAGGATAATTAACTCTACTTCTACGCCGGATAATAAAACATTGTTTTTTTTAAATTGAAAATTATTGATGAAAATGTTTTTGTATTTTTTGTAAATTTTACCAATTTAGATACAAATTTTTGAATATTTTTTTAAAAATAACACAATACCATAATAACAGTTTATTCATATAGCAAAATAAGATCCCTATACAGTATACAAAAGACAAAATTTATATGAAAATAAGATCCCATTTTTAAATTTGCTCTCCCAGAGGCCACAATAACGCTAATACGGTATAATTTATACTAAATGGAACCCAACTAACGAATTATAACTAAATGGAAGTGAGTACGAGTATACCATACAAAAATACAAACATTTTATACAAATTTGTTGGTATGGTACTTCTTTTTCTGTTATATAAAAAAAAAAAGATTAGTGTTAGGCCAATATAAACATAAATAAAAATAAATAAAAAGTGATATAAACACAAGTACTGTAATTTCGGAATAAAGAATCTAATGAAAGAAAAAAAGAAACTAGGATTTATTTTGCTTCCGTCATTTATGACGGGTTACAAAACTAGTATTATATATTTCTCCAGAAAGAATGTGTTCTGTTGTAAATTTTGGTGCACAATTAAGAACAAAATTTTCAAAGTCGATTTTCTCTATCAATCTTTCACAAAAGATTTGATAGAACTTAATAACATCTTATTTAAATTTTTTTTTATATCTTCTTCGAGTAAAATTAAATTGTATTGAAATTTAATCAAATGTATTGATGTTTTTTAACTGCCTTGATTGTATCGAATTTAGTACAATCGTATTGAAAATTCCATCACTGGTTGTAGCTCAATCATCTACATATCGCATTAAGGAATATTTATTATATGCTTCAATTATTAAGGGTTTTTTAGATGTTGTATCAGATATGATACATCAAGCAGTGTAGGGTTAAATAAATATTATTATTGTTATTAATTTTATTATTCTATAATAAAATATATTTTCTTATCTATTATTATTTTGATAAATTAATTTAAATGATTTTATTCTGTTACAGAATTAACAACTTTGATAATTACCAACAATCCAAATTTGACGCATATTGATTCAAACGCTTTAAAATATCTACCACAATTAACAAAGGTAAGCAAAATTACAATTTAAAATGTATTTAAAAAAATTAAAATTAATTATTTTAATCTATTTTTTTTTTATCATTTATAGCTCGATTTAAGAAATAACAACATAACAATATTTCCAGACAATTTAATTGGTAAGAATTATAATCAATACATAGAAAAATATGCATAAAGAATTTTTTTTTTTTTATATATTTTTAGAAAATTATAAATTACTGAAGCATGTTGATATAACCGGAAATCCATGGGATTGTACTGATCCTCGAAATGAATTTTTATTTACAAAGATTTACAATCATTTAAAAAATATTGAGCCAGAATTAATAAAAAAGCTCTATTGTATAAAAAATGATAATGGAATACAAAAAAAAATATTATTTGAAGATAATTATAAAATAAATAATTTGAAATCTACAACAAAACTTCAACAAGGTGCAACTGAAACTTCAATTACGACGAAAATGACAACATCAACTGAAATTAGTGAAACAACAATAGAAAATATTACGCCAAATATTACAATAATGGGAAATGCAACTGAACCCGGTATAATTGTTAATAAAACCGAAAAAATCCAAGAAAATATAATTGAAACCAAGAACGTGAAAGTATATCATAACAAAATAATACCCATTCTGAAAATAATTTCCATTTCTATTTGGGGTTTTATTGTTTTAATTTTTTGCTTCTGTACTTATAAATCGTTATCACAAAATTCGTCAAGGCCGATTCGACAAGTGGAAAACTTACAACCAAATAATGGAAATAAAATTTTAAAAAAAACAAATAGTGATAGAGATTCTGAGCTTAGTTTAGTTTCGATTTCGCTTGATTGAAGTGTAAATGATATAAAAAAAAATTTATTATAAAAATAACAACTAAAATTAAATTATAATAAAATGAAAATATAAAAAGAAAACCAGACAATGAAAACATCAAAATTCATAAGTTCTTAACCCTAAACTAAAATTACTAATTGAAATAGATAGTCTTAAGATTTAAAAACAATTTATACTTAATTTTAATATCGCCCGGTCTGAGGAAGCCTTTAAATTACGATTAGATATGAAAATAGTATATTGTAATGAAATTGTTAATAATTATTATTTGGTTTGTGGTTCTGTACTTTTTGTTTTGAAAATTATACTCGTAAGCTTTCAAAGCTATACGATATTAAATTAAAAATAATTTTACAAACTTGAAATTTTTTTAGAAATGTTAATGTGATTTTTGAACATTTCTATTCTAATTATAAAAAATACTTCAATAATAAGTTGTAAATAAACCGATAACTCAAATAAGTACTCATTTTAAAATACATAAAAATTCTCAGTTATAATGAAAAGACCGTTACATAAAGATACACAAAAGTAGTTTGATCGTATAAAGATTAGAGTTGAGATGGGACATTTTTATGATCTTACTATTTCATATTAAAACATAAACAAGCACACACCATTAACGAAAGAAGAATTATTAAAAAAAAAAAAAAACACATATATAATATATATTATATGCCAATCCAATACTGAATATTGCCTTCGCTATTTCTAAACCTCTGCGCAACTTATTCCATTTGTCCTTTTCTTCAGGAACTTACCCGTCCTATTAGAAAGTTGCCCAAGTTTATCCTATATTACTAAAAAAGGCGACAAAAGCAATCCTTCAAACTATAGGCCCATAGCTATTACTTCCATTATTTCAAAAACGATGGAAATCTTAATTAATCATAAGCTGAAGAAATATCTTGACAGTAGAGGTATAATTCATGATAGCCAATACGGCTTTCGAGCCCAACGTTTCACCGGTGATCTCATGACATGCCTCTGCGAGAAGCTCAACACCAGCCTGCATCAATCTGGTGAAGCTACTGTTGTAGCTCTGGATATATCTAAGGCTTTTGATCGAGTTTGGCATTCTGCTCTTATAACAAAATGCAAAGCTATAGGCCTTGGTTCAACCTTTTCTAAATGGATTGAAAATTTTCTTTTAAATCGATCTATCATAGTTTCAATTGACGGTTCTTTTTCCGACCAACTTCAAATCAATGCTGGTGTTCCACAAGGCTATGTCCTTTCACCCACCCTATTTCTCATTTTCATTAATGACCTTCTCAAATTAACTTTCAATCCAATCCATAGTTTTGCTGATGACAGCACTCTAGTAGCATCATATGATTTTCTAAAACAAACTAATGCTACAGCTTCCGCAGTCACCTCCAAAAGAACAATGATGGCCGGCGCGCGCTCAATGACGACCTTGCCAAAATTGTCGACTGGGGTAAAGCTAACAGAGTCGAGTTTAACACTTCAAAAACTCAAAGCTGTCTTGTTACTAACAAGCTAACAACATTCGAACCAATTCTCCGGCTTCAAAATTAAGGTATCCAGCGACTCAAAGATCTGAACATTCTTGGAATGCGAGTGAATCAAAATATGCACTGGAATGAACATATTTTCGATATTGCGAAAAGCGCCGCAAAATGTTTAGGCTTTTTGAGCCGCTGCAAAACTTATTTTTCATCTCGATACCTTTTAAAAATCTATAAAGCATATATACGACCCAAGCTCGAGTATAACTCACATTTATGGGCAGGTGCACCAAAAACTGCTTTAAATTTTTTAGACAAAGTTCAAAACCGCGCCATTCGTCTTATAGGCGACATAAATGTGACCTCATCCCTTATACCACTTCTTCATCGTCGTATTGTTGGAGCACTCATTCTATTTTATAGATATCTGCTTGGTGTTGGCACTTGTTCCTCTTCTTAAGCAATTCCATCGCACAACACGAGAGGCATCAAGTGCCCACCCTTTCACAGTGGAAATTCCGAGATGGCTTAAGTCATGATGGTTGATCTTTATACGATCAAACTACTTTTGTGTATCTTTATATATTAACGGTCTTTGTAAATAGGTAGTAACCATGTGATATTTAAAAAAAATAATGTAAATATAAATAAAATATATAGCTATTTATAAAATGAGATGATTTGATGAAGTTGAAACAAAACGAAAAGACTGGAACTCAATAATTTAAATAAAAACTTAAATAGTGTTAATTTAAACCAAATACAATTCTAAAATTATTAACTAAAAAAAAAAACATTTATTTTCAAATTTAAATTGATATTTTACACAATGTTCTTTTGATTATGTTCAATAAATAATTTAATAAAATTTTTATTTTTGTTTATTTTTGATTTAAACGCTTTTAGTTTACTTGCCGAATCTTGTCTGGTCGACAGAAATTTTTTAAATCGATTTTAGGTTAACTTATCTCTATGAGCCAGAGATTTGAAATTTTGAGCACAACTTGGATACCAATGAGAATATTTTGTGGGAGAAAATTTAGGAAACCTGTCCTATCATCATCATCATCATCATCATTGTCCTGCAACCCCATCCGTGGGGTATAGGGCGGAACAGACAAATTCCTCATTTCAACCAAAATTCCTTTCTAAGAAACTATAGGACTAATTGGATATATTTACCTACATTTTGTTTTCTAAATATCTTATTTGGATCATAGTTTATACAGGATGTTTCCAGAGCATGCGTATCAGCGCGTTTAAGAAAGGAATGAGCTGTTATTTTAAAATTAAAAAAAGTTTGTTATTTTTAACTTTCGAAAAGGACCGCAAATCGGTTTTTTAAGACCAAAAATCGCCGAAATTGGCCGAAATCGATATTTTCAAATGGGAAGAGGTACTTTTTTATGGATAAAATAAATGACAAAAATATTTGAGAGTATACTCTGGTAACAATTTAAATAAAATGGAGCTATATTCTATTTAAGAAGGCTTAGTTTCTGACAATAGTACTAGTTTTCCACATTTAATGAGTTGACAAGCCAGTAATCTGATAAATAGATACTCGAATTATTGTAGATATTGTAGTATAAAATTGCAGTACCGTACTTAATTAAGCACGAAAAGGTGATTCTAACTAAATTACTGTCAAAAAAAAAAAATCCAGTGGCTTAGTTATTTTAAGTTTTCTGATATCATTTTGCATAACCCTCCAGATGAGCCTAATGCTTTACTGCACATCTTTTTATTTCATTTGCTAATATTGAAAATGTTTATAGTTTAATTTTTATGCAAATTTTTATAAATAAATTATTTACACTGAATTTATACAACGAATTTTTAGATCTTTGTGCAAGTCACTGTTGCGAACATACCAAGGAGCATTTACCATACCATGTTTCGCAAGACTTGATTCTTGATTCTGAAATTTGTTTGGCCCCATATGCCCTACAACCATATCGGTTTGATTATTTGATTGTATGGCAATATCTCATTATGTATTGGCAATTTCGAATTTCGACCTAAGAGCCAGTACATTTCTCTATATTTATTATCAAACTCAAATTTTTTACTTCTGACATGCTCTTACCACCTAAGTTTGACATCGAATGTATTAGCATTTCGTATAGGTATTTAGCGTTGTTTTCTTGGGGTATTTAATATGGGTACATTTAAATTACATCATTAAGTAAATATTTTGATCAGATTATAAATTTTGATGAATGAAGACTTTTTCATTCTAAGTATATTATTTAGGAAATGAAGTTTTATTAATTTCAATTCTTCATAATTATTGTTTTAGCGATTTTACCACGTATAGTAAAGAGTGATAATATAATAATATTTCAACCACCATTGTCACCTATTATTGATGATTATTGTAACAGCTAAAGTAGCGAAAATTTAGATGGATGGATGCAGCTTCTGTGCAATTACTTCAAAGGATTCCTTCTATTTTAGATAAAAAAAAATTATCAAAAAAAAAAACTTATTGATTTTTTTCATTTTATAGATTTCAAATTCATTACAAAAAGTATAGACAATTGTGAAATTCAATCAAAAAATACAGTATAAACCACAATCTAAGGTATTTTTTCTGGAATAATTTCACTCACAAATAATTTTAATTTTCTATATTATTAAACTAAACTATAATACCCAGTATGACAGTATTTCAAATTCGGAACAATCGACTTTAAATAAAATATTACAAAAATTAAATGACACAAATGAAGATTTAGAAATCATGAACAAAAACATTCAAAAAATAAAGCAGGTTCAAAAATATATATTGGAAAAGGTAAAATTATTTGAAAACAAATTATTCACTACATCCATTAGCTATATTTCAATTATTTTTGTAAAACATATAAATAAAAAATATGTAGAAATAAAATAAAATACGATTTAAATTTTTTTCTTAATTTAATTTTTAACATAATCATTACCCCGTCATTCAATTCATTCTTGATCATCGACACATTACATTACTCATCACTACATTCATTAACGAGTACATTGCATCGACTCATTACATCACTCTTCACTATATTCATTAATAGCGTACAGGGCATCGACTCATTACATCACTCATCACATATATTCATTAATAGAGTACGGTGCATCAACTCATTACATCACTCAACACTATATTCTTTAATGAGTATAGTGCATCGATTCATTACAGTACTCATCGCAACATTGATTAATAAGTACAGTACATCGACACATTGCATCACTCATTATTACATTTATTAATAAGTACAATACATCGACTCATTACATCACTCATCACAACATTCATTGATAGAGTATAGAGCATCGACTCATTACATCACTCATCACTACATTCATTAATGAGTCCAGTGCAACGACTCATTACATCTCCATTCATTAATGAGACTCATTATATCACTCATCACACTACATTCATCAATAGAGTACAGTGCAACGACTCATTACATCACTCAACACTATATTCTTTAATGAGTATAGTGCATCGATTCATTACAGTACTCATCACAACATTGATTAATAAGTACAGTACATCGACACATTGCATCACTCATTACTACATTTATTAATAAGTACAGTACATCGACTCATTACATCACTCATCACAACATTCATTGATAGAGTATAGAGCATCGACGCATTACATCACTCATCACTACATTCATTAATGAGTCCAGTGCAACGACTCATTACATCTCCATTCATTAATGAGACTCATTATATCACTCATCACACTACATTCATCAATAGAGTACAGTGCAACGACTCATTACATCACTCATCACTACATTCATTAATAAGTACAGTACATCGATTCATTACATCACTCATCACTTCATTAATTAATAGAGTACAGTGCATCGACTCATTATATCACCAATAACCACATTCATCAATAGAGTACAGTGCATCGACTCATTACATCACCAATAACTACATTCATTAATAGAGTACAGTGCATCGACTCATTACATCACTCAACACACTACATTCATTAACATAGTACAGTTCAACGACTCATTACATCACTCATCACTACATTCATTAATAAGTACAGTACATCGATTCATTACATCACTCATCACTTCATTAATTAATAGAGTACAGTGCATCGACTCATTACATCACCAATAACCACATTCATCAATGGAGTACAGTGCATCGACTCATTACATCACTCATCACTACATTAATTTATGAGCATAGTGCATCCACTCATACAAAGGTTCATTATATACAAGCAAAATATATAAATCAGTTTTGTCCCGTCGTTAAAACAAAATTCATCACTACTTTTATCTAATCGCTCATCAAATAAAATCAATGAACTAATCAATACCTCTTGATTAGTGTGTTACCAGGGCATTGACTATACCAACAATTAAAATTACAAGTGTATTAGTTTATATAACAAATCCCCTGTTCCCTCGCTCAAATTTTTTATAAAGTGATGAGCGCAGTCTGCCAAGGTGATTGATACTATCACATATATCTGATGTTGAAAACAATTGATCATCATTTTTTACTAACATTTATTTTTGAAAATTTTATTTAACAATAATAATTGTCTGATGATTCAGACAGCAGTAATGAGTAAGTTTAATATAAATATACGACTAAAATTTTGAAAAATATACATATATACAAAATACAAATATTATTATTATACGTAATATTTGTGGATGTATATAGTATAAACCGGGTGTTCCAGAGCATACATATCAGCTTTTTAAGTGTCCCTCTTTTAGGAGCCGTTATTTTTAAAAAAAAAATTAAAAAAAAAATATATTAATTAAATCGGTGGTCGTCTATCGATTGATGATATTTTGAACGTCCGAAAAAGACCAAAAAATAGGTGTTTAGCTGATACGCATCCTCTGACACACCCGGTATATACACATATCATTATAGGTTGATTAAAATTTCGATTAACCAACCTATATTGATTACAATTTTTAAAATTACTTATTTTATAAGCATATTTCTAAATTTAATTTTAAAACCACAATAAAAATGAATAACATTAAAAAAAAATTGACTCAAATAGCGTAGAGGCATGGCACATATATAAATTATGTAGAAATACTAGTAAGTACATATATTATCACAATACTACATACTATTTTGCTCTTCTTATCAAACGCATAAATTTAATATTTAATAATATAAGGTAGACAAATTTATTTTCAATATATTTCAAATCTATTATTCATAACTCTGTGTATATCAAAAGATAAGATAATAACTAAGATAACTAACTAAGATAAAATTGATAGTGATAAGAAAATTTTTATATAATGTTTAGTAAAGTTAAAAAAGTTTAAGCTAGTTAAGTTAGTTAAGAAAATTTGTTCAACAAAGTAGATAAAGAAAAATATTTAGTTTAAAAATAATAATGTAAGTAAAATAAAATTAATATTCCATACAAAATTATTAATCTATAAAATTAGATACGATAAAAAACAACCAAATTAAATAATTAATCAATATTTTAATTAATATAAATTGTTTTACAAACTGAATTAAATTTAATAATTATAGATCAGAATTTAATAATTGCAAAAAATAAATGATCTATTATAATTATTGTGTTTCGAATACCCTACGCTAATATTAAGTAAAATAAGTGCAAGTACAAAAACGCATTTTCTGTTTAAAACACAAAAAAAAAGGATACTTCTATTTACAAAAAAATCATAAAAAATGAGTAAGAAAAATCAAAAATTTTAAATATATTATTAATATATATTTGTTAAAAAGAACACATTCATAGTACGACAAAACGAAAGTATTTAATAAAACAAAAAAACTGTATTTTAGTTTTCCAGTTCCAAAGTTCAACATTTCAAATTTATATAACGCTAATAGAATATCTGGAATTATAATTAATTTTCTTTGTCAATTTAGATTCTATTGAATCTATAACAAATTTTATTTGCCTAAATTCGTAATTCAATAAAATTCATGAATAATGAAAATTAAATTTTCGATGGCTCTTATATGTTTAATTAAATTTTAGTTTTGTTGTAGTAAATTAACAGTAGATAATATTATCAATAAAGATATTAATTATATTAAATATATTCTCGGCAATTGTACAGACCTACCGGGACATAAATTTGTGCTATGCGGGACATAAATTTGCTCGACGACGCTTTCCCCGGTGCTTGAATTCGAAGAATTTCCTAGCTGAAGCATTTTCAACCCTAGTCAATGGAGACGTTTTAATCTGAATTTGTTGGCTAGGTCCATGTCGTTAAACAGGTGGTATAGTTCAGGATAATATCTTCTTCTCAAAACCCCTTTGTCAGACACATGACCATAAATGCGGCGGTGAATTTTTCTCTTCACGATACCAAGTGCATGATCGCTTACTTTTGGAATTGTCCGCAATTCAGAACCATATAGCAACAACACCGGAAGAATGAACGTTTTGTATAATTGTGACTTGGTATTTTGGGATAGGAAATTTGAACTCAGTTGTTTGCAGAAACTGAAGTAGCAATGCTTTGCAAAGGTAATTCTTCTCCTTATTTCAACATCGATGTTATTGGTGGAGTTGATGTTGTATTCAAGGTAGATAAACTCCTAAACTACCTCAAAATTATATGAGGCGGCAGTCAGTGTTGTTATGTCCTATATCAAAGATAGATAAACTCCTGAACTACCTCAAAATTATATGAGCCGACAGTGATGTTGTGTTCTATATAAAGTTGTTGTGACATTTTAGAAAATCCGCTTTATCTGCTTCCTCTTCAATCTGCGTAAAGGCTTCGATAAGTGCTCGTCGTGAAATCAGCTCGGACTGAAACCCAGGAACTACACCGATTTGTAAAATATAGTCCACTGTGTGTTCACTACCGGAATCACTCAATATATGCTCCAACACCAGATTAAAGAAATTACATGATAGCGCATCATCGCCTTCTCGAAATGCGGAGCACTATCGAAATAATTTAGAAATGTGCCTCCCAATTACCAATTGCACACTGGGTATTTTCCAAAGTCATTTTTGACAAACTGATAAACTTGGCTGAGAAACCAAATTTAGACTTTGCTTTGTAAAGCGCAGATTGATGTATGCTGTTATAGGCAGATTTAAAATCAATAAAAAGATTGAAGAAATAATAAAGCGTATTGATTTGAAATTCCAGTGCCTTTTCCAGGATCTGGCTTAATGCAATCACCAGATTGGTGGTTGATTTATCAGGACGAAAGCCGCATACTGATAGCTTCCTATCACAGGCTTCAATCATTCGCACAGAATATTGGATACGCAATGTTTAATTACGATATTCCTCTATAGTTGGTGCAGGACATAGAAATGCACTTTTTTTGAATATTGGAAATAGTGAAGTTAAACTCCAGTCATCAGATCCAGCATTATAATGGCACTATACTATTTCTCTCATATTACATATTTATTATTCCGTTCTTTGAGTTAATATTGGAATTTATTTCCTAACGTTTCACACAAAATTTTCATTTGAATTATAATTTGTATTAACAGAAAATTATATTATTGCAATATCAAATTTTTCAGCTTATAACAAAATAAATTAAAGTAAAAATTATTATTTTTCTAATTATTTAGGACATAAATTAATAATGAGCTTTTTATTACGAATAAGTCTTTATTTAGATTTATTAATTTTGCTTTTATTTTTTTATTTGCTTGTTTTGTGAAATTCAGAATAAAAAATAAAATTATCATTTTTATAGATTTAAAATATGAATTAAAATTCTATTTTCGATATTTATTGATTAGGTGTGGTTCTTGAACAAGTATTAACTAAATTACGTATTTAAAATTTTATTTTATTTTATAAAAAACTTTAAACTGTTTTCAATCGATATTATTAATATATAATAGTGTACTTTATTAAACTCTGATATGTACATTTATGTGCAAATTACTTGATATATACATACCTACATGAAATTGTATATCTTAAAATAAAAATAAAATAAACAATACACTTGTATATAAATATTATAAGTAAAATTTGAAATGCCATAACTCATAACTCAAAATAAATACATTCATATCGAATGTAAAAATAATTTTCCGATTTCAGCAATAGTTCCGAAAATTGATAAAATTTACAAAATTTCACAGAAATTTTTTTTTTTTGCATATTTAGCATGATAGGGTTAAACATATTATATATATCACTAGAGAACCCTATTTGTTAATTATAATTCAAGTTAAAGCCAAATTTAACATTTTTAACAGAATAGGGATTTAAATAGGATGATATTTTTCACTATCAATCAGTAAGCAAAATTCATTATATATATATAATTTTCTGCATTTATCTGGATGTTTGTAAGTTCAACGGAATACTCCAACACATATACAAATTGTTACATCATGTAATTGTCATCAACATAGTATGTATTTTTTATTGGTTATATATGCCATTTGTCATCTGTCATCTGTAATTTGTCATTTGTCAGCTGTCATCTGTTATATGTTTCATTTGCCCATCATTTCATAATGATTGTCATATCATTCAAGTGTTAAATTTAGATGGCGCCATAGAACTTTTTGCTTTTATTATGTTTTAATTAATTTCATTTTACAATTTGAGAAATTACAGTAGAAATTATAATTAATTGAATACAATAGAATGTCTAAGAATATTGATTATTTAGAATTATTGAGGCCTTAGGATAGTATATGTTTAAATTTCCAATGATGTCGTTAAAATGATCGAGTAAATAACCCTTAGGGAATTGAAAATTTTTCACCTTACTACAAATATTCTGTTTATATATGGTAATTAAAAGCATTCTAATAATTCTAATAAAGGTATGATATTGATAAATTAGTAAGCAAATACAAATTTTTCTTAAACTTGAAATGAAAGCTCTAATGAAGGAAGAAATGCTAGAATTTATTTTGCTTCCGTCATTTATGGCGGGTTATAAAACTAGTCAATATATATTGAAGAAAAAAATATAATTTATCCTATTTTCTTCAATATTATTATTGAGAGAGACAAAATTAAATATGGCGAATAATGAAAAACTTATACCTTTATTTTTGTATTATAACGCTTTTAATTACCATATAAACAGAATATTTATAGTAAGGTTCAAAATTTTCAATTCCCTAAGGGTTATTTACTCGATCATTTTAACGACATCTTATATGCCATCATTGGAAATTTAAACATTATATTATCCTAAGACCTCAATAATTCTAAATAATCAATATTCTTAGACATTCTATTGTATTCAATTAATTATAATATAAGTTAATCAAAAATATAATTTCAATTTAAATTAATATAGAAATACTAAATTCAAATAATATCTTTAATGAAAACAAAATCTAACTATATAATATAAACTTACAATAATTTTATGTTTTTACAATCATAGCAGCTTTCTACTGTAAAATTCAAATTGTAAAATGAAATTAATTAAGTAAAAAGTTCTATAGCGCCATCTAACTTTAACACTTGAATGACATAACAATCATTATGAATTGATGGGCAAATGACACAGACAACAGATGACAGATGACAGATGACAGATGACAGAAGACAAATGACAAATGGCATATATAAGCAATAAAAAATACATACTATGTTGATGACAATTACATGATGTTACAATTTGTATATGTGTTAGAGTATTCCGTCGAACTTACAAACATCCAGATAAATGCAGAAAATTATTATATATAATAATAATAATATCAATATGTGTTTACACATCAGTATTTCTTCAATATTCTCTTTCATCAATAAATATTGTCAATATATATTGAAGCAATGCGCTCTACTACAGGCCTTCTTACTCACTATTTTTTACGAAATTAAACGAACAGTTAACTATCAAAAACTTTCTCTTTTTAGCCTTCGTTTGCACAATACACTCAAATTTCATTTATTTTTTTTTCTTTCATTCAATTTCGTTGATGAAATTACAACAACACTTAACCTTTTGGTTAAAGCTTTTTTAGTATGTAAATTGAGAAAAAAGATGAAGGAAAGACAAAGTTTCTAATTTTTTCATTAGTATGGTTTTGAATTGTGGTGATGGTAAGATCTTTGTCGGATTTTTTAAAATCAAATTTTTGAATGAAATTTTAATTATTTTTTAATAGGATTTTCAGTAAAAGTAGATAAAAATTTATATTTTTTGAAATATATTTAATTTTAAAAATATCTCTGCTAACAAATAAGATCCTTCGATTTTAAGTATTCCCATAAGGTTTATACACAAGTAAGATACATTTTGAAAGTTGCGCTCCGAGTAAGAAGGCCTGTAGTGGAGTGCATTAATTGAAGTGTAAAATTAATTTTTGTTTTTGTTTTTATTAAAATTCAAAAATTAAATGTCGTTCCATATCCAACGTGTTGGTATAGTATGCGAATTTTTTTTATGTTATTATTAAAAATATCGGGGATAATTATAGGAAACATATCTTTGAGAAGATATGTTTTTTTTAATTATTCTCCGATATTTATGGCGATTCTCTGGATATTTCTCCCGATATTTTATCATTGTTTCTCCATCGCACTTATGAAATTTTTGTATATTCTGCCTATGCTCTTACCATTTGCCGATATATCGGCTAAATGAAAACCGGGCATCATTCACTTTATCCGTCACAGACCTACTTTTTCATCAAATAAGAAGCAATAGCAACTTTTTTTTTTAAATTTTACTTGATATTTGGTAAGACAAAATTATTGAGAGTGAAAGAATATAAAATACAACAAGAAAACGAAAAATGTTTTTTGTTTTGCTAATGTGGTGAATTGAATTCCAATTTACTTTTTAGAAGTTTTTTGTTTTTTAATCTTTTTATTTTCTCTCATTTTTGGTGAATATATTGAATAATTTTGAGGTGAAATGTTGACAACTAACTCTATTATAATATATGACAACTAGGGGCCCCTGTTGAGTTATTATATTTCAAGTTGAAGCCAAATTTAAAGTTTTTAACAGAACTGCAATATATGTACTGACATACACTTCTCACGTTGTAGTAGAAACCGCTCATGTTTTCATAAAAATTTAGAGGTTAGTAAATTTTATTTAGGAAACATAAATACTGCTCCCTAACATACTGTTTTCGTTTCCGATATATTCCTATACTAAGTGGCATTTAATGGATAAAATCACTAAAAATATATTTTTGTAATTAAAGAGGTATATACATACATCATATATATATTTTTAATCAAAACTATATGATTACTACAAATGACCAAAATATAGAAAACAATAATTTGAGACAGTTACTTAAAAAAATTAATAGAATAAATTTCCTCTAATTATGTGTACAAATAATAAGATGTTGAATGACACAAAATGGCTATATTTTATTTGAAAGTTTGAATATTATAAAACCAAATAGAAATGTTTTTGACTCGCATGCGCATTTCAGTCATATATACAACTTATTTACATATTAAGAGTTCATTAGGAAGAAGCGAAATAAAATTAACTGCGCAGGTCCTTAAATTTAATCTTGTCAAAGCTTGTCAATTATAATTATAGATGCTATAAATCAATTATATAACGATGAATTTACCAGTCCTATGTACAATTCAACTGATTTTTTTTTGTTTTTGGTTTTTTTATATTTCTTATTTCATATAAATTTGTTTTTTTTTTGTTTTTATTTGACATTATGTACAATGTACATTATGTTCACTGCAAGTAATTTTATAATAACTGATTAGTTTGTTTTTGTTTGTTATTGTTTTATATACAACTTATTTATATATTAGAAGTTCATTAAAGAGAAGCGAAACAAAATGAAAAGGTGTCTACTGCGCAGGTCAAATATAATTATAGATGATTGTAAAATATTATGTTAAATATAATTATTTCCTAAACCACCTAAGTTATTTTTGTTAATAAATTCGAAATTAAATAAAAAAATGTTTTATATTTTTGATCACAATCCTATTACCTAATTGGACACTCTGTTCCAAATTTATATCAACTGATTTAAAAGAAATTCTTCAAAACATTATTTATATAAATTTCAAAATACTATTTACATATAACTGAACATATTTACAACAATTTTAAACTGAACATTTTAACCTGTTAATATCAAATACACCTTGTGGAATGAATTTAACAATTTATATCTTAACAATTTTTTTCTGGTTAAGTATAAAAAAATCAAACGGAAAGCTTTTTCGGAACTATTACCATATCAAAACCACAAATAATTTCAAGTTAAATAACTTTATTAATAATACCTACATACTATTATGTACATATTTACAAAATGTAAAAATAAACAAATAATAATTAAATAAAAAAAATTTAATATACTTGTAGATA
This sequence comes from Argyra leucocephala, assembly GCA_963942445.1. Taxonomy (NCBI): domain Eukaryota; kingdom Metazoa; phylum Arthropoda; class Insecta; order Diptera; family Dolichopodidae; genus Argyra; species Argyra leucocephala. The sequence goes on along the minus strand of OZ012681.1, from coordinate 119,282,296 downwards.
CAATTATAATGTTGATAAAAAAATAAATTAATTTTGATATGAATAAAAACTATAAAAAAAAAAAAAATTAATTTTTTGGAGTTCAATAAAAAGTATATTTTTCATAAATAAGTAATAAATATGGGTGTGGGTTGATTTGTTGAAAAGCAAAATGTCGAATTAAGAATGTTGAATAGCAAAATGTGGAATGGTCGATTTGTTGAATAACAAATTGTTGAAAATAAAAATGTCGAATGATGAAAAATGTTAAAAAAATAAATGTTGAAAAAAAAAAATGTCGAATAATGAAAAATGTCGAAAAATAAATGTCAAAAAAAAATGCTGAAATAAAAATATACTTGTATATAGATTTAATATAATTTTTGTTTTTTGTCCCTCACCATTATTAATTCGGACACTGCAAATTTTAAAAATATTTCATTAAAATTTCCAAATTTATACGAAGCAATCTTCCATTATTACTAACAGAAATTATGAAATTTCTTGATCTGAGTAAAAAGCCAAATTTTAAAATCCAGCCTCCAAAATCCAAATATTGAAATCCAAAAGCATCAAAATTCAAACATTTCGTCGGCTGAATTATCTAATCACCCAAAAGCAAAATGTTGAGAAAAATAGTTTTTTAAGTTTGACGGAAATTTTGACAACAACAAAATTTGAATTTTATAAAAATTTGAATAATTTTTTAAAATCTAACTACATAGTATTATAATTTTAATATTTTGAAATATCAAAATAATATATTTAAAAAGCTGTCAGTATGTACAGTGTAAAGCTTCATATGTGTTTGGTCATTTGGGAATAAAAATGTTTTGTTAGATACTTAGGAATAGAAATTTGTCTGACTTCTCAGCACACAAACTGTAGTTTAAATAAATAGGCACAGCTTGAAGGCCTAAAAAGCAACAAAATATAGGTTGTTTGGAAAAATCAGAAAAAAATATTTCAAAAACTATAAGAAATACGTTACTTTTGATTGCAAATTAGGATAGAGCATAGTCGAAAATGGGGTAGTACATTGAAAAGTCAATTTCAGAAAAAATGGTCTATTGGATGCATAGGAATGCAGCCGACGATTTCCAACCCAAATGGGTCAAAATCCAAACTTTCAACATTTTTTTCCAAACATGGCTGACGTAATTAACAACGCTTAGAAAAATTGTTGGAGAAGTCCAGTGTCTCAGAAATTAGGGCTGACGGCTCATGACAATTTTTTTTTCATCGAACATATCATACGTAATGAATAACGCTTATAGAAATTGTCAAAGAAATTCAAGTCCCAGAATTTGAGGTCAAAGGCCCTTGAAATTTTTTTTTTTCAATCTGGTCACAAGTAATTAAATACGGTTTAGAGACATTATTGGAAAGGTCAAGTATTCCAAAAATTGGGTATATATTCTGCAAAAAGAAGAAATCCTCTGTTTTGTATGTTATACAGTTATAATACCTTTTATAACTAGTTAATCACTGATAACGTGTTATAGAGCATAGTATGAACATAATTGTGTGTTTTGAATATAATTTTAGAAAAATCAAAAATCAAATTATCTGAAGAGTACTGAAAAGTATATGAACCGAAGTATGAAAAGTATGAAAAATATAAATTTGTAACATTGATTTTGCACTATTATTTAAAAGTAACAGTAACAAATATTTATTAACGGAGATTTAAAAATAACAATTTTTTGCACCTCTAATTCTTTATTGTTTTTTTTTATTTATTTATATTTACATTTATTACAATCTAGCTAGGATTTCTGAAAACTCGGGAAAATAAAATTCGGCGAATCCTAGTATTAAATTTCGAAATTCGTCGAACCCTTCGAGTTCGTTAAATTTTTATTCAATGTAGTAAAAAAAATAGTTTTTATTAAAGTAGATTCAATTAAGTATTTTATTATATATAATATTAAACAAAAACAAAAAGATATTTATTTTTTTTGTCGTAAGTAATAAAATTTTAAAAATAACAACGAATTTAAAGACTTATCAGATAATTTGGACCTTATTTTGGTGCAAAAATTGGAAGAAACAGAGTCCGTTGAAGTGGGTTTAATTAAACATAGAGAGCGTTGAACAATTTTTGCAAATTTTCTGTACGTTTGCCAGTATTTTTATACAGAGTAAATTCCTGTTTTAATTTGTCAAAATCAGTTTTCTCCATTGGTTCCTCATTCCCACTTTTTAATATTTGATTTAACTCCTCCTCAATAGTAATTTCTTTTTGTTGTTCAGATTCAACTAAAACATCTACTTGCATATTTTTTTTTTTTTTCCTTCTACGGAGGTGGCCCTATTATGTCAGAGCCGGCATGTAGGTGTAGGCTTTTTAGCCCTTTATGCCGTCCTCCACCCCACAACTTAGTCGACCCTTTTGATAAAGGCCAATAGGTTTGGGGAATCTATCCTGCAGAAGTTTTCTGAGGTTATGTAGTGCGTTTCCAGCAGCCTGAGTCTCAGCCTTGAAAGAGCTAAGCACTCTCCTACCACGTGTGTGGAGGTTTCCTTCTCTTCCAGACAGTGTCTACAGATTAGGTCGTCACTTAGTGCTAGTCTACACATGTGTTTATTCATGTGGTTATGACCAGTAAGTATGCCCACCATCTTCCTACAGTCTCCTCTATTGAGAGTTAGCAGGAAGTTGGTTATTTTGGTGTTTATTCTTGGTGCATATATTTTGGAGACCCTGTGGCCTTCCATACGCTCCCAAAGAATATTTGCTTCCCTTTTCAGGGTGTTTTCTATTGATAGTTTAATATTACCAATAGATATACCAACTGCTGGTTCCAGGCCATAAATGTTTCCCGCCGATGATCCGGCTAGTTCATCAGCCTTCTCATTTCCAGTCCGGCCACTATGACCCGGTATTCAGATCAGTTGTACCTTGTTTCGGAGCCCTATGAGGTTTAGGGCTTCCGAACATTCTCCCACCAATCTAGATTTGATGATGTTACTTTCAAGAGCTTTTAAGGCAGCCTGACTGTCACTAAAGATTCTAATGACTTTGCTAGACCATCTTTGCTCTTTTATTATATTCACTGCTGCGTTTATGGCAAAGACTTCAGCCTGGAAGACTGTGCAGTGTTTGCCAAGAGGGAACTGGAGTTCAAGTTGCTCTTTTTCAAAGAACACTCCAGCTCTCGCGCCTAGAGCCGTAAGGGATCCGTCAGTGAAAATGTCCGAGGTATTTGAGGACCTGGCCTGCTCTTCTGAACCACGCCAGGTCTCTCTTGTCGGGATTTCTACTTCATATCTCTTCTTCAAAGATACATATGTAGTGTAGGCATGAAGAACTATTTTTGCTCCTCTTCTAAGTCCTTCCATAGCCTCTGATGTTTGTGCCTACATCCTCTAGTATTCCCTAGAGTTTGCAACCTTCTTGCAACTTTGAGGGCCTTCATTCTTACATAAAAATGTAAGGGCGGAAGCCCAAGAAGTATTTGCATAGCCGCTGTAGGTGTGGTTCGAAAAGCACTTGTTGCACAGAGACACGCAAGTCTTTGTACTGCTTCTAGTTTTTTTATGGCATTTGCTGTGAATGTTCTCGGAACCCATGCAATGGACCCATAGCTAACAATGGGCCTGATACACACTTTGTATAGTCTTAAGGCTATTTTCGGTGTTAGGCCCCAATTGTTGCCAAAGGCCCTTCTGCACTGCCATACTTGCATATTAAATTCATTTTTTTTTGTTTTTGTTTACTACTAAGGTTGGGTTAGCTTTAAATAATCTTTCCATTATATCTGTTGCTAAATTTATCGCTTGTTTTGATAGAACATTATTTGTATCCTTCAGGTATTTTAAAAGATTCATCAAATTACATTTATTCGTTCATCAACACGCTTGGAAATATTAACTAAATTAAAAAAGTCCTTGACTTTATTTTTCATGAAATTTATATAGTAAGGTCTGCTGAAAGCAATGTAGCATCTTTTCTTTCGAGCATTTCAATAGTTAACTTAATCGGTTTTAAGGCTTCACTCAATTCGTTGAGAAGTTTAAAATTTATGTCATCCAATAAGTTGGTTGCATTCAAATCAGCGTGCTTTTTCTATAAATTCTGGAAACGTGTAAAATAACTTCAACCATGCTTCCCATTGAATTCCAACGTGTTTTAATGTCCAGTATTAGTTGGCGTTTATGACCAATTTTTTTTATTATTTTTCCCTGTAGAATACTGCTTCTTATTGTTGAGTATCTGAAGAATTTTACAATTCTTCGGACAATTTTAATTGTCAAAATGTCAAAATTATTATAAAGCATTTCTTTTTGGCAATCAGTTTCAATAATACTTAATACATCTAAATCATTATCCTCAAAATTGTCGTCATCGGAATCTAATTCATGACAATTTTGGTAGTTTAAGTCTATAGCATCAATTTCATCACGTGTATATGTATTGTATAATGTATCACATACACCTAAGTAAATACCATCCCGGTAAACAATTTTGACAAAAGTGTTCCTAAAAAGTCGTGAATGTGTTCCGTGCCCATGGAACACATTCACGACACAAATAGGGATAAAAATGGTGCAAATGGTCGCAAATGTCCAGGCACATGTGTCTCTCATTGTAATACAGTGTCACGTGTATGTCGACACTTTTCGGACACATGTGTTTCATGATATTTAAAGCACATGTGTCAAGCAATTGTCGACACTCTTCGCACACATGTGTTCCTCATATTTACAGTAAATTTAATCGATAAAGTGTCGACACATTTTGGACACATGTGTTTCTTGATATTAACAACACAAGTGTCGAGGAAGTGTCGACAAACTTCACACACATGTGCTCCTATTTACGGCAAATTTAGTCGATAAAATGTCGTCGACACATTTCGTATTCTCTTATAATATTTTCCAAAAATTAAACAAAATTCAATTCTTGTGCCACGTGCATGATTACTGTACCATATTTCCAGCTAGAATAGAGGATAAAAAGATGGAAAAAGTAGAAACAATAACTTTTAACGTATTAATTGTTTTAATTATTTAATTTATATAATTTATATTATATAATTTTTTGAATATACAATAACAATTTTTGGCTTTTTTTGTTTTTGCCTTTCGTGTCTCTGGTTCCAAAGATTTCATAGCTGAACCAAATTCTCTAGATATTGATATTTTCTTCCTTTAAATTCTTGCACTGATTTTTAATCAAATTGATTTCTAATTTCTGCAAACTGTTTCATAATTTGGGTGCTGAAAGTTTTAAACTATTTTGTTTTAAACTTTTTATTTTCTTTTTTTTTAAATATTTGGTCCTTTATTGATGAGTTGGGAGAATCAAACGTTTTCTAATTCTATAAAAAAGTAACATAACATTGATTTTTACTAATTTATAAATATTGCTTAAAATTTTAATTTTAACAAACCTTGAATTTTTCTACAAAACTTGATTCAAATTCCGATTTTCTAAGAATCGAAATACAGACACAGTGAAAACACTTTAGGGACACTGCAAAGAAAAGTCGATAAAATAAGTAAAGTTGTAAGAGTAAAAATACGGACACAACAGAAAAACTTTAGGGACACTGCAAAGAAAAGTTGGTACAACTAATTTTTTTAGTCCACATTTACATTAATCTTGTCAACATACCTGGTATTTTAAACTTTTATTGCAATCCAATTCACAACTTTTATTTTTTTATTTTAAAAATTATAAGGAATAATTCACACTTAGCTTAGTACTTACAAGAAACAATAACAAAAACAAACTAACGCAATAAAAAAATAATTTGTCAACCGAATCCTATTAAACTTTATTGCATTCGGTCGTCATAGTTACCTAGCTATTTGCTATTGCTAGGATTTGAAAATTATGTTCTGCATAGATATTTATTGGATAATTATTATAGAAATGAAAAATCAAGTAAAAGAAAAACAAAAAAAAAATATTTTTATTATTTTTCTCTTCTGCTGGGTACACAAATTGGAACACATTGTGTTCTTTCATCTTTCTACGACACATTTTGTTTATCGGGCATGAGTGAGACATAATTGAAATATCACAGGGCATTCTCGGCCAAACTTTACCATAACCTTGGCGCCATCACTTATTGATCCAATTATATCTCTTTCAAAATCAATGTTAAAACTAACTAAATTATAAGTGACCATCAGTGTAACTAATTCAATAGCAGAACAAGTTCCAAATATTCTGGCTAAACCCAAATTATATGGTTCTTTCTCTTCAGCACAATGAACATTAATATTAACATACTTTTTCATCCTCATACTTGTCCGTTCATCCAGAGTAATACTGAATCTCTTGTTTTGATGTATTTAATCCTCGAGTTCATGTATTATTTCTGTTTTTTTCACCATGTAATGTTTGTGCACCAGGTTCATTACGTCGGTCTCATTTTTCGGAAGGCATTTAGTACATTTTCCTATTGATTCTCTGATGAATTCTGATCTTGTAATGGCTCTGATTGTTAAGCCATCCACAGCCGCCAACTTAGAAACAATTTCTTCCAAACTTTTGCGAATCACAAAATCCATCATCGTTTTTGGAATTTTATTATGTCCTATTGCATCCGCTTCGTCAGCAGCTGACCTTTTTTTTGTAATCAATTCCGTGGATAATATTGAGATGTCTCGACATTGCAGTTGTGGTTACATCAGCATTGGATATTAATGTATTGCATAGTTTACAACAAGCTTTAGCATGCTTCAAGCTTACACCCGCAGAAATCGTAAAATAATTCCATACTTTTGATGTTTTATTATTATTGATTTTGATTGTTTTATTATTATGACATGTGGTTCCTGTTGTATATTTTTTTTAAAATTTGTATTATAAAGAATTTATTAAATTGCTTAAAATCATTTACTTTTCCTAGTATAATTTAACTTTTCACGAACTTAATAATGAAAATTATTTAAAAATTAAAATCTCAGAAGTTTTCACTTGTTTTCTGTTAAGATATATATATATATACTAGCTTTGTAACCCGTCATAAATGACGGAAGCAAAATAAATCCTAGTTTCTTTTTTTCTTTCATTAGATTCTTTATTCCGAAATTACAGTACTTATGTTTATATCTCTTTTTATTTATTTTTATTTATTGGCCTAACACTAATCTTTTTTTTTTTATATAACAGAAAAAGAAGTACCATACCAACAAATTTGTATATAATGTTTGTATTTTTGTATGGTATACTCGTACTCACTTCCATTTAGTTATAATTCGTTAGTTGGGTTCTATTTAGTATAAATTATACCGTATTAGCGTTATTGTGGCCTCTGGGAGAGCAAATTTAAAAATGGGATCTTATTTTCATATAAATTTTGTCTTTTGTATACTGTATAGGGATCTTATTTTGCTATATGAATAAACTGTTATTATGGTATTGTGTTATTTTTAAAAAAATATTCAAAATTTTGTATCTAAATTGGTAAAATTTACAAAAAATACAAAAACATTTTCATCAATAATTTTCAATTTAAAAAAAAACAATGTTTTATTATACGGCGTAGAAGTAGAGTTAATTATCCTACTCTACTTCTATCAAGTTCTATTGATTGAACAGCGAACACTTAACACTGAAAATAAAATAATATTTTTGGAATGGAGCATACAGAACATACAGAATACAAATACAGCAAATAATAAAAAAAAACAAAAAAAAAAACAAAAATAATTTTTTTTGAGTGAAGTGAGTTACGCACACAATAATGACAAAAATAAAAGGTATAAGCAATAAAGTAGTATAATGTATAATATTATACAATACAAATATGCTGATACACATGTATATTATTGTGTATAATTTTAAGTAATAAGAATAACCTTTGAGTGAATTATGTTTTTTTTTGTGTTAAATGCTGTTTGCCTTTTGGTTATTATACCATATTAAACTATTGATTACATTTCTATTAGTCCTTATTATTATAAATCAAAAACATTGTTTGTTTTATTTATATTATTATTATTATTTTTTATTTTTCCTTATTATTTGCGAAGAAGACTAACATTAAATTAAAAAAATATAGTTCATGCAATCAATTTTTCCTGCAAAGGTTCAGCATGGTAGACAGGGGTTAAAAAAAGCACCAAAGCAATTTGTATATATATGCATTTGTATACATATGGAATTTGTGTATGTGTTGGAGCATTCCGTCGAACTTACAAACATCCAGATAAATGCAGAATAATATATATATAATTATGTACATTAATAATAAATGCAAATAAATAAAATGACTTGCATTGTGTTATTAAATTGGACGTCGCCTACTGGTATAATATTGGTACAATATTTTTTGAATTTTTGAATTTTTAAATTTTTAGATTCTATAAATAAGGCGCCCCGAACTTCGAATTCGAATCTTACGTTGAAGGTTCGGCGAGTTCGAGTTCGAGTAATTCGGTTTCAGAAACCCTAATTCTAGCTAATTTTGTAACAATAATAATTGATATCGGTGTCCTCTACATTACATAGTGGAAATTGTTGAAACATGCGTCTCATCGTCAACTATAAAAATTAAATTAGGTGATATTTTTAATTATCAAATTGAAACCAATGATGTTCTTTGCAAAATATGTACCGAAGCAAAAGCTGAAAGTGAGTTTAAAAATGGCAAAAACTGGCCGAATTGGAAGTTGTACTACTTAAAGAGGCATTTAAGCCAAAAAGTACATTTAGATTCGGTAATAAAATTACGTAATTGCAAAAAAGGTGGAATTGTTGAAATGTTAACTTCCTCTACAGAAGAACGACAAATACGTGCAGATTTGATAGAACGTAAAAAATCTAATAAAAACGATACCAAAATTTTGATAGACAACGTTATTCTTGCAATAAAAATTAACACTTCGATGTCATCAGTACAGGAAATTTATGAGCATATGGAAAAATATATATCTATTCCCAAAAGTTGGCGCAGCAAGAATTATGCATTCGAATTTGTTCAATGCATTAATTTTGTAATACAAAAACAGTTTCTTGAGGAACTAAAAGAATCGTTATTATATTTGCCTTAATTAACTTGCCTTGGACTTTATATGTTTGTTTCAATTTGCTTCAATTCAAAAAAATACCCATTTCAATAACCATTTAACCAAAGTATATCCATAAAAAAGTATGAACTCATGTATGTATTCATTTGTTTGCACACAAATTCATATGCAAATTTGATAAACATTGTCAGAAATAGACGATAATAAGAATTTTACGTGTAAGAAATAGAAAAAATATAGTAAACAAAAGAGAGTAACAAAAAAAGTTGGCTGAATTTAAATAAATAAAGTTTATAATTTTGAAAAAAGTTTTCGACAAAAATTTCGTTGAAATATTTAACAATATTATTTTCTAAATTGTATCAACTATTCATAAGATTTTTAGGAGACCTAACTAAAACAGCGTTATCATATTCTTTAAATTCTGTGATTTGTAAATAGATGTTGTCCTCAGTATTATTTTATAATCGTATACCAATATAATAAATATTTAGGTTTACTAATATAATTAATAAAAAATTATAATGTTTGTAACTCCAAATTATTACTGACAAAAATATTAATAATACTTTATATTATTGTAATGTAATTATAATTTAATATTTTTAATAGGTATATACGAAAATAATAATGTTTAAAACGAAAATATTAAAATAATAAAAGATCAGAATTAATCCTCGTATAAGGGAACAAACTAAATTAGAACTAGCATTTTTGGCCACCCTGCCTGATATAAATAATAGGAGGAAACGTAAACAAATCCAAAGGAGAATAATGAGGACGCAAAATTATTTTACAGTATAAAGCAAAAGGCAAACATCTGTTTTGTACCTTTTCTCTCTCATAATAAATTTGGTATACGATAAGTAAATGTAAATTTTACCTCTTTTAACTAATGATATTTTGCTCGGTTTGATATTTCTTAAAAATTATGTTGTCGTAAAATGGGAGTGTGTATTCTTGTTAATATAGATTATAGATATTCTTTGCATTCAACTAAGGTGAAATTTACATATGTGTGTGTACTAATAATGGAATATGGATATTTGATAAAGTTAAAATTTGGTTTCTCTTTAAATTCACTATATTTGTTGACATTTCTATGGTGTAAAGAAGCAAAAAAAAAAACAAAAACGGAATACAAAATAAATGTGTGCAATACAAATCATTATCATTAAATTTCAATTATTTTCAATCATCATTTTCATTCAGGGTTACCAACAGGGTATTTTTACCCTGGATACTCCAGTTTTTCAACCAATATTCCAGTCTCCAGGTTTTGTGAAAATTTTACCATTTTTTGCAAAATTAAAAAAATTTAAAGTTAAAATCTTCACATGACCAATAGATGTCACTTTATTTAGATTTTGTTATTAATTTTTACTGGGTTTTTATATTTTTTTGTTGATTCGTTGTGTAACTGGGATTATTTGACAGCCAACTGTGTGTTGTTTTTGAATATTCATTGTTGTTAAATGTTCTTGCTGATGCTGTTTGTTTTTAAACTGTTTACAAAAAGAAGAATTTAATTTGGATTTGTAAGTACACAATTCATTATTTTAAATTAAGAATTTACTAGTGCGAAATTAAAAAATTTAATTTACAAATAATCTCCCAAAGAATGGGAAGTAACAAAAATAAATAGAAAAAGTCGGTACTTTTATTTCACATCTTTAATCTTTTCAATGTGTTTTTGGTTCTTGCTGTTTGCTGTTAAACTGTTTCCAATAAGAAGAATTTAATTTGAATATGTAAGTACACATTTCATTATTTTAAATTTAAAATTTACTATTGTGAAATAAAAATTTTTGCTATCCGTCCCAAAGATTATGCCGAATGATAAGCATCAAAAACAATTAGAAAAAAATCGGTCCTTTTATTTCACATCTTTTCAATCTGGATGGCTGACAAATAGTGAATATAGCAAATGGATTGTGAAGGCAAATGAATACACAGCGAAGTGCCGATTATGCCGATTATTTTTTATCTCCAGTTTTTCGCCGGTATAAGGTTGGCAACCCTGTTTTCATTATATTTTTTTTTGTGTTTTTAATTTGGTTTCTTTTATTAATCTCTTTCTTTTATTATTTCACTTTCTCTGACTAAGTATATGTAAATGTACATACATGTGTCATAAAGGGCTTGCATTTGTTACATACATAATCATATGGCTTAGTTTAATTGAAAATAGAATGCAAACATTATTTATGGAAGAAAACAAAATTTGAACCTATCAAGTATCTATCACTCAGTTAGAAATGACTCTTCTCGCATGTAAAAAAAGTTCAATTTCGATTTATGCATGTATATATTATACTTTTATATGCCAATTTATGCTTAGGCAGCGTTTACACTTCGGACAAAATCAAATTTTATCGTAGATAAAGTCGGATGAGTGTTTACATTTCAGACTTTTTCTCAGATTTAATCTAGGATTTTACGTCAAATATTTTTTGTATTTAACAGGGTTTCTTTTTATAAAGTGCGTAATTTTTTATTGGTGACAATTTTTTAATACGTAAATTAAAAAATTCAAAGGTATCTAATCAAAAATCTCCAAAATTTTTTTTAAAATATACCTACCTACATATTTTTATAAAATTTGTTACAGTAATATAAAATATAATTACACATTTGAAATATGAGCAATAATAACCAAATTGCGTTAGAGTGAATTTTAGTGCCATTTGATTATATGTGTTGTTCTTTGAAAATATATTATTTTTCATTAAAAAAATATTTTCACTAAAAAGTCGAAAATAAAATAAGGAAAAAAAATTTTTTTTTTAGAAATATTTGCCTTCAATTTAAGCGTACTAAAACTACAAAAATAAACTTTAGAATCGTAGCTTGATATAAGGTTTTCATAGCAAGTTATGATTGTAATTACGGAGAAAGCAAATTAGCCGAAATTTTTGGAAATCTTGAGATGAGATTAAGAGATTTGGTACAATTTTGCCCAATTTTTTTTTAATTTAATATACTTGCCCACATTGCAGTTAGCACACACACCAATTTTACGATTTATCGAATTTTTATGTATACATTTAAAGAATAGGTTTCCAGAAGAAGACGTAATGGATTGGCATGCATTTGATCATAATGCTATAATAAATTCAAAAGATTTTAACTTTGGTCAACATTGTATAGAAAAGCTGGTTAAAAAATATAAAAATATAATTCCCAAATATGACGAACAAATTGGAACAGCAATTTCAAAACAATATAACGATTTTAAGTTTTTAATAATTGAAAAGATGAAAAGTAATTCCGTAGCTAATTTTTTTGATTTAATTAAGCTGGCTAATGCAGATTCACAATTTAAAGAATTGACAGTGCTTCTAGATATCTGTGCTACATTTCAGGCATCCAGTGCAGATTGTGAACGTGGTTTTAGCTTGATGAATGCTATAAAATCAAAATCACGAAACAGATTAAAGACTAATAATTTAGATAATTTGATGCGAATAAAAACGTTTGAAATGTTTATCACATCAGGAAGCAATATTAATTTAGACAGTATTTATGAACATTGGGTTGTTAATAAGGACAGACGTGAAAAACATTAAATTTTGATTTTATATTTTTTTATTTTTATTAGTTATTTTATCTTTTGAATATAATATAGGTATATTGTTTTTGTTTTCTATTTATAACTTTTTATTAAATTAGTAATACTTGCTTGAATGTAATATAATGCAACGTGTACAATTTTTTTATTATTTACATATTACAAATATAAAATGATAAAATTTTTTTTTTTTTTTTAAATTTTGCCCAATTTTTTTTTAATTTAATATACTTGCCCACATTGCAGTTAGCACACACACCAATTTTAAAAATTAGAGGGAACGTTGATAGTGGCACCTCTAACTAATATATAATTTTCTTTATTTTTCAAAAATTTTAATTAATTTATTAATTATATTTATTTTAATTTAAAAATTGTTTAATAAATATTTATTTTTATATTTCTTTTTTTACAGGTCATCATTCATTTCCAAATATATATCAATAATATCATTGCTATTATTTCTAATTTTAACATTACATTATGGAAATTGTAATGATGACAAGAACTCTGAAGTTAAAACCGAAATTAATAAAACAACAAATATAGTATGATTTTTCATTATTATTTTATATATTATTATATTAATATATTATTATTTAATTTTAGAATAAAACAATCAAAATAAATGATACAGAATTATGTACAAGATGTAGTTGTTATAAATCTGCATCAACATTAGATTGTAGTTATCGTAAAATAATAAATTGGTTTAATGAAGATGAATTAAATGCAATTAGTAATGATGATGAAAATGAAAATTATAGATTTGAAATAATTAATTTTGAGGGGAATCAATTAAAAGAAATAAAAGAATTTCCATCATTAAGAAATTTAAAAGAATTAAATTTTCATAATAATAAAATTGAAAATATTACAAATGGTGCATTCAGAAAATTAATTAGTTTAAATAAATTAGATTTATCCAATAATTTATTAACAACCAAAACATTAACTTCTGATGTATTTAAGGGCAAATATAATTCACATTTATATGAACCAATGACAAATTTAACACATATTAATTTATCTGGTAATAAATTACATAGTTTACAACAGGATGTATTCAGTCATTTTCCTCGCATTGAAATATTAAATTTAAGTTCAAATTCATTTGAACATATTGATGATTTAAGTCGTATTGCGATATCAAGTCTTGGTTATATTAAAGTAAATTAATTTATTTTTTTTTATTATTTTTTAAATTAATTTTTTTTTTTTTTATTCAATTTTAGCATATTGATTTATCATATATGGAATTAACTGAATTACCAATATATTTATTTAATTATCATAAAACAGATTTAAAAATATTGAAATTAGATGGAAATAAATTTGAAAAAATTCCACTTGAAGCAATTGGTAAAGCAATCAATTTAGAAATATTATATTTAAATGATAATCCAATTAATGAATTAAATGATGAAAAGTAAGTGAATAGAAATTAATATGTGTTTATGTTAATTAATTAATTTATATAAATTATTCTCTACTTAATTTGTTTCGTACTTATTACATTGACATAGATTAGCTTTATTATATAGATTTATTAAATTGACTTTTAGTAGAAGTAAATTACGATTAATTTTTATAATACCACAACTGTTAATTTATTTGCATGAAATGAGTGCTTCATTCAAAAACATTACTGGAACTTATTAGTAGGTATACCGAGTGTTTCAGAGCATGCGTATCAGCTTTTTAAGAGGGGAAGGAGCCGTTATTTTAAAATTGAATCCGAGAACTCGTAGAATCCGAATTTGCATAAAAGAATACCTCTTTCTATTTGAAAATTTCGATTTCGACCAGTTTCGGCGATTTTTGGTCTTAAAAGACCTATTTGCGGTTCTTTCCGGAAGTTTAAAATACCACCAATCGATAGAGCACCCTCGACTCGACTTAGTTAAGAAACTTTTTTTGAAATTTTGAAATAACTCCTTCCCCTCTTAAAAAGTTGATACGCATGCTCTGAAACACCCGGTATAGTAGTTTGGACTAATTTGACAACTTTTTGTTAAAAAATACTACTCTTACTCTAGAACAAACACTACTACAATTATTCATCAGTAGGTATATAGTAATTTGGACTAATTAGGCAACTCTTAGTTTATTTTTGATTAGTTTAACAATTCATATATAAATTAAAAATAAATCAATATGTGAGTTATAATTATTAAACAAAATTTTAACTTGGTAAAACTTTTTTGTTAAAAATGTATAGTATTTATTCTGAATTTAAATCAAGTAAATTACAATATATGTATATTTATTATAATTTGAGTTGGATAGATAGATATATATATATATATATATATAATAATCTGTATCATAGCAGACGGAAGTAAGTTTATTGTGATTATCTGTTAATAGATTAATGCAATTATGAATCAGCCATTATGTCTGATTTAGTCATTACGTTCAAAATACTCTTCAATGGTATGATGGGTAATTCATCAATCATATGATGGGTATGAAGTGTAAAGGTGAATTTCCACATGCACCCGGTTTTACCGTCACGGTCGCAATTTCTGTGACGGTGTTTTGAAAACGATTTCCACATGCAACGGTTTTAAGTCACGCATACTTTGAAACATTTGATAGATTAGATATATTAACAAAGAAGTCAAATTATTTGAATTTAAAATTGAAATGTACAAGAATTAAAAATAATAAAATTGATTATCCTAAACTTGTATTTTAAATTTTATTTATATTTTAAAATTTAAAATAGTTCAAATAATATGTATAGGTTAAATTTATAACACAAATTTATTTTCAAATTTAAGTTCAAATAACTTTACTTCACTATATAAC
This sequence comes from Argyra leucocephala, assembly GCA_963942445.1. Taxonomy (NCBI): domain Eukaryota; kingdom Metazoa; phylum Arthropoda; class Insecta; order Diptera; family Dolichopodidae; genus Argyra; species Argyra leucocephala. The sequence continues at coordinate 119,266,941 of OZ012681.1, read as the reverse complement.
TAACTTTCAAATTAAAATACTAAAATAATTTTTAATGCTTCTTATCTAAATTTCTTAGTATGCGTGGCTACCGTCACAGAAGAGATAAAGTTAATTTAACTTTTCGGCGAGACGATAAATCCGCGCGACAGTCGTTTCTAATTGGTTAAAAGCGACCATAACGGTAAAACGTCAACATGTTAATCTGAACATTAAATCAGGTTATCAGGAAAATACATACCGTATTTTCCAAGGTAGTAATTTTTTTTTTTGTAAATGTTCATACAAGCGTAAATTTCAATGTGATTGCGCGTTTTCCAATAGGGATGATACAATTAAAAAATTAAAAAAAACCACATAAAGTGAGACAAACAATTTTTTTTTTACTTGAAAGGATATATAATGTCATTATGTATGGAAAATAACATCATTAAAATGACCACCACGACTTCTTCGTACATACTGCATTCTGTAAACCCAATTTTCCATCACTTTTTTACATAAATTTGGCTGTATTTTATCAATAACACACACTCAATGTTAATTTTTAATTGCTCAATTATTGTTGGATTGTCAAAACCATATTGTGACTTAGCATATCCCCAAAGAAGAAATCATAAAGTGTTAAATCACACGTTCTGGAGGATAAATTAACTGGACTGTTTCTTCAGATCATTTCTTCACCAAATTTGTGTTTTTAATAAGTCGATTCTTAAGATGGCTGTGTGGCAGTTGTTGGTACCGTCTTGTAGAAACCACATTATCCTACAGATTTTTCCCAACAACAGCAGAAAAATAAAATTCATTTAACATTGGTCTGTATCGTTCTGCAGTGACTCATTGATCATTTTCTGATCATTGATCATTTCATTGATCATTGACTGAAATGATCATTTTCTTCAAAGAAATATGGACCAATCACTGCACCCGCATGAATTGCACACCAGACAGTGATTTTATCTGGATATAGTGGTGTTTGAACAGTTTCGTGTGGAGTTTTAGGACTCCAAATTCTACAATTATGTTTGTTTACATAACTATTTGAAAAAAAAATTAACTTCATCAGTGAATAAAATTCAGTATTCATAACTGAGCACTGATTTTGATAAAATAATTCAACAATTTATAAACGTTGTTCAATCTGTATCCATTCCATGGTTAAGTGGCTACTACTGACCACAAATGTTATAATAAATGCCAAAACATAGTACGTAGTGCCAGTTTAACCATTTTAAATTGTATCATCACTATTGGAAAACCCTTATAATGTAATATAGAAGTAAAATTATTGGTTATTATTTGTTTCACTATACAAGGAAAACTAACAGAATTTTAATAAAGATGCGGTATTTTTGTTTTTTATTCATTTTATTGTTATTACATTAACTAACTTATACCTACACAAATATATTGTAAAAAAAACAGGATTATTCCTATAAACATTTAATTTGTTAATACAAGGACTTCTATACTGTAGTTATAGTTGTAAGTATATTTTTTATAGTTGCTACTAGAAAAAAAATTACCATAGATTATACTTTTTTTTATGTCATGATTAGAATGGACCATCATGGTTCTTAGGGCGTTTTCGAACCTCTTGCATTTGCACTTGACACTCGCACTAAACCTGTCAAATCGCACTAAATTTAATAAATTTAATTTTGCAATATCTAGTGTACTTGAAACTACACTAAAATTTTGACAACAAATCAAGTGCGATTTGAAAGGTTTAGTTCGAGTATCAAGGGCAAGTGCGAGAGGTTCGGAAACGCCCTTAATATTATTTTCAGATGATTATTGTTTTAAACCTTAGTAATTTGTTTATATTTAAAATAATTTATTTTAAAAAAAAAAAATTTTCAGTAAATTTCCAATTTTACCAAATCTAAAAGAATTATATCTATCAAATTGTCCAAAATTAACTAATATTGGGCCTGGAACATTAAGTGGATTACAAAGTATGTATATATACATTTTTATATAAGAAATTAAAATTAATTAAAATATTTTCTATTTAATATTTAGATTTAACAAAATTATTTATTACAAATAATGTAAATTTGAAAACAATTCATGCAAATTCATTGACTTATTATAAAAAGGATTCGGTGGAAGTAAATTTCCCACCTTTAAAATTTGTAAGTTTATTTTTTTTATTATTTTTTTATTTATTTTTTATTTGTATTCATATATAATAAAGGTCTTCAGTTTTCACGGTAGAAGAGGAAATTGGTCTACAATCATATGACAAGAAATTTTTGTTATTTTGTACATATACAAAATTTCTTATACTAAATTATCCTAGACATCAACCCTATTGAATATTTTTATAGTTTGTTTTTATTTTTTTTTTGTTTTTTTTTTTTTGTTTTTGTATTTTTAAGAGTGTGTGCCCAATGAGATAACTAATAAATTAGAATTTCAATTAGAAATGACTAATTTGAAATTTATATGGTTTGTGTCTTGGAATTAGCTAACTCGAAATGTTTCATATTGATGACAGTTCAAATCCGTTTGAAAACTTTCCAACAATTCAAAGATAAAAAATTTACAATTTAAATTACCAAAACAATTTCCATATGATTTCTTAGGGAATTAGAACTAGAATAGAATAGAATTGGGGAAATTGGGGTCTTTCATTACGAACATACCCTGAGTTTGTTTTTTATTGTTTTTTTTGTTAATTGATAACATTGAAATTTGCTCTTCGCTGGACATGGTTTCATGGTAAAGAGTTTGTTTATTTCTCGCTGGCTTTGGATGAAACTACAGATATTAAGGAAACTGCTCAACTTGCTATTTTGATTCGAGGTGTGGATAGTGAAATGAATATTGCTGAAGAATTTCTCGATGTTATGAGTTTGAAAAATACAACTACCGGAAAAATATAAAAAAAGCTGTCCTAAAATGTACACATGATCATGGTCTGAGCTTACCTAACTTTTTTAAGTATTTTTAATTAATATATATTAACTTATGACTCTTATGAGCATGTACATATCTGGGTTAGTATATTTAAAGATTTTTCTAATTAAAGGTGCCGATGTTTTACTTTTCTACTGGAACACTGTTCTACACTACTAGGTCTTCTACTTGATGATGATATATTGCACAATCAAATATAGCAAGCTTTCCATCAGTAGTAATAGATATTTGATGTGCTTGCTCTAAGCATTAATCTAACAGTATATCAAAATGTTTGACTGTTTGCTCAACATTTTGTGAAAATAACATACATTCTACAAGATACACATTTCTATATTCCATGAATATAAATACAACACACTGTACATTTTAATAAAATTTATATATATATATATATATATTATATATATATATAAAATAATGACCAATTTTGATATTATTGATCTCCCGTGTTGTTTTTATTCGTATTTATGTACTTTCTTTTTGTTGGTTTTTTAGAATTAGAATTTATTAAAATTATATCTATTATTATACTATTTAAGAGATAAATTACTGTAATACATAATATATTATATTTTTAATATTAAAATTGAAAATAAATATAAATTAACAGAACCTTGAAATATATATATATATATATATATTTTGTAATTTATTTTAAAAATATTACAAAATGAATGTATTTAGGCCAAGATTACAATTGTTATTAACATTGACATTTTATTTTATTTTATTAATTTTTTATATTATTACTGATATGATAAATTGCAATGATACCGTAACGTTTGTTGTTATGAACGAAAATCTTAAAATTCTGAAAATATTTTAATTTATACCTATTTTGTCTACCTTTTTTTTCTCTCTGCTATCTCACTCTCTTGAATTTAACTATCCCAAGACACTCAGATTAATTTTTGGTAATGACAGTCGTATTGTGAAATTTATTTATTTATTAGTATGTACATGTGAATGTATACAATTAATTTTTGGGCCCTTTACCTCATGATGTGTGGGCCATCATTACATTTTTATTTATATTCAGTTGGTGCTTACTTTTTTTCTTGTTTATTTTTAATTCTAGAGTTAGTGTTGTTAGAATACATATTTCCCCATACTCTAAAGTATTCTAGTAGATCTTTAGTTGTTATTATGTTTTATATTTCGTTGCTGGCAAATGCTGCTAATGGATTGATGTTGTTCTCCGGATATTCTAGATATACATGCTTCATACTCAATGGCCGATCGGAGTGTTTACACTTAGTTTGGTTGCTATCTTCAAATAGATATCTGTGTCTAGCTAACTAGCATCCCATTCAGACTATTTAATTAATTTGACCCTTATAGCTTCTGTTGGATTTGTTTAAGTTGGTTGTTGAGGCATTTGGGCAATGTGTTTTCCTAAAGATATTTGTTTTGCTATAAAGTGTAAACAAATAGAAATAATTAGATTTGATCACATATTGATTTTTTATGATTATGTTCATTTTAAATTCGGTTAGTATTATGTTGCCGAATATAGTAAATAGAAGCTTTTTATTAGTCATCTTCTATAATGTATTTAAGATTACTTATTTATTAATAATAAATAATAATTTGAAAATGAAATCGATCGAATCGTTAAAATAAAACATTTTGAATAAATAAATATTATTTTTGTAAAATATTAAATTTACCATTTTGTACAAAAAACAAATAACAATTATATTATTATTATTATTATTATTATTATTATTATTATTATTATTATTATTATTATTATTATTATTATTATTATTATTATTATTATTATTATTATTATTATTATTATTATTATTATTATTTTATTAATTATATAATAATTATATTAATAAATAATTTTTTTTAAATATTTACAGTTATCTCTACAAAACAATAATCTTGAAATATTACCACCAACATTATTAGGTAAATATATTAATTAAATAATTATATTAATTATTAACTAAAATACCCACATACAGTCGTCTCAAAAATTATTTGTGCATAGAAGAACTACACTAACAAAATGAACTGCAATTTGTTAAATAGTAAAAGAAATTTATTTAGTTTTATAAATTTATTAATTTAATACTTAAATACACAAATATTTCCCTAAAAAGTTAAGATAATACATTATTTTAAAAGAAGTTGAAAATCTCTGTTTTTGACAGTTCAATTCCTTGTGGTACTTTATTTTTCATAAAATGCCAAAGTGTTGTCATTTTTATTAAAATCTGAGTCGGCCAATCTAAAACACTTTGCCAATAATATGATATAATAATAGCAGTGTATCGGTGCATTATCTTGTTGTAGCACATAATTTGAGTTTATTTCGATTAGTAGTAGAAAAAACAAAAACAAAATCTCATAAACTATTTGTGCACTAAATTATTGCTCAAAAAATTTGTTGACCGTGTTGAGCATGTGCTTATTATGTATTAAGTTTATGTATAACACTCTTTATAATGCTAAATATCAAATTTAGTACTTGATGTGAATTTTTTCGGCAATTTAAACAAGGGGTATTTTACCATTACATTCCCATCATTCGTGTGTTTTATACAATTAGCTATACCGCTCGTATTTTCTTTTCAAAGCTGGTGGGATGATAAATTTTTTTTTCATACGTATCGTCTAGTAAAAATAAACATTTATCTGTCCAAAATAGATTTTGTCAAAATTCAGGAGGCTTATACATATATTCTTTAGCATATTTTAATCTAAGGCGCTTATTTTTCCCAGAAATTTATGTCTATCAGCACAATTCAATTCAATTTAATTCAATCTATTCAGCACAATTGCAGCTTCTGTTTTTCAATGTTTTCTTTTATTGAAGTAATTCAGAATCACGCAGGCCTTCGATAAAGTCTGGCACGAAGTGCTATTATTTAAATTAAAAAAAGCTACTACCTCACCATTATCATCAATTTTTTAAATCATATCTAAGTAGTACATAAAAAATAGTGCAAGAAGCACAAAAAATTTATTTCATTTGGTTTTTGCTTTTTTTGTAACTCATCAGAATGAATCAATGAAGGCGAAAACAATGAATGAATGAATAAAGGCACCAAATATACTACACATTCATGCATGCTCATTTTAAACTGCGTATGTATATTCTCACCATGCATTTTTGCTCATGCCGGATATTTTTTTTTGCTTCAGTACAAAAATGTCTCAACTAGCGAGTGGAGCTATTTTATTACCTTTAGCAATAAAGAAATAAAAACGGACATATGCACTATTTTTTAATATTCAATTTTAATATTCCTCGCTTTCCATAAACATGGTAAGCTTTTATACAGCTCAAAAAAATATTTCCACAATTTTTTACCCACGCTCATTTTTATATTTTTTATTTAATAAATTGTTGTTAACGCTACAAAAACCTTTGTTGAAATGTGAAATTTCGGCATGTACAGTTGACAATCAACACCATATACAATATTATTGCATGTACATGGTCTATATATACTGTACATGCATGCAATTTTTTTATTATTTAAAGAGTTACAGCCAATTTTGCTTTGTGTTAACTACGAAATTGTTCTATGCACACATAATTTTTGAAATAACTGTATATTATAATTTATGTTCCGGATTAGATATGTCCAAAATATACTACGATACGGATAATTTATTTTGAATATCTAAAAATTTCATTTAATCCGGAATGGCTTTTCGTTCCGAAAACGTTCGGAAAATTTTCACCTCAATATTCGGAAAATTTTTTATTTACTTAGGAAAATTTTTTGATATAATTTAAAAAAAATCGGAAAAATTTAATTCAATTTGAAAATTTTCATTTGAAAAAAATTTATAATTAATTTATTTTCATTCGGAATTTTTTTGATTTAATACGAAAAGGTTCGGAAAATTTTCAATTTAATGTTCGGAAAATTTTTTCATTTGGGTACTTAGGAAAATTTTTAGATATAATTTAAAAAAATTGGAAAATTTTCATTCATTATTCGGAAAATTTTGAATTCAATTTGAAAATTTTCATTTGAAGAAAATTTATAATTAATTTATTTTCATTCGGAAAATTTTTGATTTAATACGAAAAAGTTCGGAAAATTTTCAATATAATGTTCGGAAAATTTTTTCCATTACCCAGAAATTTTTTTAATATAATTTAAAAAAAATCAAAAAATTTTAATTCATTATTCGGAAAATTTTTAATTCAATTTGAAAATTTGCATTTGAAGAAAATTTATAATTAATTTATTTTGATTCGGAAAATTTTTGATTTAATACGAAAAAGTTCGGGAAATTTTCAATTTAATGTTCGGAAAATTTTTTCATTTACTTAGAAAACTTTTGGATATAATTTAAAAAAATCGGAAAATTTTCATTCATTATTCGGAAAATTTTTAATTAAATTGGAAAATTTTCATTTGAAGAAAATTTCTAATTAATTTATTTTGATTCGGAATTTTTTTGATTTAATACGAAAAGGTTCGGAAAATTTTCAATTTAATGTTCGGAAAATTTTTTCATTTACTTAGGAAAATTTTTAGATATAATTTAAAAAAATCGGAAAATTTTCATTCATTATTCGGAAAATTTTGAATTCAATTTGAAAATTTTCATTTGAAGAAAATTTATAATTAATTTATTTTCATTCGGAAAATTTTTGATTTAATACGAAAAAGTTCGGAAAATTTTCAATATAATGTTCGGAAAATTTTTTCCATTACTCAGAAATTCTTTTAATATAATTTAAAAAAAATCAAAAAATTTTAATTCATTATTCGGAAAATTTTTAATTCAATTTGAAAATTTACATTTGAAGAAAATTTATAATTAATTTATTTTGATTCGGAAAATTTTTGATTTAATACAAAAAAGTTCGGAAAATTTTCCATTGAATATTCGAAAAAATTTTTAATATAATTTTAAAAAAATCGGAAAATTTTAATTCATTATTCGGAAAATTTTTAATTCAATTTGAAAATTTTCATTTGAAGAAAATTTATAATTAATTTATTTTGATTCGGAAAATTTTCAATCCAATATTCCGAAAAATTTTTCGTTTGCTCAGGAAAATGTTTTAATATAATTTTGAAAAAATCGGAAAATTTTATTTCATTGTTCGGAAAATTTTTAATTAAATTTGAAAATTTATAATAAATATATTAATTCGGAAAACTTTTTCATTTACTCAGAAAAATTTTTTAATATAATTTAAAAAAAATCGAAAAACTTTAATAAACTATTCGGAAAATTTTAAATTAATTTGAAAATTTATAATTAATTTATTTTGATTCGGAAAATTTTTGATTTAATACAAAAAAGTTCGGAAAATTTTCCATTGAATATTCGAAAAAAATTTTAATATAATTTTAAAAAAATCGGAAAATTTTAATTCATTATTCGGAAAATTTTTAATTCAATTTGAAAATTTTCATTTGAAGAAAATTTATAAATAATTTATTTTGATTCGGAAAATTTTTAATTCAATATTCGGAAAATTTTTTATTTACTTATGAAAATTTTTTTGATTAATTTCGATTCCGGAAAACTTTTAAATCAATTAGAAAATTTTTATTTCAAAGAGCAAAATGTATGTTTAAACTGTTTGGAAAATTTTCAATTTCATATCTTTCATATATTTTTTTTTTGCAGATAATTGGCGTAATACAACAACAATTGATTTAAGAAATAATTCATGGATATGTTCATGTACAAATGATTTTCTTATTAACATATTAATACCACAAATTAAAGCTCTTACACCAGATTTAATAAAGGATACAAATTGTATGAAACCAGAAGATTTTAATGGTACTTCAATAATATCATTTCATAATAAATATGGTATACAAATGAAATGTAATTCATCAGATTTAAATGATTATAGTATTATAACTGGTATGTTAATTGGTGTACTAATGTGTGTGCCATTAGCATTTATATTCTTTATTGTATATAAACGTGGTTGTTTTGGTGTTATAAATACAAATAATCCAGCTAAATTTAGCAGAGCATTCTATAGCAGAACAAATAATGATGATTTTATGTAATAAAAACAAAATAACAAAACAAAAACAAATACAATAAATTAAAATAATAATGAAATTACAATTAAAAATTAAAAATTTATAAAAATAATATTTTCTACAATTTTTTGAATTTTATTGAATTTCTTCAATCTTTAACCAGTATATTAAAAATATTTTGAAAGTTTAATATAATCGATCAGTGATATACGATCGATAGTGTACAATAATTATATTGTATTTAAGTTTTTGCCCCGTTTTTAGTAATTAAAAAAAATGTAATTTTCATGCTAGTTGTCAACAAATGTAAATTTAACTTAAGACTGCTAACTTAGCATCATAAACGACACAACATATTGTATAAATAAATAATACAGCTTTAATATAAGAAACCAAAAAAAATGTTTAATGTAATCCATGTCAAATAATAATTACTTATGTATGTGTAAGAAATATGTAAAATGAAATTTTAATATGTTTGCATTTTTTTTTCAAAAAAAATATATTTTATATTTAAAAATAAAACAATTAAATGTGAAATTTTCTTTATTTAAAAACAATATTTTTTTCAATTTTTAATTAGTATATATTAATTCAAGCTACGTCCCGAAACATATGACATTAAACTTTTATCATTTATCATTTATCGAAATTTATCATTTATCGAAATATAAACTTTTATTATTTTTATCATTTATCATTTATGAAATACCCGATCAAATTAAGCACAGAGAATATTATTCTGATCTACCCAATGTATGCATGCAGGTGTTCCTACCTCATATATCAACAAAAAAATAATATATAATATATATTATTATACAATAAAGTTACCTACCACAAGGAGTATAATATACTGCGTCCCATACATATACTAGTGATATGCCAGAGATAGATGATATTACTTTTGCAGATGATACGGCTATATTTAGCAGTCGCTAGTAATATAAATGAAGCTACGAATAAATTGTAACAAGCTAATAACAAAATTTCCATTATTGGAGGGACATCTAAGCTTTTGACGTTTAACAAAGTATTGATATACAATCAAATACTGAAGCATATGGTCTGGACATACGGTATTCAAATATGGGGTTGTGCTAAACCATTTCATATTCAAACTATCCAAACGTTCATCAGCAAAACCTGTAAATGAAAGTTTGTTGCAATAACGAATTGATCAAAATTAGAAATAGAACCGGATTTAATACTGAACCTTGGGCTTAATAATTAGAAACTCACTGAACTTTCCATTGAATTTTCAAAACACTACAATGTTTTGGAGGACTGAAAGATAGGTAAACATTTAAATTTTCGGATAGAAGTCATATATCAACACAAATAGTTTTTATTCTGAGCAAAACTCAAGACAATCTTATTACTATGTGTTATTATTATTATTATTATTAACTTTTTCAATCAAATATTATTTCTTTTTCAAATTGTAATCACATTTAAAAATTTAAAAAAAAAATGATCTTGTTTAAATATTGAATAGAGATAATAAATTTAATAAATAATAAAAAAATATTTGTTATTAAATAATTTTATTTATTTTTGTTATTATTAATGACGGTGTTAGACATTTTATTCGATTTGGAAAAATACATTATGTATATATACATTTATAATAATATTTAATTTTCGGAAGTTAATATTGTATTCAATATTTTGTGCTAATTTTCTGAATAAATATTGAATATTTTAAAAAATGTATAAAAATAAAATAAATAATATTATGTATAATAAATTTTTTAATGTATTATTAAAATAATATATGAATTCATTGAACCATATTTAAATGAAAATTAATGTCAAGGTACATACATAGTACAATCTGATCTGTGTGTCTATAAATTAAAATAAACTGAATAATATAAATTGTATGTAAATAAACTGAAAGTAAATTGAAAAAAGTAAATATATTGAAAATAAAAGAAAGTAAACTGTATTGAAAATATATTGAAAGTGAATTGAAAATAAATAGAAAGTGAATAGAAAATAAATTGAAAGTAAATTAAAAGTGCAATGAAAGTAAATTGAATAAAAATTAGTTGTAGGAAGTAAATCAAAATTGAATTGAAAAGTTAGTTGAAAGTGAATTGAAAGTGTATCGTACCTAAATAAATTGGAAATGAATAAAAAATTATAAAAAAGTGAATTAGAAGTGAATTGGAAATAATTTGAAAATAAATTAAAATCGAAATTAAATTGAAAATAAATAGAAAGTGAATGGAAAATAAATTGAAAGTAAATTAGTTGTAGAAAGTAAATCAAAAATTAATTGAAAAGTTAGTTAAAAGTGAATTCGAACTGTATCGTACCTAAATAAATTGGAAATGAATAAAAAATTATAAAAAAGTGAATTCGAAGTGAATTGGAAATGAATTAGAAATGAATTGGAAATAATTTGAAAATAAATTAAAATCGAAATTAAATTGAAAATAAATAGAAAGTGAATGGAAAATAAATTGAAAGTAAATTAGTTGTAGAAAGTAAATCAAAAATTAATTGAAAAGTTAGTTGAAAGTGAATTGGAAATGTATCGTACCTAAATAAATTGGAAATGAATAAAAAATTATAAAAAAGTGTATTAGAAATGAATTGGAAATGAATTAAAAATTAATTGAAATTGAATTATAGAAGTGAATCGAAAATGAATTGGAAATACATAAATACAGAAATGAATCGAAAATGAATTGGAAATAATTTGAAATTGAATTGAAAATAAATTAAAAATTAATTAAAAATTAATTACAATTCAAGTATCATTCATATATGTGATGTACTTAAATGTTTTGTAATATAAAGGATCTGTAAACTCCTCTTGTAATATAAGCGTTCTGTAAACTCTTCTTCTATAAGTCTTAGCATAGACTTAGCTTTATTAATAATGGAATTGAAATATGTTTTAGATCTAGATCACGCGTTAACTCAGAACGGTTTAAAATTTGATTCCCTAGATGGTATTCAATAATAGAGCTTTGATGTATATCAAACAGGAAATTTTAAGTACCTATATGGAAAATCAAAATGCAATTTTTTATCCATGATTTCCTCAAGCAGAATTACCCTTATCCCATCAACATTAGCCTAGTACTTTAATGAAATATATATATATACAAATAAAATACAAACATATACAGTAGTGAATTCACACTAGTGATGTACAGTCAGTTAAGTCATTCTTAATTTTACTTAAATTTATTTTTCCAAGATATTAATTGTGGGGTTCCAACAAAGATTAATACTAATTTAATAATAATTTTTAATCTAATGAAATACAAAAGAAAATATGTCACTTATTTTTTTTTTTGACATTATAGCCAACATGGCTGTATTTGCAAACAATACGGCTCTATTTGCCACAAACATATTACAGAGAAGCCATATAGAACAACTCCGAAAAGGGCTAGATAAATAAGTATGCAAGTATATAAGTATCACGCGAGTCGTTTGTTGGCAATAAAAAAAATTCGACGAGCCGGTTGTTAAATTTCTATACTTTCAAATGCATTACAATCAAGAAAAATACAAATACAGAAAACAGATAAATTAATGAAACGATCAATAAGAGCAATAGAAATGTTCAAAAATAATCCTGGTAACTATGAACATAAAAGTGTAAATTTAATTTGTTCAAATGAGTTTAAATATTATACCTTTTGAAGATAATAATAAATTTAATGTTCTTCCCTGGGATAAATTTTGTCTGCTAACCCTGCAAAATTTCGATAACAATGTTACCAATGATAATTAGGATGATTTTCTAAAACTTTTTGACATATTAGATCCGTCTACTTGGTCGTTTAATCAAATTCTATCTCCGTGACTAGAAGGTGAAAGAAAAGTTTTAAAATTGAATCAAATTTTAAATTTACAAATTAAAAATTTATTTAAAATAGTTCAGAAGCTGAATGAGATTTTAGCTTAATGAATTTGATAGTCACAAAAATGAGAACGAGTCTTACTGTGTACACATACATCAAATTTAATGACAATAAATTTAGTGTGGAAGCAGATAGTAGAATGAGATACTGTTCCCTTTGTTATTTCGTGGATGAATGAGAACCATAGATTGTCAACAGATACAAGAGTTCGCTTTAATTAATTTTTTAATTAATTTTTAATTTATTTTCAATTCAATTTCAAATTATTTCCAATTCATTTTCGATTCATTTCTATAATTCAATTTCAATTAATTTGTAATTCATTTTTAATTCATTTCCAATTCACTTCTAATTCACTTTTTTATAATTTTTTATTCATTTCCAATTTATTTAGGTACGATACATTTCCAATTCACTTTCAACTAACTTTTCAATTAATTTTCTACAACTAATTTACTTTCAATTTATTTTCCATTCACTTTCTATTTATTTTCAATTCACTTTCGATTTTAATTTATTTTCAAATTATTTCCAATTCATTTCCAATTCATTTCTAATTCATTTCCAATTCACTTATAATTCACTTTTTTATAATTTTTTATTCATTTCCAATTTATTTAGGTACGATACATTTCCAATTCACTTTCAACTAACTTTTCAATTAATTTTCTACAACTAATTTACTTTCAATTTATTTTCCATTCACTTTCTATTTATTTTCAATTCACTTTCGATTTTAATTTATTTTCAAATTATTTCCAATTCATTTCCAATTCATTTCTAATTCATTTCCAATTCACTTATAATTCACTTTTTTATAATTTTTATTCATTTCCAATTTATTTAGGTACGATACATTTCCAATTCACTTTCAACTAACTTTTCAATTAATTTTCTACAACTAATTTACTTTCAATTTATTTTCCATTCACTTTCTATTTATTTTCAATTCACTTTCGATTTTAATTTATTTTCAAATTATTTCCAATTCATTTCCAATTCATTTCTAATTCATTTCCAATTCACTTATAATTCACTTTTTTATAATTTTTATTCATTTCCAATTTATTTAGGTACGATACATTTCCAATTAACCTTCAACTAACTTTTCAATTAATTTTCTACAACTAATTTACTTTCAATTTATTTTCCATTCACTTTCTATTTATTTTCAATTCACTTTCGATTTTAATTTATTTTCAAATTATTTCCAATTCATTTCTAATTCATTTTCAATTTCAAAGAAGTCTGTATCTGCAAGTAAACAGGCCACATGGACTTTACATTAATAAATTTATTTAACTTTATAATATTTTATTATTTTAGTTAATTTTGTAATATTTCGTGCTCAACAAATTTCTTTATTGTTAATATTGTTCTTGTTTCGATATTTATTCATATGAGTTATGTTTTTACCTACATTAATTATACGCGAGCCGGTTATTACCGATTTACCAGCACACCCCTGGGTATACGTGTACTATTACCGGCATACATTTTTTTATAACGTTTGGACCTCTACAACCGCAAGACCTGATTAATATTTAAATTCTTATAAATATTCAAATTTTTTAAAAATATTTCAAATACATTGTAGGTAAATCAAATTTTTTAATTTATTTATACATACAAAATATTTATACCTATATAATACGGTGCAGTGAAATAAAGCCGAATGTAATGAAAATTTAGTCAATCGAATATATTTCATTCGGCTTTATTTCATGACATAATACATAATATATCCTTTTTATCTTCAACTATACAAAATAAAAGTATTGAATCCAGAAACGAATATAAAAACAATTTTTCATTCATTCATTCATTTTTTTTTTACTTCATTCATAAAAACAAGTGCATACCAGGAGGATTAAAATGAGCACATGTGCAGTAAGTAGCAATTATATTGTTTTTGTATATAACAAAAAAAAAAAAAAATCATCCTACTTTTTTACAACATTTAATATAATAGGTATATAATACCGTTATTTTGTATCAGAGTATAGAATGTACGTATATGTTATCCTTAAAAGTGTATATCATTGTTTGTAAACAAATATTATGTAATATTTTTCTATTTACCCATTATTATGTAAAAAAAAAAACTACACATTATATTTATGTATGCATTACGTATAATGAACTAAGTAGGTACATATATATGAAAATTTACTTTCTATAAATATCTGTTCTCCTAGTGAAACACTCAAAATGATTTATGACTACAACATTTAAATTTTTTTAAACATACATACTACTACCACTTAAGAACAAAGTAAACCTGTCAACAAACTCCATAAAAAAACGATAAAATATTTTTTATAATATTTATATGTGGTATATTTAGATAGAGAGATCGTTATAATTAGAAATATTGTTTTTTTGCAAAACGATTGTTTAACCGACGGACATTTTTCATAAAAAATATTTTTTTTTTCCAATATTATAACTATATTCAATTTTATCTACTATTCTATATTATAAAATATATATATATAATGTATACCATTAAAATATAAATGAGCATATCATGAGTGATTAAATGAATGTAGTAATAGACCAATATATCGTTGGAACTAAACCGTGACTTTCGAAACATCAAAAAATACGATTGTGAGACGGGTTGTTAAACTTTTATTATCACAATATCAAAATCATGTGTTTGATTTGTAATGTCTATACAATGTATTATTTGACGTTAATAAACATTCCTTGCAATTTTACGATCATTTGTTTTTTAAATGTCATTAGACGAAAAAATTAATAATAATATACCAAAAATATTAATTAATATTATATTTTTATTGTTATATTTTATATTAATATTATATTATTTTGCATTTAAAAAAGAAAATTTAAGAATGACTTTAGCGAGATTTCTTTCGTGTGTTTATTTCCTTTTCCTATTAAAAAATGTCAGTTACGAAAACAAAAAATTTTTTTTTATTATTATTTTTATTTATTAAAACAAATAAAAAAACTCACTCAATTGATTATTCTCTCCACATTTAAATTTTCCAAATTATTATCAACGTCAAACAAATGTCTTTCAGAAATTCTCGATACCTTCTTTAAACATTCGAGGCATCGCGAATACATAATTTAGGCGTTAATAAACTCAACACATTGTATTACAATTTTGATTTGACGAATGTAAACACAAGACATTGTGTTTCATCTTTTTTTAGACGTTTCGAAGGAAACTCCCTTATGTGTCAAGGAAACTCCCTTATGCATCACTTATTTAATTAGCTATTAACTATAACATCGGAAATGTTTTTACAACGTATTGAGCGCAATGTATCATGATCGGAAATGTCAAACAATTTACAATCTCTTTAGGATCAAAATGAATGTATTCAACAAATATTTTTTTTACTCTTCATTTGTTTAATACAATATTATATAGATTAATCACACTTATGATGTGTCTTGGCATTGTATTCTGGCTTTGTATAAAATTTTTTTTGAATGGGAGTTAACAGAATCGAAGCATCAACATTGTGTTATCGTTAGTAAAAATAGAAAATTTTCTAATTCGATACCGATGCCTTAGGACAGCGCAAATTATTTATAATTATATACAAAATATTACATTTTTAACAACAAAATATACATTTCTTCTGTTTCCACGTGGCATCCAGACGCCGATGCCAAACCCTTGGTTCTGTACAGCATTAATTTTTTGATTCAGTTTGTTATTACAGTTAGCTTTAGATAGTTAGGTGTACGCCAAAATTTAAAATTAAATTTTAATTAGTTATTTATTAATTTATATATCAGTTTACCTGCATTATTAATATGCAGTCATACTTTCAGGTCTTTAGGTCAGGACCAGTTTCGATCAGGAATTCATAATGCCACCTTTCGAATGAAAGGCAGACGCAAAACCAAATGTGGTTACGAATGGGAAAGGTGGTATAATGAATGGCCTAATCAATATCAAACATCTATCAGAAAGATACCTTCTAAAAATGGAATGGTATGAAAGCTGGACGTTATTATCACAAAATTGAAGAAAAGATACATTCAAAAAACACAGGCACTAAATGCCTAATTAAACCATTATGCAGATTCAACACCAATGTTGTCTAGGCATCACTGGCGCTACAAAAACAAAAGCAACAAAATCGCTGGAAACTATACTCAATAATCCGCAAAATTTAAATGCATATGTGACACTGAATGCGTCTACGAAACGACTACAAATATGACATAGGGTGAATGGAAAGCATCGCAAAGAAAAAGACCACATGAAAAAATCTCGGAACTAAATATGAGCGAAGAGGTAAAGATATTTTTTCATGAAGAGAGAGATTGGGACTACAATGTTGTAGATCAAACCCAGGATAAAAATTTCAAGACAAGAATAACTCAAAATGAAAACTTGATCATCCCACACGAAGGTCAAAATGGCCAAATAATGATATATACAAATGGAGAAAAACAAAAATGAAAACTGTGGGATATAAATTTTCTGCAATGAATTATGAATTGCGACTACTATTTTGCAATGTGCAATCATAGTCATAAAAGCAGCAACGGAATTAATTTTAAATAAAGGAATAACCGAAAGAAGCATTCTGCTTTATTCGGACAGTCAAGGGGCGAATAAAGCATTAAACAATGCAATAACAAAATCGAAACTAGTAGCAAACTGTAAAAGAATGCTAAACTCTCTATGGGAATCGAAAGAAGTATTGCTTCAATGGATCGCAGATCAGAGAGGGCAATAGCAGAGTAGATCAACTCGCAAAAAGTATGCACAAGAAATTGATACCAGAGAGTGTAATCGGTAGGTGAATGGGAGCGTGTGAGGTGATTGAATGAATGAAGAAACTCTGCGGGAGCTATCCATACAAAAAGATTATGGGTAAACCCAAACACGGAAAAAACGAGAAAAATAATGTTACGGAATAGAGCAGACCTACGAAAAGGACGGAGAAGAGACCTTTAAAACGGTACTATTGGGAAAATTTCTCAGAGGTAAGGAAAATGAAACCTAATGAAGTACTACGGTTTATGGTTAGCTGGCTCAACGACAGAGTCTGGTGAAAACAAAATGTGAAATCATTGAAAGAGAGTACAACGGATTGCAATGCCTAAGTGCAAGGGATATGAATACTATCCCATCCATTTAAAGCGGTAAACACAATTGCAACTACCGATCACCGACTACCAACGCAATTCGCTCCGCTCAACTATTTTTCGTCAAATGAAACACAATTGTGGCGAAATGAAAAATTAAAATAAACAAACAAAACAGAAAAGCAAATGTCAATAAATGATATAACCTAAACTTTAAAAAATAACAAAACAATTATTATTCTAATTTCAGATTTGTTGTTATTTTTTGATTATTAAAAAGGCTGTCAGAAATGTCAAATCCGACTAGCAGCGAAAAAAATAGAAAAAATAGCCTTATTTCGACGACAACGAAAACGTGGTTGAGCGATTGTAGTTGGAATTTTGAGCATATACATAAGAGCGTATGTATTTTAATTTTTTCGTCGCGAATTTTTCGTCGGTAGTTGCAATTGTGCTTACCGCTGAATTAACCAACCAACCAAATGCCTAATTAAAGATGAAAAAGAATAAAATATTTATGTTTACTTCAATTCGGAAGTTTATAATTAAATTATCGAAAAATTTTTGGTCTAAAGTACATTTTGCAATATAACATTTTGATCAATTGACCCACAACCATAAAATTTATTTTTATTCAATGTGTTCAATTCAAAGAAGAACTTTGATTCAAATTTACAACACCTTATAAAAAAAAACACTCACTTTCTTTACTTAAGGATATTTACAATATACATACATACGTACATAATGTAAAATTACACTGCCAACCGTTTTTTTTTCTATATTATAAAAACAAGAATAAAATTACAATTTAAATGGATACAATTTCCATATTTGTATTAAGTACAATGGATACAGGACGATAAGAAAAATAAAGTGAAAAAAAATTAATAAATAATGAAAATTGATTGAAAAACAAACAACCCTGGGGCCAAAATTTACATCGGAAATCTCTTAGGTATCAGGTTATCATAAAAATATAGAACTCAAAATATTGTCGATATTATCTACAATTTTTAACTTGGAAAAAGTATATAGGTACAAAACAGACAATTTTCTGATAAATAATTGATAAGGGGTTAATTTTTTTTTTAATGCTTTCATCACAATTCAAATGTTAAAAAGCCTGGAAATTTGAAGATTTTGTTTGTTTTTTGTTTCTGTTGAGTTTTTGGTTTTTTTTGTTTTATTTTTGTTTTTAGTTGAGTTTTTTTCTTTAGCATGGAATTAAATACATACATTCTATACAGTACAGGATGGTAAAAAATATTAGTACTGAATTTTTAAAAAAAATGTTGCTTTATAATGTGCTTTACGAATGATTTACCACAAATGGTAAATATAACTGTAGCTACATTCGCTGACAATACTGAGTTGATAGCAGTAGGATCTCATATTGACTACAAATAAATTGCAACAGGCAAGCGACAAGCTATACCTCTGGACAGTTATGGAAATGGAAAATTAAGCTTAATGAGCTAAAATCGGTACATGTAAATTTTACAAATAAAAAATTAGAAAATCAACCATTGGTAAATCTGAATGGGGTAAACATACCCCAAGAAAACAACGTTAAATATCTAGGACTGACATTAGATGTCAAACTTACCAAAACAATTGAGCTTTATAATAAATATAGAGAAATGTACTGGCTCCTAGGTCGAAATTCGAAATTGCCTATACATAACAAGATATAATCAAATAATCAAACCGATATTGTTTGTAGGGAATGCAAATATGGGGTTGTGCTAAACAAACATAATATATACTTTTATACAAAAATCCCAAAATAAAGTCTTGTGCAACATGATAAATGCCTCTTGGTATGTTCGCAACAATGACTTGCACATAGATCTAAAAATTTGTTTTATAGCAAGTGAAATAAAAAAATATGCAGCAAAGCGTTTGGCTCGCCGCCTGGAGGGCCATGTTAATGTTGAGGCCACTCAACTTAAAAGAAGGCTTAAAAGAACTAACCCACTATAGATTTAATCTTCTTTTAGTATACTCATAAAACAAAGTAGAGTATTTTAGTGTATTTTTTTTTCATTTTGTTAATTTTAAAAATTTTTAATGATGCTAGCATCACAAAAAAAATACGAAAATTTTCAAATTTTCAAGTTTTTCAAAATGGTTTAATTTCGATATTATATTTTAGTATACTCATTAAACAAAGTAAAAATAGTTGAAAAAACATTGAAATCGGTTCAAAAATTTAGATTTTAGAGTATTTTTTTTGATTTTGTTAATTTGAAAAATTTTTAATGATGCTAGCATCACAAAAAAAATACGTAAATTTTAAAATTTTCAATTTTTCCAAAATGGTTTAATTTTGATACTATATTTTAGTCTACTCATTAAACAAAGTAAAAACAGTTGAAAAAACATTGAAATCGGTTCAAAACTGTAGATTTTAGAGTATTTTTAACATTTTGTTAATTTTAAAAAATTTTAATGATGCTAGCATCACAAAAAAAATACGAAAATCTTATCGGCTAGTGATCCTTATTGATTTCTTCTATTCTTGGTACAGGTAAATGGTCTGTACAAACTTTCGTTTGCTCTGGTAACGACATGTAATACAAATGAATTCGTGTTTGCCAATAGATCCGTTAATGTTTGAACATGGAATTCAAATTCGTTGCGGCATTGTTACATCAGCTTAAAACAGAAGTTCATTTGTCTGAGATCAAAACTTTGATAGCGGCTTGAGTATATCCGTACTTCTATATAAATTAACCAATCAATAACATATAATGATTATAGATGAACTTGTTTATCTTCAAAGATTGTCTTAAAGAAGCGTTTATATTCAATGTAGCGATATCTAAATCATTTATAATAAAGAACATTTTATTAAGATTCATGCTACATGCTACATAAACATTAACTTCACTTAACCAACCGCATAATGTTAGACTAATTCCATTCTTTAGATATCTTCTAATGATTGGAATATACTTGAAAGGACTATATAAAATAATTACTTTAATTCCATTTTTAAAAGTTGATATCGTAGGACATGGACCAAAACAATTTATAAAATAGCGAAATACTAGTTATTGTGTGTCATTTTAACCCATTAAAAATGTTCTATTATTATTACAATATTAAAACCAGTCTTACAGACTGACTACTAATATTTACTTTTGACTCAAAGTATATTTAACCCTTTCACTACCGAATTATAATGCAATAAAAATATCTTTACCCTTCAATATTTTCTTATACAATATGGAACAAAAAAAAAAAAAGTTCTACCTGCTTCGATCATATCTTTGTCCATTATAATACACATAAGTACTGAAAGGGTTAAACTAATTTTTTTATTTACCAAAATCCTATAAGGTTTAAATGGATAAAAAAATTGTAATCTAACTAAAGTGATTTGGTTCGTTTTAGTCGCTTAATAAAGTTTTGGTTATGAATTAAGTTGAAAGCTTCAGCATTGACATGTTGGATCAGATAAGTTTTATACTGTTTAGCGTATTTCATTATTTCGGCTTTTATAAATTGAATTATCTGATCTATTGTCTACTATAATGGAGCATGACTATGTTGCACAGTATCTTATTTTGAACGTAATATGTATTGAAAGTAAATTATTAGATTAAGTATAGCTGATAATCCTAATTACAATAATTGAAAAATTATAACTGTTAAGTTAGATGTATATTAAATATTATAAAAAAACATGTTTTTAGTTTAAGATTGAACTTTGATAGAACCTGAATAAAGCACACATTAGAACGGTTTTAACAAATTCTTACATTTGAATACCGTATACCCAGGCTAGCTTCAATATTTGATTATACGTAGGTCAAAACCATAGAATTCCAACCAATCAACCAATATAATTTTCTATATTTAATTACAGTTTTGCATTCAAGCTCATGTCAAAATATAACGTAAATGTACCAATTTCCGCCCCCTTAAGGAAAAATTAGTTTAAGTTGACAAAATAAGCAAAATATATGCTTTTTTTAATTTTTTCAAATTACAATAATTAGTATTTTTTAATTAAAAAAAAAATATTTTCATTTGATTATAATTTAATTTTTTCTAAATAAATAATAAAATATTATAACTGCCAAAAAAAGTTTGATTGTACGCATTTGCGCTGGACAATTTTAATCTGAACTAATTCCGCCCTTATATGAACTAAATTCCGAGTGTTTGTAGTGGTCGCGCCTGCGCAACACAAAAGATTTTTTGTTCGTAGTTGCATTGCATATCATCGAAAATTCTGCGCAGATAAAAAGCAGGCGCTTGTGTTCATATTAATTGGTGTCGCGTTAGCGTCGGGCAAATTGCGCAGATATTTTAGTGCGCCTGTTTTAGAATGATTTTTAAAGTGCATGTCATTTAACATGTAATAAATAAGAATGTCGTGAGAAAATATTTAAGTAAAAAATAAAAATTAATTAATATTGAGTATATTATGATATATATTATAATTTTAATATATTTTAATATATAAGTAACATATATATTAAAAAATATTGAATATTTAAAAAAAAATATATTTTAAAAAAATATTTATAAAATATATTTAAAAAAATATATATAAAAATATATAATAATATAATATTGCCATACAAACGAATTGCGCATGTGCTGCTTCTATGAACAATTTTCTGCGCGCCTGCACAAGTTTTTTTGTTCACAGTGACAGAGAAAAAAATCTGCAAGACACCGACGCATATTTTACTGCAACTACGAACATGCCTATAATTAACTTAAATATTATAACAATGCACATTTGAAATAAATAAATAAAAATACAAAATATTTCATATACATACAAAGTAAAAATCACATTTTACTACTTCTTAGTTTTGTCATTTTTTATTTGTATGATTTCGGGTACATTATATTGTCTTCTACTGTTCATTAAAACTGGAGGCACAATTTTGTAGACTATGTCACTGTCTGAATATATTAGAATATTTTCTGTTACAGGCAATTTTCAAAATGTGCCAGAAATGCTCATGATTTGCACTCCTCTATTTACCTTTTTGTCAAATGTATACAAAGAAAAAATTTGAAATTTTGTTGGCAAGGCAAGATAATTCCAGAGATTTTTTAAATTATACAAAATATAATATAAGTAAAACATAGTTTTGGAAAAACTTATTCATTAGGGTTAGCGTTAGAGTAAAATTTATCTAATTGTTAAAAATAGTCGAATATTTTCCTTTTAATTTTACTAAATATGTTTATCATACAGGATACACGTATTTCGTCTACTAATAAAAGGAAAATATTCGATTATTTTCAACAATTAAAATATAGTTTTTTCTTTAAATATAAGACTTGGTATGAATTTAGTGCAAATAGCTTACACCTGCATATTTAGTTCGGAATTTGGACATAGTTCGGCATTAGGACATAGGTA
The DNA here is from genome assembly GCA_963942445.1 of Argyra leucocephala. Lineage (NCBI taxonomy): Eukaryota > Metazoa > Arthropoda > Insecta > Diptera > Dolichopodidae > Argyra > Argyra leucocephala. The sequence goes on along the minus strand of OZ012681.1, from coordinate 119,243,662 downwards.
ATACGTTCAACCGACCCGCTTTTTCATACAAATTTTTATAAAAACTCAAAAGTTAGTTGTACCAAAAAACACATATGCGAAATTAAATTTATAGGTCGTAATTAGATCCAGCTTAGTTTGTTCAATTTCAATTTAAAATCGTCCAGTTGCAACCTTATATAATCAAAAATAGTTGAATAAGTTAATTAATTATTTCGATATATCATTTTCCTAATTCCGCCCGGTCGATCGTAAATACGTACAACATAAATTTACGTGTAGCTAATTCCCACTCAAAACAAATTAGCAATTTAAAATATTTTTTATTTACAAATTGAAGAAAGTATATATTATTTTTTTTTTTTTTTTTTAATATTCATTTATTTAGTATTAAATACTATTTAATTATAATTTAAAAATTTTAAATTAAAGCTTATGTTTAAATTCGGTAAAAAAAATGAAAATGAATTTGAAAATTTAATTAAGAAAAAATGAGCAAAATAATTACATCGGAAATTTTACGTTTGAGCTGACAAAATATATTGTGTAACTTTAAATTTGAATTTATTGTAGCTCCTTTCCAGTTTCAGATCTGTGGGTAATTCATTAAACATCTTTAGACCACCATACATTAATTGATTTTTCGCAATTTCACTTCTAAAGAAATCTAGTCTGAAGTTGAATATATTTCTTAATCTATAATGCTGAACATCTTGAACATATATGAGTTTGGAACTAAGATAATTCGGTAACAATCTATTTTTCATCTTAAATACAAAAAGTAGTACATGTAGACGAAGTCTTTGCCTTATGTTGAGCCATTTTAACGTTTTTAGGATAAAATCAATTGAGGTATACCTATTGCATTTGAGTATGGTTCTCATTCCCCGGTTTTGTAGTTTTTGTAATCTTTCTATTATTTCATTATTTACAAATGCTGTAATAGTTGCACAATACTCAAAATGGGGCTTAATCATGGTACTGAAGATCCTTATAGTACTTATAATAGACAACTTATTTCTTATTCGACTTAAAAACCCAAGTTTTTTTGAAATTTTCTTGCACATAAATTCGTCGTGTTCTTTGAAATTTAATTTATTGTCTATTACTAGACCCAAATATTTGATATGCTCAACTATTTCAATAATATTTTGATCAATTATGATATCATAATTACATTCACCATTTATAACCATGGCTTTAGTTTTGGTAATGTTAAGGCTCAGTTTGTTGTTTTTGAACCATTCAGCTAATTTTTTAAGGTCCGAGTTGATTTTCCGAACACATTCTTCTACAGAATCATCCATTACAAAGATCAACGTATCATCTGCAAACAAGGATATTTGCACAAAATCTACAACCTTCTCAATATCATTTATGTATAACAAAAAAAGTAAAACACCCAGCACTGAACCTTGTGGTACCCCAATTGAAATATCTTTATAGTTTGAGAACTGATTGTTGACCTTAGTTCTTTGATATCTGTTGAGCAAATATGATTGAAACCACTTATTTTCATTTCCCCTTATGCCATAACTTTCCATTTTTTGTAATAAAATTTGGTGATCGACTGTTTCAAATGCTCGTCTTAGGTCAAGAAATACCGCAACTACTACTTTTTTATCATTTTTTGCTAATTTCTAGTTTGATATGACTAAATTTAATGATGACTCACAACTATGTTTTTTCCGAAAACCAGATTGATTTTCTGATATTAGATTATTTTTTTCCAAATAATCTTCTAGCTGTTTGTTGACTGATTTCTCAATAATTTTAGCTTCAGTTAGAATCATATTTATTGGTCGAAATTCATTGCATTTAATTGTGCCTTTTACCTTTGGAACTGGTATGACTGTTGATTTTTTCCATTTATCAGGGAAAACTGCCGTTTCTAACGATTGATTTATTAAATCGATTAGATACGGCCCAACTAAATCAAGATTATCTAAAAATACTTTTTTATTAACTAAATTTATGTCGTTTTTATTGTTCATGGATTTTATGATAGTTTTGAGCTCATGAATATTAATATTTTTAAAATTAAATCTTGTGCTAGAATATTCAACTAAATTATGAAATTGGCTTTGAGGTATGCTTTCGTTAATTTCTATAATGCTTTTAATAAAATATTCATTAAATTTGTTGGCGGTTTTTCTTTCATCATCTATTATTTCATGGTCAAAAAAGATTTGCTTGATATTATTGTGTTTGTTGGTTTTTAAAACATGCGACTTTATGACATTCCACATACTTTTCTGGTCAAAAGCACTTTCTACCTTGTATTTTAAATAATTGTTTTTCCCTTCTTTAAGACGATTACTATATTGGTTTCTTAGTTCTTTATATTGTTGCCACTCAATTTGAGTATTTGTCCATAACGCCTTTTTGTATTGCAGAACTTTAGCTTTTTTTAAAGAATGTAGTTCCTCAGAAAACCATCCACTAATATCATTGCCTTTAATATTCTGTTCTGTAATAAACTTGCCCATTATTCTATTTAAACTGTCACTAAATATATCAGCCTTTTGGTTACATGAACAATAAAATGTTGTTAATAATTGACAATTAAGAATGTGGTTTCTCACAGATTCTTTGTTATATTTGAGAATTTTATTTGTTCTACATTTTTCTCCTATATTTGGTAGATTATCGATACAAATGTGAATGGTTTCATGGTCACTAATTTTTAGGTCGTGATCTATTTTTGCAAAAATTTTATTTGTTGTTTTACTAATAATTACATAATCTATCAATGTTCTACTATTAACTGTTATTCGGGTTGACTCAGTAACAATTTGTTTATACCCAGCATCATTGATTATTTGCGCTATTTTTTATTTATTTGTACTAAATTTAAACCAATCTATTTAATAATATACAATTAATTGAATAAAATAAATAAGTGAACATCATAGTTTAATTATTATGGTCTTAACAAAATAAAAAAAATTTTAAACGTTTGAACCAATATTTTCGCTAAAATGTCTACCTAGTTTAGTTTTCTATCAATAACTTATTTATTAATATGAATACAAATGTGCATTGTTTTGCATTACAACGAGGAAATAATATTCTTTTTTTATTTCAAAAATAAAGCGTGGGATTATTGTATTTAGAAAAAAAGGGTTTGGACGGCATAGTGTGTTGGGGCGGTGATAGGTATATTTACGTTATGGCTTTATTTTCAAATGAAATCACTACGTCATTCTAATTTTAACTGAGAGCATTATTGTTTTTATTAATTAAGTTTACATGACTGAAATTAGCATAATTTAATTTTAAAGTTCGCTCTAATTAATATTTTATAATTGGAAACAAAATCGATGCTGCAGACAGAATTCTAGAGTTCACATTACTGGAAAATTACAAAATATTCTTTGAAATGAAATTTTCCTTATATTACAAATAACAAAAGCAAATTTTACATACATATATCCTTTTTTTAGACATTTAACCAATGTTTTTTTAAGAAAGATAAACTAAAAAGGATATTGTGAAATAAAGTGGATACACACACAAACAAAACAAATGAATTAAAAAAAGAATGTAGAACATCAACTTTTTTTCTTTTACATTTTATTTTAACAGTGGGGTGGATTATATTTAAGGATATCTACCCGAGCAAGGAGTAGATTCTTAAAATCAAATAAGGTTTTACGTGCTTTTATAGTATATATATATATATATATATATATATATATATACTTTGTACATTTTAAATACTTTCTAATTTTTATTGAATCCTGGTAAATGAATGTTTACAGATTTTTTTGTTTAAAAACTTTTGACTTTTTTAATTTTTCTTTTGCATATTTCAGAAATTTAAAACTAGTTATTTTTTACAACATCTTTATTGATTATTTCTTACATTTTTCAAATAAACTGAAAAAAGTAGGTTTTATTGACAAAAAAACATATTTAATTGTTGTATGATGATTATTCAATAAAACTTGTTGTAGTAAAATGTTAAAATCAGGTATTCTTAATGACTTAGAGACGGGTTATCACAATAGTCGGGTATACTATAAGTGTAAAAACTAATAATTGTAAAAAATACAAAATCTGTTGTAGTAAAAATGGATAAAAATAAGGCTATTTGAATGACATAATAAGTCCAGCATGACATATCTAACGGTAAAAATCTTTGGAATTTCTATAATAAGATAATCTATAACACAGATACATACAAGCAAAATCCAAGTGTTAAAACCTTAATAACTAATAATAATGGATTGGATACGAAATCTCGTTTTTGAAAATCCCCTGTTTTAAAATCCTATTTTTATAATCTTCCGTATCAAAATCCCCTTTTTTAAAATCCCCCGTATCAAAATCCCTCGTTCTTAAAATTATTTTTTTTTTGTAATTTCGGGCGCGCCGAAAATATTTCTCTTAATATATCCTTAAATTCTAATTCCAAGATTAAAATGTAAATAATAATTTGTCTTTTTTTTTTATTATTTTTTTGCACACTACCTAAACATTAGGAAAGGATTTCATTATAGAAAATAATTGTAGGCTTGGGTAAAAGGATAGGATTCGGAGAGGGAAAAAAAAGGATGTTGGGGGAGAATTTGGAATTGGGGATCGTAACAAAATCCCCTGTTTCAAAACCCCCTGTTTTCAAAATCTCTCAGTTTTCAAAAATCCACCGTATCAAAATCCCCCGTTTCATAATCCATCGTATTAAAATGCATTGTTTTGTAATACGCTTTTTAAAAATCCCATGTTTTAATGGGATCGTAACAAAATCCCCTGTTTTCGAAATTTCCCGCTTTTGAAAAATTTTACACCCGAACAAATTTTGGCCATCCTAGTTGTAACAACAACATGATCTTATGTTAATTCAGAAATGAGCTTGTATACATCCACATGTGATTTGCCCACAATGGTATTCAAGCGTCTGTGCCAAGATTCTGCATTATTTTGTGTTCTGGGGAAATGAAATTTTTCAGCATCAGCAATAGACCAAAAATTTTGATGATATCTTGGTTTGGATGGATTTTTAGATTTTCCTGTATTACCTGTTATATAATTTATTTTAAACCAATTTGCAATTTTTCTGGCGTCATTATTAAGTGTTTTAAATAAATCTGAAAAATAATCAGGAATTTTTTCTCTTCAAAAACAAACAAACTCTTGATCATCTGTAAGCTTAATTTTTCATCATTTCCATATTTAGGGACCAGTTTGCATAAAAAATTTGCAAAAATGTTTCGTAATTTTTTTTTTGGTTTCAATCCCATAGTAGCGTTTCAAAATACATGCTGCCAAAAAATTTTTGTGACGCTGATGTTTTGTTACAAAAAAAGCGTTTGTAACAAGTTACGTGCTTCCACCCCTGGTTGCGGACCGGTTGCGGACAATTTTAATTATAAAAAAAATGTCTCAAGTTTTTTTTAGGGTTTTTGTAGAAGATCATGCAGATTTTGTGTTCAACTTTGCGTTGAGATATTTACGAGGTCCATGTCAAGGATTATTCCAGAGATAAAGGGAATTTATTTAAAAAACAAAAAAAAAAAAATTATTTTAGTTTTCAATATTTATTTTAAAAATTTATTTTCGATAACAATATTTCTTAGGTTTAATTCTCTTATAATATGGAAAAAACAGTGAAGTTCACTGGAGATTATAATTAATAATATTAAATACATTCAAATTATCTTTCATATATGTATATAAATATTCAGATCTATTTTCTCTTCATACATTCATATTATATCAATTTAATATTAATATTTAATTGATAACTTAAATATTAAATTATATTTTAAATTTAATACAATTAAATTAATTAAATTCAAATAAATTTTTCTATTTTCGTTTTTTTTTGCATCTTCTAACTAAAACAGAACTTGAATCAGATTCATCAATTACAGAGCTATTACTACTAGTAGCATTAAAAATATCATTTTCAGCTGTACGAGTACGTTTTAATAAATTTACAGAATTTAATTTAACAATATTTGGATTTAATTTTTCAAGAAGTACAGAACAATTTATTGGTATAATATCTGAATATTGTTCACATGTAAGTGTTATTGATTCATCAACTTCATTATCAAATTTTGCATTCACTATTAGTTTACTTAAATCTTCTTTTTTAGGTTTTGTACCATAATAACTGTAAGGTGTTACTGCATTGTGAAATTTTTTTTGAGTAAATTTTGGTCCAATAAATGGTTTTAATTTCTTTTCATTTTGATATTGTACAGGGGTTGCATTTCGTAATTCAGTTAAAGGTAAATTATCATCTTCATCGTCATCATCATCTTCATTTTCACTGTTTTCAGTATCATCATCATCGACATTTTCATTGTCATTATCTTCATCTTCATCATCATTATCATCATCATATTTTGAAGATATACTAGATTCAGAAGTAATACTATCATCTCCATCAGATGAAAGTGGATTTTTCTTTTTTTTTTTCTTTTTTAAATGACTTGGAGTCCATTCACAATCGGCTGAATATTTTCGTTTTGTTTTGTTTCTATTTTTTTTCTTATTTGTTTTTTTTTTAGAAATTAAAGGTTTTTTTGTTTTGTGTTTAATATTATGTATTTTCATTTTATCCTGCGCTGAATGATAAATGTATTTAACTTTTGAACTGGTTTGATCAACAGACTTTGATGTTGATGGAAGATTTTTAGATTCTAATATTTGATTTGAAATTGGTAAATCATTTGTTATACTTTTAATAGTTAATGGATCATTGGTTGTTGTATCAGTATTTGTATCATCAGTACTTGATTTTAAATTTTTCTCTAAATTTGTATCATCAGATACGATATTATTTGATTCTGATTCTGTGATTATTATACAATCATCAGATTTATCAGATAAATTTTGATCTAAAGAATTGTTGTCTTCTTGATCATTTAATGAAGTTGATAAATTTTGTGATATAGGGGAGGATGAGGTTCTTGTAAGAGATAAATCTAAATCAACCCCAGCTGTGTAATCCAACTGAATTTTTGGGGTAGTTTGCTGTAATGCATTTTTAACTTCATTATTAACAATATCCAATAAATCACTTAAAATAATACCAGAATTCTTTGGTATGTTACAACGCATCATACACAATCCATTTGGAAATAGGACAATAATTTTACTCCAAAAATCATTAATTTTATTATCCATTTGTAGGAATGCTTTAAAATTCATATTGTGTTGCGGTAAATGTCGAATAAAATCTAAAAATTTACTAAACTCTTTATTACATTTTACACATTTTTTTAAGCCTTCATAATGATTTAATAAATGAGCTGCTGTTTTACACTCTAATGACGAAGCATATCCGCATGAACTGCATATAAAAAAATTTCGATTTTTAAATGTTAAGCAGCGAAGATTATGAGTTGTAGAAGATGCATGCTCATTTTTTAGATGATCAGAAACACTTATTGAATTTGCAAACAAACGCCAACATTTATTACATTGAAATCTGGTTACTCGTACTCCCATTTTTAATAAACGAACTAATTGATTACTTGTTACATCATAACAAGACACTTCATTTGCATCAGCTCCAATATATCCAACAATTTTAAATGCAAAAGGTTTTGCTAATAATGGACCACATTTTTCTTTGCTGTTACTGTTATCACTCAAGGTGTTATTCACAATTGTTAATTTTTCACTAGGTTTTTTGCAATGATGTAACAACCAATGAGTATAAATTACTTTAAATGAAATATTTTTTGTTTGACAGTAATAGCATTCATAAATTTCAATAAGTCCCTCATAATGAGTTGCACCTGCTGCCGAAAGATTTCTTTCGTCAATTTTTAAAGGATCTTCTAATTGATCTTTTGCTGGTGATGATAAATTTATTGATTGACTTTGTCCCCGTATTTTAAGTTTATTCAACGATTGTTTAGAATCTTTGGTTATTGTCTCATCCACAGTGCTATTAGAAACTTCGATTGAAATCAAACTTTCATTTAAAACTGTAGTATCCAAAGCTGTTGTATCATTGATAGGATTTACAGTTATTTTTTCTATTAACGAATTATCAGATAATTTTCTATCAAGAGATTTTCTTTTACTTCCCACTTCTGTTACATTTCGCTCATTTCCAACAGTAATAATAGGGGTTACCTTTTTCAATTTATTTGATTTTTTATTTTCATTATTATTTTTATTTCCGTCATCTTCATCTTCCATCAATATTCCACGAATATGTTTTATGCGATATGGATCACTTCTTGTCCATAATGGACGATTTTCTTGAACAATATCATTATCGCTTTCATCTATACGACAATAGTTGGATTTAACTTGTCTCTGTTGAAAATTATGATGTTTATCAGTGATATGTTCTTTTACTAAATTAATTTGACATCCACCAAATTTACAAAAAAAGCATCCATATCTAAAACGTATGCTATGTACAGAGTTAATATGAATTATCATTGCAGGTTCATCAGCAGTTTTAAATTTACATGTTGTACAAATCCATTTCATTTGTTCAAGACCAATACTTTCATCTGCCTTAGTTGGTATATTAGCTATTTCAGTAGCTTCTTCTGAACTATTACCAGGAAGTGATTTGCGTCTTGCAACTCCTAAACGATTGCATGCGATCGCTTGTTTAGTTACTACTGTGTTAGTGTCTGTTCTTTCATATTGAAATAAAGCAGTTTCATTTGGATGACGATCATTAATGTGCCTTTCAACAACATATTTTAGAAAATGCATATAAGAACATTCTCCACATAAATAAATCCGGGAATCATGAAACTTTAAATGTTGCAAAATTTTTTCTGGGCAAAAATTCTTTTTCGTGATAATATCTTTATTGCAATGGGGACATTTATAATGCTTTTCTGCGGAGTGTAGTGTTTGTAAATGACATTTAAGCATATAATCAGCAATTGTTAAATATGTACAATTTGGAACGCCACATGTAAATCTACGCATTGGAGAAATGTAACTTGGTATTTCGGTGTCAATATTTTTTAAAACATTTGCAAGTTCAATATTTTCTGCATCTAATTTGGCTTCTGTCGATTCTACGATTTCTAAATTAATTAAAAGAAAACACACAACAATTTGTTAATCAAAATTATTGATTGCTAAATAATTAAAAATTACTTACCAGAAGAAGCATTCCCAACATTTAAACCAATTATTTGTGGTTTTTCATTATTTTCTTTATTCAAATTTGAACTTAAAGCCATATTAATCATTTTATCAAAATTTTTTTCATTTGAAACCAAACAAGGTACTGGATTTACAGGGTCGATACTAGCCACTTTCACCTCAGTTTTATGAAATAATAAATGTCTATAAATGTTTGTTCGAACTTTGGTTCTGTAGCTGCATAAAGAACAAAAAACTTCTGAATTAAATATTGCTTGAAATGGTAACTGATCAATTTCATTGGGACTAAATGATCTTTTTGATAAAGATCTTTTCCTTTCACATGTCCTAATAAGTCGATCACCGAATTCTAATACATCTTGCTGTTTGGTACCAGCCGGTCCAATTACATAAAATTTAAAGTCATTATTATTTGATGCGCTGTTTGGATCCATTGAATACGATAACGGAAATGACATTAATCCAGAATTTTTACCATGTAATTCAGTAATATGCTTTGTTAAATGTGATTGAACTGATGATGTATGATTACAAAGAAAACAAAAATATCGATGGCGTTTATGTGAAGCTAAATGTACTTTAAGACCACGAATATTACCATATTGGCAAGTACAATGCGGACATTTAAATGATCTTAAACGAGAATGTATTTTAAAGTAATGTGTAGAAAAAGTTTCAGTATTTAGTTTTATATCAGAGCATTCTGGTGCAGAACATCGATATAATTCTGAACCTTCATATCCTGTATCCAAAACATATTCTGTAGCAGCTTCTATAATTCTTTTATATAAATCAACCGGAGTATCAGATGGTCGAATTGTTTCAGAATTAGAATTTGATTCATTAGAGTTTTCTATTTTTAACGATTGTTCTGATTCTGATGAAAACTGTGTTTTGTTTTGTTGTGTATCAACTGAATTTATTATTATATTTGCTATTGGTTGCTGTTGAGCTAATTTGTTGCTGTTGTTGTCTTGTGTTTGTTGCTTGTTTGCCAGACTTCTTGTTAATTGTGTACAATTTTTTAAAATTTCAACAATACTTTCGGAAGCCGTAAAATTTTTCCCAGAAATACTAGAATTTTCTATCTTTTGTTCGTTTTCGGAATCATCATCAATTGTTATAGTTTCGTCAGTGTCTGTTTGTTTAACTGGGTAAAATGTAATACCAGGATTTGTAGATGTAGTGGTAGACCCTATAGAAGCTGGAGAAACGCTATTATTTTCTTGAGATATTATCGGCCTTTCAGTTGCCACACCAACGTCAGATATTATAATTGAATTGGTATTTGGAATAACTGTTACATTTTGTAATTGGCTTAAAGAAGCAGTTTCACTTTGAAAAATTTGAGATAGTGGGTCTGCAGATACATTTGTTTCGATCGCTGGACTTGTTGCTAGTGATGTTACAGAAGAAATTTTTATAGATGATTCTGCACTATTTACTTGACTTAAAGCAACAGCTTGTGACACCTGTCTACTTTTATTAAATTCTAAAGCTTTTGCGCTCAATGATGGAATCATTGAATTCAATTTCAAAAAATTACATGAGAATAGATACTTTTGATTGACAGGTTCATTTAAATTTGCTAAAACAGTTGAATTTTCGAGAGTTTCAATTGGAAATGTCTAAAAGAAAAATATAGGTTAAAAAAAAAAAATAACAAAACAAATTTTCACATTTTTACCATATTTTTGTTAGGAGATACTCGAACGCAACTGTATAATAAATTTGATGGATGATCTTTTGCCATATGAGTTACCATTATGCTTCTTAAGCTTGATGACATATCACAATATATACATTGATAGATCGAAATTTTATGTACCAAACTCAAATGAGTATCAGCACATTTTTTTAACAAACCTTTAGTATGGCAAATTCCACATGTATAACAATCGATATTTGGATTATGAATGTTTAAATGTTTTAAATAATTACGTATAATAAAAAAATTTTCATTACAATCTGAAAAATTAGACAATTTAATTATTATTAAATATGTATACGATATAAATAATTTTCTGATATTGTCATTTAATGTTTCAAATTAAAATAAATGGAATTTATAAATTAAACTTACCATAACAAGGTATTGGTTTGATGTATTTTGAACGATAAATAGCTAAATGTTTCATTTCAGTCGATAAACGTTTTTGATATCCTTGACAAACTAATATTGTGATATTCATATCTGAATGATATTCTTCAAGATGTTTCATTACACTAAAGTCATTGCAAGATCGATAAAAACAATATGGACATTGAAATACATCATTAATATGAACATTTTTAAAATGAGTAAGATAACTTTGTGTGTTAGATGCTACAAAACTACAATAACTACAACGTAACCAATCACGAATATTAGCTTCAATTGAAGGTATAATTGTTTGATTTTCATTATTTGATAAAGTTTTTTCATGGTTCTCAAAATGTTCTGTAATATCTTTAATAGAATTTGTTGCAAAAAAACAATTTAAATTCATACACTTATAAAGGGCAAACAGGGCGATCGGTCGTAATTGTAATCTCGCAATTGGTATTGCTTTAGCAACAGTAGGATAAGACCATGGTTTAACAATTCTCATTGAAATTGAATTTGCTTTAACTATTGAAGATGATGATGTTTCTGAATTAGTTGTAATTTCATTTAATGTAGTTTGTAGAGAATTATTTGGAATTCCTTTTGATATTTTAATATTAGTTGAATCATTTGATGTATTATCATTTGAGAGATCATTTGAGTCAGCAGGAGTAGCAACGGAAAATGAATTTTGAATAACAAGTGATGACATTGTATTTGGTAGGGTTTGCACTGCAGGTGTAATTTTTACTTCATTTATATTACCTGGTGCACCCAAACTACAAACTTTATCTATTCTTAAAAAACCTGGTTTTGATACAGTTTGTGTCATTTGAATAGGATTTGATACAATATTAGATGATATTTCAGAAATTTCAGTCACTAATGGTTGTTGTACTTGTTGTATTTGATTATTTAAAGAATTATTTACAATCTGCGGATTCATTTGGCCAATTGGCGTTAATGTTGACAATTGTGGTACACTTGGTAATTCTGTTTGAATATTATTAACACCTCCAATTACCGAAATAATTTTCAATTGTTCTGGTTGAGTTGATTTTTGTGTAAGTGAATTTGTAATTGATGAAATTTCTTTATCTGAAACTGTTACCCCTTGACTAACTGATGATATTTTTAGACCTGAACCACTACTAGAATTGTTTGTGATAGGTGGGATAACAAGATTCGATGTACTAATTAAATTTGATTTTTCAGCATTTAATTGTGATAATACTTTCGAGCCAGTATTTTGTCTTTTATAAGTTTTAACTTGAGAACGTTGCGGTATTTGAATATTAGCAACAGAAATTGATTGTGATTGTGGTGTAATATCAGTCAATAAAGTGGGTAAGATAGGCGGTGGTACAGATGGTGTCGATAATAAATCTTTAATTGAAAAATTTCCTTGATATAGATTTTGTGAATTTTCTGTTTGATCATTACCACAAGATGATATTGTTGTTGTCGCATTATTAATACCAGTTTGTAATTGAACATTTTGAATTAAAGAAATTTTTATAGGTCTTGTTACATTTGGCTGTGTTACTGGCGGCTGCTGTTTTATTTTTTTTGGTTCTGGTTTATTCTTGGACAACAAATCTCCACTTAAACGACGTATTGTGATCTTTGGTCGATTTGCCATTAAAACATCTTCAAATGATTTATTACTATCACTATTTTGATTGGTTTCAATAGAGAAATTTTGCGATTTTAATAGATTTTTTATATGAACTTCTGTCATGTGTTTCAATTCACGATCTATTGGCAATTCATCTTCAGAACAAATATTTGCTTCGCATGTGTAACAATAACCATCCCAACAAACATTTGTATGCTCAGAATTATAATGATTTTGTATACCAAATTCTTGATCAGAATATACAAAAGAACATCCTTCAATTAAACAAAGATATTTAATATTTCCATTTGTTTCATTAAAACCTAAATTATTAATACGAAATTGTGGAATAATTGGTGATTCTATACAATTTTTATTAATCAGATTTTTTTCATCTACTTTTTCAGCATTTACATTATTTCCTATTTCGGCAGCTAATGCTAATGCATCAACTATTGTTGCACTGTCCGGTAAAATATAAATTGGTTCATTTATATCATTAATATTCACAATTGAAGCTGAAGATGAAACTATATTTCCTTCACTAATTGAAAATGTATTTGAATTATCTGCAACATAGGTTCTTTCCGATGAATTTGTACATGGAACTGGTTCCAATATTTCAGAAATATCATTTAAATCTGATAATGGTTCGGATGGTAATGGTACAGGTGGATCTGTTATTAATTCTGTTGATATGGGTGATGGTATTGCAGTATCATTTATAAAATCTGTTAAGGGTACAGATTGTTGTTGATCTAAATTTTTATCATTTTTTTGCGTTGCGATTGGAGAAGCAACAGAAGTAGTTGTCTTATTATCCCCAGATTTTGTTTTTAATATTTGTTTATTTTTACCAAAAGAAACATATAGCTTAGATAAAGTTTTAAGAATTGCCTTATTTTTATTATCTTTTGAGTTTTGTGTCTTTTCAACATTCTTTTTATTTTTATCTTCATTTTTATTATCTATAACAATAGGTTCATCAACACTTTCATGTTCGCTTGATGATGGTGATAAAACTTCAATATCTTCCCAGCAATCATCATCATCATCGATTACATTCACATAATTATGTTCCTCAATTAAATTACTCGAATTTCCTGTTTTTGTTTTATCAGCCACTGATGTATCTTCAATTATAGTTACATCATAATCTTCATCAATTACTAAGTTATCATCACCTGAATCACAAGATCGATTTGCAATTGTTGAATTTTTAACTTTTTTTGTTTTAGTTAATGATAAATTTTGTTTATTTTTTTCTAAATCATCGACTCCTTTTAAACGTTTATTCAAACGATCTATTATTGTAATACCAGATTTCTGTTGATTTGTTGTAAAGTCAACCTTTGCTACCTTTTTATCTGGTGATTGTTTTGAATTTTTTAATTTTTCATTTAATTTTTCGTATATTGAATCTGTAATTTGTTTTTTATTTTCAGGCAATTTCAATTGTCCAGACGAACCACCAATTTTATCGAGAAGATTTGCACTAGAATTCGAAATTGGTTTATTTATTGGTACAATTACTTGTTCAGAGCTCTCAACTAATTCCATATTATCCAAATTATCGTCATCAATTTGATCAAGAATATAAACAACTGGTGTTTCATTATTAGAATCTGATTGTTCTTCTTTTTCATTTTCATTTTCATTTTCAGTTTCAGTTTCAAAAAACATTGTACTGGGAGTTTTTACTTCAGCTAAATTTTGAAAACGTTGACTTAAAACATCAACAATTGAAAGATTTTTTTCTTTTGTATTTAGATCAAAATTTTCTGTTTTACTTTTAATTGAAAATTCATTGACATTTTCAGATTTTTTCAAATTTAAACGTTCACTTAATTCATCAACTATTGATTTACTAGTTTTTTCACGCATATCAGAACTTTCAACTTCATTCATATAATTTAATAGATTTTTATCCAAATTCATATCAGTTTGTTCTTTAGGTATGAACGCATCTAATTTATCACCAATATAATTCATATTATTATTTGTTTGATTTTTTGCAAAATCTTCAGCAATTTCATCGAAATTCTCTTCTTGAACTAATGTTGTTTCATCGTTTGGTGGATCATCTACTTTTGGAATATTTTGCATTTTCATTAAGATAATTTTATGAAAGTTTGTTGAGTCTTCATGCGATAGAGAATGTTGATTTTGTAAATGTTTTATTATATTCGATGGAACTAATTGAATAAAATCGCATATATTGCATATGAATCCTGGAATACTTGATTTAAATATTCCATGATATTCTTTAGTTATTATTTTTGATTTTTTGCAGTTATTTTTAATATGACGTTGAATAAAACTTTTTACATTGCTGTGTATTCCGCACCCAGAACATTTGTAATGAAATTCACCAGTATGACTTGAAAAATGACCTATCCATGCAGCTCTAGAAGCTGATAGCTGTATATCACAAAATGGACAACGATAATGAAACATTGCACATCTTCCTTTTCCTATATATTGATATAAAGCCGAATTATTTATATTTAATTTTAAATCTTTTAATGTATCTGGTGGTAAACGTGATACAAAAATTTCAAATTCAGGATGATGATTAGCATAATGAAATGCTAATATGTTTGGGACAGGTTTTGAACAAACTAAACATTTTTTTGAATATATTGATTTAGCATGCATAGCTGGATTAATATTCTTTGGTGGGCATTCATTCATTAAAGATAATTCAAGTGAAGAATTTACATTTTTTGCTTCTGAAATAATATTTGTCTTCACTTCATTGTTTGAGCTTATTTCAGAGTAATTACTCGACTCATCATTAAAAATAAATTTCTTTTTACTCTTTGGACATGGTTTTGTTGAATTTTTTGCTGTTTTTGCATCATTGGATGCAGGAGATGAAGGATTTGAATTTAAATTTTCAATATTCTCGAAATTATTTTTATTTATTTGATTTCTCTTTATTGGCTTTCCTACAGTTGAATTTAATGTCGATGTTTTTTTCTTTGTTATGTTACCTTTTGCCCATAAACGTTTTCGTTTTAAATTTGTTTTAGTTTTTAACATAGTTTTTTCACCACTTACATTTAAATGTAATCTTTTTATGTAAATTTTTATTTTTTTCATTTTGAAATTGTTTGGGTTTAAAGATTTTGTTGCTGTCGAAAGCTTTGTTTCATGTTCAGTTTTGGTTTTATTTAATTCTTTTTTTAAGTTTGATTGCACTGTACTTCGTTTATCGTAAGCGGAAAGAACTTCTTTTGATATAAACATATCTCTTATATCTTCATTTAAACGATCTAATTCTGTTTTGTGTTTAATTTTTTTTGGATTTTTTTCATTAAGTTTTTCATCCTTTTCTTTGTGTGAAATTTCGTCAGCATTTTCAGCATTTTCAACATTTTCTTCAACATTTTGTTTTTCTACTTTACATTTTTTTATAACTTCAGTTTTTTCAATTAAATCATTTTGTAGTTTTTTATTAGTTTTATTTTGTTCTGATTTGTCATCTTCTTCTAAAATTGCCTTAATTTTTTCAAATTTCTTTCCATCACAAACCTTGGAAAGCACTCCTAATAAATTCTCTTTTTTTGAATTAGGATCAAACATTTTCAAAAATAATGATTCAAGCATATTTGGATTTATATCAGTTTTATCATCAAATGATGTGGAAGGGGGGTTTGAGTTCTTTTCAGAGACGTTAATGTCTACATTCAAATTTTGACTGGACACATTTGAGTCAGTTGAAATAATATTTTCACTAACTTCATTGATTTTTTGAAAATCATCTTGAATCGATGATTGAGATATTTCTAGTTCGGAATTTTGCAAATCGGGTTGTTTTGCTTCGTTTTTCTTAACTACATTTTTTTCTGGTTCTTCACTATTTGTCTCTGAAATATTGGAAACATCTAGGGTACTATCATTGCTTTTTGTTTTAGAAAAGCTACTTGATGATATCACACTATTTTCGCTCATATTGGCATTCGAACGACTGCGACGCTTTCCTTCAATTATATTTTCAACGGATAATACAGTATTGTCAACGGGATCAGGTGCAACTTCATAATAAAAATTATTATAACGTCTTCCTCTCTTTTTGATAGATTTTCCACCTACACCTTGAAAAGATGAAACTGATGTACTATCAAATGATTTTAATGACTCATTATCATCCTTAGGTAAATTCTCAATATTATTTTTTTCTTCTATATCTTTATGAGCAGTACTCTGATCAGAATTTATACCTTCATGATGAATTGATGTTGATTTTCGACGTAAATTTATTTTATTCGTTGATATTTTTGATTTTGATACAGAATATTCCTCATTACATTCTTTAAATTGTGCAATAGATGTCATAGATTTTCGACGTCCAGTAATTGGTTTACACGTGACTGTATCTTTTTCACTTTTAAGTGGTACAAATTTAGCTTTTCGTTTTCCAGAACTTTTTTTTGATTCTGAAATTTCTACAGAATTATCAATTGAAGTTTCATTTTCATTATTTTTTTCTACTTCAGTAGTATTTAATAGTTTTTCATTGCTTTCTTCAGTCGACAAATCGACATGATCTTTAATTTTTAAATTTTTATCCAAATTTTTTCCAACATTAACAACTGAACATTTTTGATTTTCAGTTTTGTTTTCTATTTTGTTTTGTTCCTCTTTTAAATCATCTTTGCTCTTTTTAGGTATTTTAAATTTCGAAATACTACTCGATGAATTTGAATTTGTTAATTTTCCATTGTCATGATTTGACGATTTTAAATGTTTTTCGGATTCATTTTTAGAATGTATGCTATCTCTACGTCTAGATATTTGACGAGGATCTCTTGAATTTATATTTAAATTTGAAAATTTCGTATCTTTAGTTTGTGAATTCAATGAATTTGTTTGTGATTCATCATTACTAACAGATTCTGCTGAATTTATGTCAATATTTTTATTATGCTCCATAGAGCTATTTGCAATACTACTGTTACCAGATTTATTTATTTCTAATTTAGAAACTTTACTTCTTTCAAGTTCACACTGTCTTCTATATTCTCCATATGTTTTTGGTTGAGCGTTATGTATTTTTGATGAATTTGAACTGAATAAATCTTCATTTGGATTTTTAGATTTTTTCGATTCCAAATATTTTTGACGTTCAAAATTATCATTTAGTAGTGGATTAATCATATTATAGCCGCTTTGTTTATTATTTCCATGAATGTTGTCAACAGCATTAGAAATATCTGACATCATGTGATTCTGATTATTTAAAAAATCACTAAATGTAGCTTTAGGTATTGTAACTAAAGGAATTGATTGTTGCTGTTGCTGATAATTTGAAGTTTGTAAATTTGAATTAATTAAAGGTATATTAGCTGTTAATGGAATATCAATTAAATTTGATGAAAATGTCATATTCATATTTGATGGTATCATATTTGATGGTATCATATCTGATGGTGGTGGTATTATTTTACTTAATAAACTTGGAATTTGATTTACTTTATTTTGCATAAGATTTTGTCCAAAATTTATATGTGATTGTACTGGTGGTTTTATTTCCATATGATTCGATAATGGAAATGATTCATTAATCATTGTTTTATTTTCTAGAGATTGTGATTTAATTCTTAATCTAGGATCATTGACATTTATACCAGGAAAATTATTAATTACAGTATTACTCAATTTTTCCGAACGATTTGGTATTATAATATTTTCAACATTATTTGAAGTTTTCTTAATGTGTGGATGATATTTCAATGCTAAACGATCGTTAACACTAGCATCTGATGACATCAAAAATTCTTGATCAGGCGATGAAATAACAGTATCTTTAATTTTATTTTCATTTCCATTTAAATTTTGATTTAATTTTGTAATTTTAGCTAATTTTTTTCTAACTTCTAATAATGATTTATCTATAATAGGTGAGTCTTTAATAGTATTTTCATTACTAGACTCATGAAGTAAATCATCAATATCATTTGCACTCAATGGAGGACTTTTTAAAACATCTTTGATTAATGATGTGGATATGGGATTTTCATTTGCTTTAATTAGATTTTCTTTTGAAGTTTTCGCATTTTGTAATTTATCAATTTTATCGTTTATTTTACTATTTGGTAATTCTTTAGGAGATGAAGAGTTACTATCAGAACTTTCTATTTCCTCAAAATATTGAGCAACATGTAATAACGACGATGGTGAAGATAATTTCATTACTGGTGACAATGAAATTGTTCTATTTTTTTCTGAATCATCTTGAAT
Source organism: Argyra leucocephala (assembly GCA_963942445.1). Lineage (NCBI taxonomy): Eukaryota > Metazoa > Arthropoda > Insecta > Diptera > Dolichopodidae > Argyra > Argyra leucocephala. Next base: position 119,224,625 of record OZ012681.1, on the reverse strand, counting down.
ATTCTTAAATTTTGACAAATTTTTGTTAGGTCTACTATAATAATCTCCATCTCTATCTTTTGTATACTCTTTATTCGAATATTTATCAATAGATTTTTCTTGATTTTTATTATGATGACGATTTTTATCTTTATTCCAATCGCGATCACGTTCTCTTTCTAAACTTCTTTCTCTACTACTTGATTTCGAACAAATACTTCTTGGAGAATCAATTTCTTTATGTTCAAATTTTTTTGTTAAAGATTCATTTTTTTTATTTTTTAATTTCTCTTCTTCTTCATATTCTGCATCCCAATCAGGTGAAGAACTTCTCATTGAATCTTTGCTTTTATCCAGTGATATCTTTGTACTTTGATATTTTGAATTGAGTTCATTACGATTGAATGTTTTTTGACCAGGCTCATATGAAGATCGTTTTCGATCATCATATTTATTATTATAATTTCTAGTCCATGATTCTGTCTTCTTAGAATCATTTACTAATGATGAATTATATTTATTTTTTTCATTATAATCATCTTTAGAATTTGAAATTGTTCCAATTAAACTTTTTCGAGATGTACTACAAGAATCTCTTACACTTTGACTATCACGATTATGAGAACCTTCTTTCAAATCTTTATTTTCATATAAACTCTCATTTGATTTTGTTGTTGTTGTTGTTGTTGTTGAAGTAACTATTGTTTTAATTTTTTCTATTGATATCGGTGGTGAATTACTTAAACTTTGTATATCAAAAAAATCATGTTTAATAGTATTAATTGGTAGTTTCTGAATATCTTCATTTTGTTTCGATTCTTTAATAACTGGTATATCATTTGAGCTATTACTATTACTGTTTTGATTACAATTGAAAATTTTATTTTCTAAAAATTGACGTTGTTTTATTAGCTCTTCTAATGATAAATCACTTGAAATAACAATATCGGTTTTATTTGAATCTGGTGGTAAAGATTGCGTTTTTAGATCAGGTTCTGGTGTTTCTTTACGTTCTGTTGGTATTTCAATAGGAGCATGATATTTTTGTATTATTTCATTACTGGTTGGTGGACTATCAGGTTCTAATATTTCAACAACTTCATTTGACATTGTTATTGCTTGTGATAATGGCTACAAATTTAAATTGATTGGTTTAATATATTATTCATTTTGATATTAAAATTGTATTATAAATACCTTTTCAACTTTATTGTAAATTTTATTTAGTAAAGTTTCACATTTAATTAAAGTTTCATATTTTAATCTAAAAAAAAAAGACGTTATTAAAAAAAAAAATTATAAAACAATTTTCAAAATATGTTTCTTTAAATATTTATTCAGAAAAATATTTACTTTGTTTTATCTCTTTTTGTAAGTAAATCATGTAACATTTCCATTTTCTCCAATTGTACTGGCCTTGGTCTATCTTTCATTGTACGTATTAAATTATTAATGATTCTCTTTAGGAATGGCACATATTGTTGCAATTCATCCCATTTTTCTTCAAATTTTTGATCAGGCATATTGAATTGACTGATATGATGGAACTTTTTGTATATTTAAAAATAATAATTTTAAAACTCAAATAAACAACAACCTAAAAGTAAAGAAAAAATTTTATTTAATATCTTAACTCAATACTTTAGTTTCATTGGATTAAAAGTAATATACTTCATTAGATTAAAATACATAATCTGACTGATTTATATATATACACAGTACATTACATACACTACATAGGTACACAAAATAATGTGTACATGGAATAATGAGCAATCAAGAACATTTTCTTCAATTTTATAAAATTACTTAATATTTAAAAATGTAATTAAATTTGTTAGTTAGAATACTTCACTTATTTAGAACTACATATAGCAGAAAAACTTAATACATTATGAATTTATGATTCCCAGTTATAAATTTTTAACATAATAAATAGTTGTAATATTTTATAAAATACATACATTAGGTTTAGGTACATATCTATGTAATTATTTAACTATATGTATTTATAAAAAATGTAGTTCCACCATTGTGTAATGTATGCAACAACAACAAAAAAAAAAATATCCAATACTGAAATAAGCATAATGAACTCACGTCTTAATAAATTTCATTTATTCTAAAATTTTTATTGAACTTTTCACAAATTTTCAATTTTCAATTTATCTCAATATTTATATTTACGGGGATTTAAAAACTATATAGTAATAAATTAAAGTTAAAAACTTGTATAATAAAAATTAAAAAATATAAAATGATGCTTTTCTTTCTTCATTTTTAGTAGTTCTTCCATCTAAAGTTTTAAAGTTGACTTTTACAATTTTACATTTGTTCTCGTAAAGTATCCTACATCATCTCTCCTCTACCTCTAACCAATGCATGTATATGCATGTATGAATTGTATATTATAAATCAATTGGCGTTTGGTGGATTTGAAAAAATATTTTTTTAATTCTCTCATCTTGTATACAAATTATAAATTTGTACTAAAATTATTTTAAAACAAAAAAAAAATCCATTTCCTATGTACAATTTCGTTGATGATGAGAGTAAAATGACAGCCGCTTACCTAAGCTCAGCTGTTTTTGTATTTAGAGAAAACAAAACAAAACAAAAAAAAAACAGAGATTTTCTTTGGATTTCAATTTTAGAACTAATTTATTGTTTAAATATCGGTTTGCGTCCTAGATAAGTTGAACATTTTAGAACAATTCAATCAAATTCTCTCAATAAATAAAAAAAAGGGAAAAAAAAAACAACCAACTTTTAAAGAGATACGGTACGGATTTTTGTTTGTGTGGTGGCATAAAATTGTGTACTAATATAGCGTCATTTCATTTAATTATGCTAAAATTTATATAACTACATACTATTTTAATAGTTTGGATAAAAATAGATACATAGTATATATAGTTTTTCTTTTTCTAGCCACGCAACATGTCGAATTGCACTCTGATCTGTTGTTTTGTTATATAAAGAATAATAACAGTATATAATATGCATATACAATCTTAAAGTGTGTACATTAGAAATAGAATAGGGTATATGCATATTTATAAATAAATATTTTAAGTGTTTCAATTCAATAGCTTAGTTTTTTGGTGTTCTTTTTATATATGGTAAATGCATACATATATGATTAACACACCCACTTTAATGTTTATAAACACCATCTGAAGTCAAATATTTGAACAATGAGCAATCACGATGATGGACGAATGATGACAAGCCAACCATTTTGTGGTCGATCGGATCGACATTCAGATAGGTGCATTAATAGACTTTGTCAATAGTAGCATTAACCGATAGATCTGGAATCCATTTTGGAATCATGTACCATATATCTGGCCACTGAACGCAATTCACCACAAAAATTTACCGCAATACTAGCGCCATCAATGGAAAATATAATTAGTACTTTTAAAAATAAATTAAATTTGAATGGAATAATATTTATTATCATACATATAATTTATTTTTTATAACTCTTAATTTAAGTTTTATGTACATAAATCTTCCGTAGGAATTTAAATTTTCACACTTATTCAAAAAATAATGGCGATTTAAATTTAACAATTTTCATAAAAAATATAAAAATTTAATTTTTCTTACAGTCGATGTCACAACACTCAACATAAAAATTTTTGTTGTTGTTTTTACATATAAAAAGTCAGATTCATGAAATGTATCTAGAATTTTTTCAGATGCATTTTAATTAATCGCAATACATTAACCGGTACATTTACCACACCGTTCAGCAAACAGATCCATGGATCTGTGGATTTCAGATCCAATGGTTAATTTCACTGAACGCTATCAATGACAAATTTTTTTTCGAATTTAATGAAATTCGTCAAAACAAAATATTTATGTTAATTTATTATTAATTTATAAAATCAATTTCATATTCAAACATTACGTATGTATATAATATATATGTATGTAAATCTATTAAAATATATTACTTATGAACACACACATGCATACATATGCAGTAAATCTATTACGAATGAGTTTGCATAGGTTTGTATGATCTACCTACGCTACGATGTATATATTCAAGTTAAGAAAAATCACAAAGTATATGTACATATATGGGTGTATGTATGTTCCATAAAATTAATTTTTTTTAGATTTTTTACAATAAATTGTTTTTAAACTTTTTATAAACTTTTATGTAAATTTTTCGTAAAATTTAATTTTCGAAATCTAAACATTTTTTTCTACGATTTTTTAAAACACTTCATAACAGAAAATGTCATTCTACGACGCAAAAGTTGAAATTGGATCAATTATATTTTTTTTAGCCGTACACCGGCAAAGATCGGCGTCGAGGTTGCCTGCTTATATTGTTTTCATATTATTTAACTTGTTTTTGACAATTCACAGATCATACGCCGTACAGACACCTTCGAGTTTGCCTCGAGCTTAATTTTATAATTAAAATTAACTCAAATTCACTGTGTGCCATAAGGAAGTCAATTGAATATGTGTCCTAACTCATCAACTAGACTTTTTTTCATGTTAGTTGAAATTGATCAACCCATTGTCAACCCATTGGACTGATATTAACTCAGTAGACTTTCATGATAGCAAAAATTAACTTTAAATTATCTCTAAAATTGAAAAAAGTCAAAACCCAGTTCTTGCCAAATTTTGCACTTCTTTTTTGATTTACATATTAAATTTTATATTTTAAATTAAAAAAAAAAACCATAGATACTTTACTTGCGCACTTCAAAATAAAATAACACGAAGAATGTTAAATTTATTGTTGAAATGTTCAAATTTTACTACACGTCATAAGCCACTCTTTAATTACAACAATTCATAATCTTGAACGTTATTCATAAAAATTTAACCTATAAGCCGCAATCGAACTCGTGGTTGTGCAGGTTAAGAGCGTGGATTGTGTGAGTGTAGAACACCCTACCGAAGATTACGGGAAAAAACCCCCAGATTGTTGCGTAGAAATTTTGGCGCGCTTATCAGTTATCACAGCATAACCGACAATATTAAAAATCTAAGAAATAATACATCAAATATATCAGTACAAAGTTTAGTTGTTTTTTTCTGGCAGCAAGGGCATACTAATAGTAAGCTGAGTAATGAGTAAGCCGACAAGCTTGTGAAGAGTGCTAGGATCATAGATTGTTATTTACAGTTGATTATAGTCAACGCACTATAGATGGTTGATTAACAGAAACGATATGTGAAACGAGATGAAATAGAAAGCTAATAAATTTGAACAAATACAGCGTTTCAACTTAAATTGACTGTTTTGTAAAACGGGGAAATGATGTTTCTACATGTGGCTTTTGCATACGATCAGATGCCAATCAGTGTTCTTGATGCCTGACCGCGTTTTAAAAAATCTAAAAAGAATGCATGGTATCGAGGGGTTAAATATGTAAGGACGCCGTACGGTGCTTCCTCAGCATTCATACTTCAAATTACATCTATCTATTACATAGTAATTTTTGTTTTCCTATCTTTTCGCCGCTACTTACAGACACTCCATCTATCTTAACTTTTTTCTCTTTTTTTATTTTTATAAATCAATTTGGATTTGATAGTATTATGCGTACACAGTTCTTAAATTTAATTTACAATACTTATTTTATTATTCTTTACTTAAAACTGTTTCTGCACTCGCAATCTGATTTGACTGATATGATAAGATAAGATAAAAATATTTTATTTCGTTCTTTGTCTTTTGTTTCATTTAAATTAAAATTTTCCAAAATTACTTTGACATCGTAAATATCTTAACACAAAATTGAATAAAACGTCCACATGATCTAAAAATGTCTGCAAAAGCCATTAATGCGTAATTCTATGTAACCGCTTAAGATCTATTGTATTTCCCCGCTTATCTCAGAATTGTAGGTCTATGTCTTTGATAAACGCTATTATTGCTCTGATGTCAATTTCCGAATCTGGCAATGTGTATTCCTGGAAATATTTATACCTTTGACGAACTTTGGCATCGTAAACAAATAGAGTATGAGAGGAGGATTCCTCCTCTTCTAAACTGAATCTGCCACCCATATTCTGTTAGACCCATCTCGCGAGATCGCGTGAAAATATCTCTGACGAGATAGTTTTGTATTCTGCTAGACACCACAGACGCGATAGCAAATTGAGGCGACGGCAAATGTCAAAACAGTCGCGTGAGTAATTTTTGTTAGACCTTTGACGAGACGCAATAGCAATTTTTTATCTCGTCAAAAATTGTAAGCGATAGAGTATCTCGTCAAAGTATTTTGTGTTTTTTTATCAAAAAATTTAATTTAAAAAATAAATTGAATAGATAAAATAGTTAAGTAAAGATTAATAAACAATTTTTTGTTATTATTAAAGTTGTGTTTTTGTTTTGAAAAAAAAGACCATCTTTACTATTACTGTTTTACTACTGTTTATGTACTAAACTAAAAAATATTTAAAACAAATAATACTTTCCTAAAATTTTATAAACCATATTTTGTTTATATACCGATCATTTTTTTTGACAGTAAAAAATGATCAGTACTACCAACAAATAAAATGTTCTATCGTGCCGCTTACAGTGTCTAACACAAATGCATATTCAGCGAGACGAGACGAGATAAATTTTTTCTTCTCGTCAACGATGGGTCTAAGAAAATATGAGTGTACATCTGTCTGTGCTCGATCTACCAATCTTGAACAGATGCTTGTTGAATGGGCCATGACCTATGATAAGCCATGTCAGCATTCTGACATTGATTCTAGTATCCTTAATTATCTGATTCAGTCTTTGAATACTTAGTTTGAAAAAGGATGTAGATAGCGTAAATCGTTGGCAACTATCCCATACGTTTTGGAAACAAATCTTTATAAGCAGGCGTTTGAACAAGAAATACTTGACTCTGGTCCTAAGACGTCTTCGCAACTGTTTTTGCTTGTAAAAGCTTGATAAATTATCTCATGATCAAAATTGTGATTAACGAATCTATCCACGACCGGTCTACAAAATTTTAAAAATCCAATATTTATGGTGAACTTTTTATATGTAAAAGTTAATGAGATATGTTCTGATTAGAAGCAAATTTACCTGCAGAAGTTATTCGATTGTGTAGATCATGCAATTCTATTGCACAAAATTTACACATTAACAATAAAAAAATTTTGAGTCATACTTGCACAACCGCCAGCAAGCAGGTCTTGCAAATTCTTATAGCTTTTATTAGATAATAAAGAAAGGAGTTCGTCAAGGGTTTATTTAAGGACCAGATATTTTCAAAATCTATATTAACAACACATCTGACAAAATTCAAAGTCTAATGACAAAAATCTAAGTGGTTTTGTACAGCTCTACGCAGATGATGCGCGATCCTGAAATATTATAGTTGAAATTTGCAATTAAGAAGATCTAGTGTCAATAAAATTAATGGCTTACCAAAAACGTTTTATCCCTAAATATCAAAAGGACAAAGATCATTGTTGATCATATTTTAAAATAATAAAATTCATAATCCTTCACTTTTGATGAATGGTATTGTCATTGATATAGTTCAAACATTTAACTATCTTAGTCTAGTGCTGGATAACTAACAAAAATGAAAAGGCCATAGTTGAATTAGTAATAAAAAGATTGTCGCAACCTGTTTTTATACTTAAGAGATTTCGTAATTATTTTACAGCTACAGGATTGTATTCACTTTTCTGTTCTTAGATTTTATCGATTTTTTTTTTTTACCTTTTGATACTTTTATACACGAATGAACAACTTGGACTAATTGAGGATTGTAAGGAAAGAAAAAACGTCTCTTTGATCGGTTTCCCCCACTTTGAATAAATTTGTTAATATTACTCTTGAACTTTTGCAGATTGTAGGTCGATATACCCTGCTTTCGGTAATGTCCTGCAACTGTAAAAAAATCAACTGTCATCACCCTTTCGGTTATGCAGTTCACGACGATTGACGATCGTAATTTTTTTTTTTTTTTATGATCTTGTCAGTAACTTAGGTAGAATCACCATTTCGTGCTTAATTAAGTACGGTACTACAATTTTACACTACAATATCTACAATAATTCGAGTATTTATTTTAACAAATGGCTGGCTTATCTACTCATTAAATGTGGAAAACTACTACTACTATTGTCAGGAACTAAACCTTCTTAAATAGAATAGTTTCATTTTATTTAATTTGTTACCAGATTAACTCTCAATTATCTTTTTGTCATTTATTATATCCCAATGACAAAGGGTACTAGACCAGCTCGAAAAACCAATGAAGCATTTTTTTTTTTTTTGCTTCATCGGGAATCGAACCCAGGACTTTTCGGTTGAAGGCAGGCGCTCTACCTATTGCGCCACTTACCGTGTAACTAGTCATGCTTTCGGTTATATAAAATGGCACTCAAATTTGAACATACAAAACAGCAAAAGTTTTTAGTTGTTGATCGTCATTTGTTTTGTTCTTTGATTGTGTAGTAAAAATGTTTTTGATGGTTCTACAGGTTTTTAAATTTAAAAATATATAACTTCAATCTATTGTTTGTAATTTTTAGTACATGTCTTTATAAAAACCCGATTTAAAAAAATAAATAAATAAAAACAAAAAAATATACACAATAAATTACAATTCACAAATCAGAAAATTTATGTTCGGTAATATCAAAGACGAGCGACGTCAAATGTATGCATTTGTCGATTTGACAGTTGATCCGTCACATCAAATGTTAATTGATTGATCATCAATTCAGTATCCTTGTTTTCATAAATGCAAATCTGCAGTCAATTTATGAACACACTTGTCCGATTTTCTGAATGCTGTTCATAAAAGCAGACTCAAAGTCTACTGGACGTCAACTTGACAGAATAAATTTTTAGTATGCATAAAATTTTTTGAAGTAGTTTTCTTTGTTGTTTTGAGTATTTTAGTTTTTGTTTTGTTATTTAAAAAAAATCTTATTTTCAAAATGTCAGTATTAATAAACAGAAACTTTGCAGAATTGTCAAGTAAAGGTAAAATATAGGTAGAATTTGTATTCATTATTGCAAAGTACGCCAACTGGTGGCAAACTAGTTGTCAGTTTGCAGCATTTATGAATACACCGCATTACCGAAAGCAGAGATATTTTTGCGGGTAACACGTTTGTTGGAATATAGTTCCACATTCGAGCAAATATGTCTACAAACAATTTACCATAGCCAATTTCGAGCTACGTATGAATTTGCAATGAGTAGGGATGGGCACTTGATGTTTCTCTTGCTCCTACGCGAAAATGTTTAAGGGGCGGCATTTAGGGTTAATACGAGATATCTATAAAATAGAGAAAGTGCTCAAACGCTTTATAGAAACACAACACACAGAATATTGTCTATCTTAATACAATTTGGAGCAGAGCACCGTATTAACACTAGCTATAGTATACACCAGTTTGCAGTTTAATTTTATTACACCAAAGAAGGCAGATATTACTCAAAATGAAACTAATTATTCAATCAATTTGATTATTATTCAAAAATATGTGCATACTAGTGACGGGGTGTGGAATTTTCAACTGGGGAAGCACTATAAAAGGAAACATCAGTTTGCCTTGGCTTTCCTTTTCTATTGAAATTTTTGCTAAATTCGACAATTAAAATTGTTCACATCTATTTCTCAAAGTAATTTTAATTCTGTTTAGGCAGAAAAACAATCACTCAACTGAAGTAGTTATTAAAGTAGTTAAAAAAGTTGTTTAATTCTGTTTCAATTAAAAATGTTAATATTTCGCAAATACTGTTTTTGTTATTAAATTTTTCTGGATATGAATTTTCTATAATAATGTTGGAAAATACCACGTATACGAATTATAAGATTTAATTGAAAAATGCAGATTACAGCGTTTTATTGTTTTTGTTATTAGTAGAGCAGACATTGGTCTACCCTCTTTAATAATTAATAGTTTTTCCTCAAGATTTTTTCATTAACTTTTAATTACACAATTACAATTATCGATTTTAAAAAAAATAAAAAAAAATTGTTTTAAATTTTTACACTTGTTTTTGTTAACAAATTAATTGTTTCAAATCTGAATAACACAAAATTATGGCTAAGGAGAATAATCAATGTATAAAAAAATTCAATCAATAATGAAAAGCTACAGAATTACTTAACAAATCTTAACTCTCTGAAAAAAAAATACCCAAAATTACATGCATTATTTACATAAATATTAATTCTCATTCAAGTCAACAACCACAATAATGCACAAAATTAATTCATTCCATGCTACTTTTTTTTGCTTGTACTCCCATTTTGTGTCATGCGATATTTTGTTGTTTTTTAGGGATGGCGAATCTTTTTTTAATTGCGTGCCAATTCAAATAATTTTGATAAAACGAAAATACATAAATGCCGTGCCTTATTAAAAAATTATATATACATTTATTTCTATAATTAGCTGACAAATTTTTAATTGGATTTGTTGTTTAATAGTTTTCGATAATGCATCAATATCAGGATGATAGTTTGACAATTTTAATGAAATACAAGCCTTGCCAGATTCATCGGTAAGTCTGTTTCGTACATCACATTTTATGTGATTCATTATCGAAAATATTCTTTCACAGCATTGCACAGCATGCTTTCACATTAGATGTCTCTGAAAGCGAACATCATATCTTCAACAACATGTTGTCCATGTTTTCGTATTCTTCTTCATTTGAATTTTTTTTTTTCATTAATTTCTATTTCATGCCTTAATTCTACAAAATTCTGCTTTCAAATACAGCTGGATTGTTTTCCAACTGTTAAAATCGAATTTGTCTCGCTATTCAATAAAGTTAATTAACGGTTCAAATATTTTGAAATCTCCTTACAAAATTATCTTGTATGTCATTTATAACTTGGATATGAATGGAATAAATTTTTGAAAATTATCTGTCAACAAAGGAAAATACTTATATAGAAGTATTGCTGTCAATATCACGTTAAAATATTACTAATTTGGCCTCAAAATATTTAATAATAGCGAACATAACATCAATTGATTTTCCATCGTTTTGCAATTTAATATTTAATTCATTTAAATGGTTTCAAATATCTAAAAACATTAATTTTGTGATCGTCATTATCAAAATAGTTGAGGAGATTCAAATTTCTGATCATTAAGAAACATTATATAAAAACGTTGCAACACAAAGTTGGGATTAAGTCAGCGTACGTGATTGCTCATTAGCAATCCATGATAATTTGAACCAATTTCTTGTAAAAGCAACTGAAATTACTTCTTATTCAAAGTGGGGGCTGCTATAAAATTTATAATTTTGGAAACAATACTTAAAATATCATCAAATGCTGCCAATCCAGACTTCGTAATTGACCAAATTTAGTTTATGTTTTGAATATAATATGCTTTGATATATATGATGTACACCTACATACACAAATAATATAACGTTGAAATAAAGGCCCCAGTAATCTGTGAAAATTCCTTATTTTGTTTTTTAAAATATTATACGTATTGAATAGATTTTATTTAAAACTGTACATATGAATAAAAGAATGTACATATATTTATGTGCCAATGAAAATTGATTTGCGTGCCAGATCATCCCTGCTAGATCATCTATTTTCTATCAAATATTTTCTAATTATATCAGGTAGATTTGCAATGAATTTAATATTTTCAAATATTTTAAATTTGTTGTTGTTGAATATCTCTTCTTGAATGATTGAGAATAATATGCATTATTTTCTAAAAAAACATAGTTAATATCAGTGGCGACTCGTGATATTTTAAATTACTCTATCAAAGCAAAAAAAAATTTTTTTTTCGTCGGTATAGGTGGGAAAATCTCGAAGGGCACCATGTGGCTTGAGCTGCGAACCAATCATGATATTGTGTGGCCTTAAACCCACTAGAACAACCTCCATTTGTCTATCATAACTGATTTAAGATAGATCAACTTTGATCATTTCTTTGTGTGTACAGGGAGATTATTACCCTAAAAATTTCTGTGAAAGATATCATTATAATAGTAATTCCCGCTGAAGGAGATTTTTATCTCAATATTCTCTAAGGAAAATTAGTATCTTTATTAGGAGGAAAATTATTCTTACTTTTCACACGTTAAATAACAATGTGTAATTTTATTAAATTTTTGATTTATAAATAAGGTCTAAAAGTGTTCCATCATGATTTTTGGCCAAAAATTTCTAAAATACTTCTGATTTCTTCTGACTGAAGCTGACTTAGAAATTCTTCTTCTATCCGAAAAATTGCCAGTTCTAACAATCTATTCTGCTCCATTGTATTGCTAGAGTTGGTTTTAATTATTTTTAACGTCGAGAATAATGATCTTTCTACTGATATCGTTGAAAAAGTTATTGCTAAAACCAGCTCATGTAATTTAGCAGTCTCCGGAAAAACAGAAACTACATCATCTAATAAAATTTTGTTGTAGATTTTCTATATAGATTTGTCGTAAAAATGAATTTGCTTATAAAAATAGTCAATTCAGTTTTATCGCCAATAATATCAAAATATTCAAAATAAGAATTTTTTAAGCCATTCAACAAATATTTTGGGAAAGTTTTTGAATATTCCTTCAAATTTTTGGAATTTAACAAACCAACAATCTTTATTTCCAACAAAATTGATTTTTAATAAATTGTTTCTGTTGTTTGTACCTACATAACAGAGTAAAATGAAAATAAAATTAAAACTTACTAAGTTATCCTTTTAATATGCCTAAAAACAAAAAAAATTAACATTTATAATAATCGTATGTGTCCAGTCCAGCAAATAAAATAATATTTTGCTATGCCTAGCTACTTTTTTTGTTTTCTTCAATAGCAACAAAAAAATAACATTAGTTCTCATTCTCAAAAGGCTATCGTTCATAACAAATTTGAAGGAAATGGCTGGTTAAATTGTTGTTGGATTTTTTGTTTTTTGTTTTCAATCATGAGGGAGATTTCGTGCAAATTTAAGGTGAACGTGCGTGTTTATTTTGCATATGAATGTATGCAGATAGTATAGAATATGTTATGTATACATACATTTTTTTATTTTCATTAATTACAATGCAAAGGGAGATTTCGTGTACATAGAAGGTGAACGCGTTGCTTATTATTTTTCATGTTGTATTTGTATTTTTGTCTTACATAAACGGAAGGATACACAATAGAATATCTATGTATGTATTAATTTTTTTTTGTCAAATCATTAGGAGAATTTCGTTAAAATCGAAAGTGAGTGCAGTTGATTTTGCATTTAATTTTACATAACAGTATTATGACTATTTCTATTAATCTATAAATTAGTATCATAAAACAGTAAGAAAATAAGTAAATGAAGTTGTAAATATATAGAAAAATAGATTAAATGTACATATATTCATTCTTTGCATCTATTACTGTTTATGGAAAAATAAAAAATATCAGAATTTTTTAATTAGATATTTTTTATAATTTTTTTTAGAGATTTTTCTAGTCGTTCATGAACGAACGAACGAAAATCGCGCTTGGTTAATATCTATGCATCCAATTTTTGCTTGAAATTTTTTTTTTTCATTCGATTTGAATTTTTGTATTTAAGTAATTTTTTTCTATAAAAATAAAATTCTTAGCACTTTTTTTTGTGACAGTGTAATCTTTAAACCACTAGACGGATCGTAATAATATTTACATCATAGGTTGGATTGATGCTCCGCTTGATTTATGTCTACTGGTATTCTGAATGGTTTATATAGCTTCCATACAACTCCCAACACTTATCAGAAATATTTCCAAAACCAAAGATGTTACAGACCTAAAAATTTATACTTTAGATACTCCAACAAAAATTGCCAAATACATTTTCCATCTCCATATCTAAACAAAACAACGTTTACATATTAATTATAATTGTGTAAATATATCATATTTACTTACTCAATTATGGGTGATTTCCAAAATGCAGTAAAAACACTTTTTAATACAGTTTAAATACAGTTTAACTACCGTTTAAAGCTTTTATAACCACTTCAATGTAAAATAAAAACTAAAGCTTTTGCTACATTTTAGAATATTTTAAAAATAAAATACATACTTAAATGTACATTCACTTTGACGTTTAAATAATAGTTCTGTGTTTTTGTAATATCAAACGGCAATAATCTTATATAATAAAAGGCAATGTCCTGCTGCTGCTGCGTTAGCGTGGCATTTTATTAGTATTAAAAACACAAAAATAATCACTCCCATCACGTGCATTTGGAAAAAATTGTATACATAAAATTAATTTCTCTCTTTTGAAATTTCATGTTTTTTTTTTATTTTAAAATTGTTTTCAAGAGAACGGCGAATAATTTCGAAAGGAAATAACAAAAAAATATTGTTTTGAATAAATTTTTTTTGTTCTGTTTGATTTAAGAAATAGGTATTCACTTCATAGATAAGTGTATATGATGATAGTATGTAGAAAAGGAAAAAACACGAGCGTAATTATACCAAAAAATTTTTAAAATAGTTTTGCTGCCTATTCAAAAAAGTAGATACTTTGCTTTAAAAATTTTGATATCGAATTGTATTCATATTACGATATAACGAACGTATAACGAACAAGTATTAAACATTTTATAAAAACTATAATAAGATTCAACAATTAACCCGTGGGATTTTTAAATGGCTGCTGTCCAAGTAGAATGCTTCCACATAAACTTAATTTGAAAGTTGAAGTTATAATAATATTTACTTAATAACCTAAATACCAAACGTGATCTCTGCAATGGAAGCCGGTTAGCAGTCCAAAATTTAAAATCAAACTTAATAATCGCAGAAGTCTTAATCGGTGCAGCTATAAGGGAAACAATTTATTCCAAGAATAGATTTTTCTGCAACTACCACAGAATTGACATTTATTCTCAGACTTTGACTATTCCCCGTTAAATTAGCCTTTTTTATTATCATAAATAGGACACAAGGTTAGACATTGCAAAAAGTAAGAGTTGAGAAAGAAAACAATTGTTTAGTTTTTGTAACTATACCTTAAAAAATTTTGGTTTTTTAGTCAAATAAATTTGTTGAATGTGTTGAAAAAATACGGGTATACCAACCAAATTTATAAGTATAAGATTTAGAAGCATTGGATATAAAGAAATGGCAATATCCAATTACTAATCTATATGGATAAAAAATTATAGTTTAACAAATATTGTTCTTTTTGGAATTAAATTGCGCCACTCTAAATAAATAAATAATAAAAATATTCAAAGATTTTTTTATTTATCTTGACTTATAAAATTTACACGATAAATATCTAATCAAAAATCAATTTTTTGTTATAATTTTCAGTACGCGGTTTTTGGGAAATGTATGGTTTTTTTTTAAATTTGTTGTAAAGTTTTGCACTACACACAAACACTTATATAATATTTGAATACGTTTATTAATACCAATTTTTTTTTGAAGTCTTAAAACATTTTTTTTATTTACCGCCGTCATATGACGGGCCTTTTGCTAATAATAATAATTTTGAAAATGAATGTTTTTATTAATATATTAGCCAATAATTTAATTAACTCAAATAACAAGTGTAATAACTATTGTAATTTTAACAAGTTTAATAACTATTGCTAAACTTGAATATAAAAAAATTTTATCTTTCCTTGCATCAAAATTAATATTACCAGACCTCCATTGTTCAGCATATATTTTCGGTGGAAAATACATTTTATTAACATATTTTGCTACAATTTGGTATAAAACTTAAAAATCGCTAACCTATAATTTAATTGATTCTGGTAACTTTCTCTATGACATGTATACAAAATGTAGTCTAATTTTTTTCGCTACACACTCCGCTCTTATTTTACGTTTCCACTACGTATTTTACACATTTTGGAATAGGTCTACAAAGTCAAGAGCTTTTGAAATAATTTTAGGAAGATACTACATTGTAGATTATACTGTTTCACTGTTCACATTTTGGAAATCACGGGATATCATATATCTCTTATGAAACAGTGCGTCAGTTCAGCAGCACACCAGTGGATTACAAATTCACGAATCTATGAATTTGGCAATTGACCGATGAGGTTAAATGTATCGGTAAATGTAAATAAAAAAAATAATTCATCTGTATCCTATTAAATATTATTAGATATTCTAAATATACTGAATCCACTCTTACCTATGCTACCAAGATGCTACTAAGTTAAATTTCTTGGCATACCTTGGGAAATACCCAAAGTCGTTTAAAAGAAAAAAAAATCAATTAATAGTGGCTTTAGTAGTTGAGACATCAACCCTATAATATATAATTAAATTTTGTTAAATCATTGAATATTCTAATCGATGGAGTATCAGGTGAGAAAGTTCAAATCCAACAGACCAAGATTATGGAGAATTACTGAAATTGCGTTTTTACTGTGAAATCGAAATTGCAATCAAAGAAGTTTTACCGTATTATTTTATGCCCACAACTAAATGAAAAATATTATTTCTACGAAGACTAGTTTTAGGAATTGAAAATAAACCATTTAAATCCTTGTAGTTCCGGCCAATACAAATAAATTATATTTTTAAATTTTTTTCGAACGCTATTTTCAAATCTAAAAACAAATAGCTACAATTAGCAGATTATTTTTCTTTTCTTTGTTCGTTAGTTTCCAATCCTGTAGCACTAAGTGCTTTAAAACAACTTTGCTCATTATAGATAATATTATTTATCTCTAAATATTGCTGTAATTGTGATTAAAAATATATTTAAAGGGATGCATTTTTTGTCTATGTACAGGATGTTGTTTTTTTGTGTTTCAAGGGTTAAATGTCAAACGAGTTGTCATACTGAATTCACTTTTTGACATTTATGATCAGTATACTCTGGCAAATTATCATTAATAGATTTATGCTGGAACAACGCTGCCGAATTATCCAAATTAACTTTGAAAATCAGTTGTCGATTCACGAAACTTATATACGACTTTGTGATTCTTATTGCGTCTCGAAAATCTATCAAGTTTTCATAAGATCCAAAATGGAGTATAATTTTCATATATGGCCTGGCGCTTCTAATATTGTGTTAAAGCATTTGGATAAAATCCAAGAATGAGCTATTCGTCAATCAATGACCCAAATGTGACAGCTCATTTTGCTGCTCTTAGACATCGTCGTATAGTCGGAGCTCTCCCTTTTTTTTTTATAGATATCTCGTAGGCATCGGCACATGCTCAGTGGAAATTAAATCTATATTACCTCCACTTAAGCTTTTCCCCCCCGTGAAACACGAAGGGCAGTATGTGCTCATCCCTACACCATTGAAATCCCTAGATGGCAAAAGACAAGTTATAAAAATTCGTTTATAACCGCAACACCCCCAAATTCCATCTTGTGTTCCCAAAACATGAAAAATTCTATATTTATGACCTAAATAAATTCAAAACGAACATTGACACTTTCGTTCGTAATTATCCCCCTTTCCTAATTTTCCTCCCACCCTAGCCAAACGTACCAATCGGTATAAAAAGTATAAACCTAGTGTTTTGGCTATGTATAAAAAAACAGAAAAATTATTGTTCATCTAAGCAAGTAATTTGTCGAAGGAATATACATAGTGAAGAAAATAACACCACTGTAAACAAAAGCGTGGAAGAAAATCAATATTATAGATTTGTTATCGATAGCATAAGTTGGGGATCTTTCGACTACGCGAAAAATTTTGAAAGCAGAAATCAAAACAACCTCACCATCACGAGCGTCATTCTTTCGTCGATTGGGCTATGAAGCAGATGAAAATCTGATTTGTTTCATTGCAAAACTGTCTTCACCGATTTTTGGTTATCATTACATTGACCAACAAAATTGTCGTAAGTATATGGACTATGGAGCAAGATCAACCCGTAAGAGACCCTGTAAACATCAAGAAAAATATGGTGCGGTGTGGTTCAAACGTTGAGGCGTCATCGAACCTTATTTATTAAAAAATTAGGCCCGAACTAACCTTGCATTCAATGGAAATCGTTACCGCGCCAATTTTTTTACTCTTGACAGTAATTTAAGTAGAATCACCTTTTCATGCTTAATTAAGTACGGTACTGCAAGTTTATACCACAATATCGACAATGTTTTTCGAGCATTTATTTATCAAATTACTGGCTTATTAACTCATTAAATGTGGAAAACTAGTGCTATTGTCAGGAACTAACCTTTCTTAAATAGAATAACTTCATTTTATTTAATTTGTTACCAGATTATACTCTCAATTCTTTTTTGTCATTTATTTTATCCCAATGATAAAGGGTACTGAAGCATGTCGAAAAACCAATTTTTTCTTCATCGGGAATCGAACCCGGAATCTTTTGGGTTGAAAAGCAGACGCTCTATTTACTGCGCCACCCCTCGTGCAATGTTTTTTTTTATGTTTGAAAATATGGATAATATTGTTCCGCATGAAATGTGGTTTCAACACCGCAGTCATTGACTTATTGCAATCAAAATTTGGCCATAATTTGATATGAAAAAGTTGGCATTTAATTAAGCAATGATTGATAATTAACCTTCAATACCCGCATTGTAATATTAATAATAGAGCAACCCGTCACTATGAAGATACTTTTTATTAGCACATAACGCAATTTTTTTCTTTTTCTGAATTATTAAATCCGCACAATAATAGATGATTAGTTTATAAAATACTTATCCCAGTCATGATGACTATTGTCTAGTAAAAGAGATGAATTTTATCTTTCATTTGGTTTCAACCAGTTTTTGTCAAATCGATAAATTTTCCTCCAATCGATTTAATACTCTACTAATATTCTATATTGTAATGCGGAGAAGTTATGTACCAAATTAGTTAGTACTGCTTTGTATCATAAAAACTAGAATTATTAAATTGTATCAAAATGTTATTTGATTTTCAATTTTTTTTTCTTTTTTTATTTTCGAACAATAAAATATAAAATTTAAATTACAGTGTTACATTATCGATTGTTGATTAGTTGTATATGTAAATGTATGATAGATGATTTTGCTGATTTATTGACATGATTTTTTTTTATTACTACCAATAACATTATAATGCTTATCGTAGCAATTAATTTTTTTTAGTATTTTTTGAGTAATTTAAAAAATGTATATATATACAGCGATATGAATTTTAAATAAATTTTTCAGAAATTATTTTTTTTTTATTTTTTCTTCTTCATCAGAGGTTCTGTATATATAGATAATGGTAATTGTAATTGTTTCTCTAAAACTAAACATTGTAATTTTCTATAATATATATCATGTTTTAATAATTCCATTTTTAATTTATTTTCATCTGGTTCTATTGCATTGTCATTATTAACTTCTGATTTTTCATATTCAGATATTTCTTCATTGTATGTATTTTGTAGTAGTGATCGTCTCTTTAGATTTCTTAATTTAGTTGTTGGTACTACTGTAGAAATCATTGAAATATTGTTAATGTCATTTATTTCAGTTTTAATTTCATTTTCTATGCTATTATTTTTATTATTGTTTGCATTTAGAAATAATGGTGATAATTTAAGATTAACTGAACATTTTGATTTTATTTGTTTTAATTCGTTCTTATTTTCTATTTTTTCATCGATTTCAAAATGAACTTTTTTTACCATTTGATCATTTGATTTATTACTATTTGTATTAAAATTTTCTATTATATATCGATCGATTTCATCTAAATTTTTTTGTAATTTAATTTCACAATTTTTATTTTTTTCGTATTTGGTCTGTAAAATTAAAATATAAATTAAATAAATTTTTAATATATCTTTGAATAATTTTGTAAATAATTTTTTTGTTTTGTTTTGCCATGACCCAATAGGGGTAAAAAAAAAGCATTTTATTTGATGTTAATACATACCATTGCAATGGTTTTCCAATCACCAAATAATTTATCTCTTGCATATGTCCATTTTCTATCTGGACCAGCTAATCTGAATGATTGTGCCATATTTAAAATTTCATTCCAAGCTATTTCTTTATCTTTTTTTGTATATGTTGTATTGGTATCTTTTTCGTTTGAAAATAAAATATTTTCTTTTTCTTTTATCATTTGCAAAATTTTCAATTTTTTCATTTTTAAATGGCTTCCGCTCATTTTCAGTTCATAATATTTATTTAATTATTATTAGAATAATAATACAGCTATATTTTTCTCAATTTTTATGTTCAGGTATTGATAATTCAAACGCTTATTACCCTTTTGAATACCTGTAAAAGGTAAAGGTTTGGATACCACCGTTGAATACCTGTAAAAATTGTTGAATATTAATGTCTTCTTACATCAATCACATGATTAGTTATAAATTTGATAACAATTTTATTTGAGAATATTAAAATTAGGTTGGTATCCGTGCTTATTTACTATTTTTTTTATGTTGTTTTTTTTTTAATGTTAGCATGTTGATTTACAAATTTTCAAATTCTTAATTAGTGATGTTTCATTCAGAATTTGTTCCAACATTTGTTTTTTCATTTTATTTTTTAATTATTGATTAGACTTGGAATCATTATAGAAAATCGTATTTTTTTATCATTTATTTTGTTCTAAATATCGATATTTCGGAAGCAACATACTTTCTTCAAATCAGTGCTTTGCAATTAACTTATTTTATATTTTAGTGTTCATTTTTTTTTTTTATAATTTCCTGAATTTCATATTTTTGTACTAAATTTAAAACAATCAACTCAACTCAAACATAACTTAACAACGAAAACAAATATAACTCATTTCAACTACTTTAAAAACGTCAGAAGTTCTTCTAAATTACAAAATATAACTTTGTTTATACGTTGTGATTACTTGCGATATCAATGCCGAATTTAAATATTTACGATTGTAATTACGATATTACGGGCTATTTTATTTTGCGTTAATAATAACCGCGCGCTGATCCATTCGAAACTGCTAACCTCCTAAACAAATGATTTCATTATCATTACGCGATAACCTCAAAAATAAACTTATAGATTAGATAAGAGCATATTGTATTGGATAATTCTCTCCCCTAGGCTTGGTGATGGTCTGGGAGTAGACTGAAACCGTAAGTATGTTCATAACACAACTTATTTTATATTTTTTTCCGTTGACTAGACTTTGCGTTGCTATCGTTCAATAAAATGTTAAAAAAATATTATTGATGCCTGTATATTTCGCCACCAGTAGTCGTACCGTTGGACAAATAAAAAATTAGATGAAATGTGCAAGCTAACTTGGCAACTAGAAATGTATGATGGATATGGTAGAAAATTCAAATTTGATGTTAATTTACTTACTACTGCAAATTTTAATTTAAGACCATAGGGATCGTTAGATTCGGCCCAATTAAAATAAACGAGATTGTTTCCACAAAGAAAAAAAACCGCCAAATATGTAGGGATGACTTTGGATGATAAATTCAGATGAAAAAGGCATGTTACGAAAGTACTAAGAGCTCGTATTTTCGTTATGTTCGCTTAACGCTGGGTAGCGCAGTAGGTAGAGCGCCTGCATTTCAACCGAAAGGTCACAGGTTCGATTCCCGACGAAGCAAAAAAAAAATGCTTTATGGGTTTTTCGACTTGGTCCAGTACCCTTTGTCATTGGGATATAATAAATGACAAAAAATAATTGAGAGTATAATCTGGTAACAAGTTAAATAAAACGAAACTATTCTACTTAAGAAGGCTTAGTTCCTGACAATAGCACTAGTTTTTCGCATTTAATTAGTTGATAAGCCAGTAATTTGTTAAATAAATACTCGAAATATTTGTAGATATGGTAGTGTAAAATTGCAGCAAAGCACGATAAGTTGATTCTACCTTAGTTACTGTAAGTTTGTAAAAAAAAAAAATATTTAGTAAGTATAGAATTTTCTTCATTTGGTGGCAAAAAAAACACTCACTAGGTTTTTATGGTAGCATGTAATGAACAAACGCTCATTTGTATTTACGTTCGTAATTTTTTAATTGGCCGAAAAACAAGCTTTCATTACAATGATGTACTGAAGCTTATCTGTGCATCTGGTGTTAGTCGTTGCCGTTAAATGCGCTACGATATAATCGCAATGCAGATCCACAATTTGCATAGATTTCGTAATTTCAAAAACATCGCACGACAACCATTTATAAATTGGTTCAAGTGAAAATAAAACGTAATTATAATTTTCGATTGGCAGTAGTGTAGATGAAACAAATTGACAGTATTCACGTACAATTCTTTCGCTAAGTTACGTCGGAGAGTCTACGAAAAAGCGATTCTCTCCAACGTAGCTCTACGAGGGAATTTAGAATAAGGGTGGTGTTTTCAAAGACACAAAAAAACATATTTACGAAAATGATAGGTTAACCATCGATCAGCGCGCTAAAATGATGTAGTTGTTTTACAGAAATAAGAACTCTGCACAAAATGAATTGTACATCGAAATTTAAGCGAATATTATGGGCAATTTAATCATCCTAAGGTAAGCATTAGAAAGAGAGTAAGACTTGCGGATGTTCGTGCCATTTATATTTGTACTCGAAATGGGTAATTATTTGCGTCTTGCGCTGTTTTTATGAACACTTTATTCTATTTTGCAGCAGAACTTGCATTTACACTTGTAGGATACTGATTGGGCACGGGATTTCAAGCCAGACAGCAGAGCAAAGAAGCACAGGCACGCAAGAATTTTAATGAAAACAGATTCGAAGTTTGGGTGAGAGGAAACTTAAATTGATGTTGATTTTTCAAAGTTCTGATCCGTCTAATTTCCACTTGGGGATCCGTCTTAAACTTCCACACCAACAAAATTACACAAAATTACGGGATATGAGATAAAGAAAATTAGTTATATAATCGCGATGCGTCATTCCATATCCAAAAAGTGACTCTTCGAAATTTTGCATTAAACCATCATATTTATATTACGCTCATCTAGATTCTTACAGACGCGTCATTTTTGGTATAAAAAATTTTACACGCAGACATTTCATACTCTTTTTAACGACCACGCGTGGCAACTATTACTTTACTAAGTTGCCAACACTGTAATTCTCTTCGCCAAAAATTATATTCGTATTGATTTGTTTAAGGTGTTTCATCAGGTGTTTCAATTAAAATTTTAAATATGAGAGAAAATTTGAAATTTGAATTAAGGTATGGATCTCAGTTTGAAGTAAAAATTACGCGAATGGATTTATGTTTCAATATTTTTAGGGCGTTTCCGAACCTCTCGCACTTGCACTTGATACTCGCACTAAACCTATGAAATCGCAATTGATTTGTTGTCAAAATTTTAGTGTACACTAAATACACTAAATATCGCAAAAAAAGAAAATTTGTGCGAGTATCAATTGCAAGTGCGAAAGATTCTGAAACGCCCTTAAATAAAAAAAAAAATTCTAACTTCTCAATATCAAAAATAAAAATTAATTTGAGAAATATATGGAAAAAAAATTTATGTTAAAAATGAGAGTCGTAAATTTTACTCATTTCATTTAATTTTTTTTGTTCTAAAGCTACTATCAAAATTTGTGCATATTTAATGAAAATTTTTTTTAATTTATTATGAACAAAATTAAATTTAATTTTTTTTTTTATAAAAATCTATTTACAAAAAATTTCAATCGAATCAGATTTTCATATTAAACTATAAAAAAAAAAAATTAAAATCTCTTCAAAATCAATGTCGCCAACTTAACAAATAACAAAAACTATATGATCACATAATAATCTCAATACGAATACACTCCATCTACCGGATGTATATAAACGTCAACCAACATTAATTTATATAGTTGCTCGTTTTCTTCATTAAGTCAAAATAATTACTCATATAGTTATCACATTCATGCAAATGAAATTTAAAAAAAAAAATTTCTCATCTTCATAAGAATTTTAGTATGGATATAATTTTGAGTTTTTTAGTACTGTTCACAAAACTGTAAATTTATTAATATCCATACATACATCTCTAAATATATTTATAGTAAAGATGTATATAATAAACAAAAACATATATGTATAATTCTTATATATTTTAAACTGTAAAAGAGCAACTTCTTAAAATTACTCTTTTCTTATCATTTTTACACATTCAGTATATATACAACATATATATAA
Organism: Argyra leucocephala; assembly: GCA_963942445.1. Lineage (NCBI taxonomy): Eukaryota > Metazoa > Arthropoda > Insecta > Diptera > Dolichopodidae > Argyra > Argyra leucocephala. The sequence continues at coordinate 119,200,589 of OZ012681.1, read as the reverse complement.
GCATATATATTTATGTATGCATGTATGTATAGATATTTATAATTTAAAACCACACGTAAAAAATAAGGCCACAAAATTCTTCCATTTTAGTTTCCAACCCTAGTAACTATTTTTACTTTATGTACTTATAATACTACACGAAAATATATATACATATACAATATACATATACATACTATATACGTAAATTATTATTTTCTTATATGAATTTACAATAAATAATAATTTAATTTTTGTTCTACTTTATTTACCTTTTAATTAAAATTTTTTAAATTTCAATCTTCAAATAACTAAATTCTTGAGTTAAGAACAAAAAAAAATATGAATTTTATTTTTTCTTGTCCGACATTTTGTCTGAATCTCATACATATATAAGTACATATATACTACACATTTCAATTATCCATTTTTCTGATCGTTTTATGAAAATAGTTTTTCATTGCGAAAATTGGACAAGTTTATTTTAAATTAATTTTATTTTTATTCACACTATTTTTATTTTCTTATATATAATAATTTTAAATATAAATTATAATTTAATATATTAAAAAAAAATGTTTACTATTCATCAAACTTCAACTTTAATACTTTTACGATGAAGCACGAATTCAAGAGTAAAATTGAAATATTAAAACAGGAGACAATTTACCAAAAAAATAATAAAATTTACCTCTAATCCAAGTACTAAAAAATTGTGTTTTTTTTTTTTTTTGTTTTTGTTTTCTTATAAAAATCCAAAACAAAAACCATTACTTTAAATTATCAAATACATTTTGCTGTATTTAGAACTCTCTTTGTACTAAAATATCAGTTTAATTTGTCTCAATAGCAAAGTTTCTATTAGAACTCAATAGATGGTAGCAAATATTTAAAAAAAAACAACAACAAAAAAAGCCTATATAAATAATTTTAGTATACAGACACGGAAAACAAAAACAAAAAATATAAAAAACCATAATGGTAACGTAAACGTGTATTAAAAAAAATAGTATAGTTTAATAAGTTCAATAAAGTGTTAGCATTTTTATATCTTTTAATATATTGTTGATTGCAAATGGAATATTGTGGGGAAATATCGCTGTCGATTAATTAATAAATTGAGTTTGGAAAAACAATTTGAGCTGATGAATTTGAAGGAAGGGTTGAATTTAAATATTAAAAATAAACATATTCATAATAATAGTATATCAATAAAGAAAAAAATAAGATATTAAATATAAAAAGAAACAAAATATGTAAATACATACATATATAAATTTGATTACGCAATATAAAAATAAAAATATAGATATATGTAGATAACCATAAATTAATTGTATTTTGTATTTGTATAGTATATGCATGTTTATATACGTACTTTTTATACTAAAATTAGATGTATATAAGTAAATATATACTATATACACCATATTATCAACAATTCTTGAAATGTTTAGCTACCTAAATTTCTTAAACAACAGAATACCTACTTTAATCATTAATGAAAATACATAATGTATCATACACTATTTGTTTACGTATTTATATATACATAGTTTACCTGCATGCATACATTTATTCAAAAACAATAAAATGATAATAGGTTAATCTGTAATTGATGGTGTGCAAAGTGCAGCTGAATTTTTACCCGATTATACTTTGCCTACCTGTTTAAATTTTCAATTTATAAATTATAAAGTTTAAAATATATCGAAATTCCGACTTGAATTAAGATGTGTATATAGGTAATAAGATATCAACTTGTAATTTTATTATTACATATGTACATATTTAAGTAACATAACTTAATGCATATATTATAATTTAAAATATTAATTAAAGTTACATATTTATGTTTTTAATATATTTATATTTTTTCTTTAGATATCAAATATTTATATACATATTTACAAACATACTTATATATAATATGTATATATATATAGATTATATAAGACGTCGTGCTGTCATAAAATCTCATACTAAAAATGTGTTTTCCTTGGAAAAATCAATATAATAATATATGAGATAAACAAAGTGTATGGCGTGTATTTATTAAGGGGTGTACAAAATTCTATATAGAACAAAATCATTTAAAGGGTTAACATTTAAAACTGCAGTTCTATAGATATTTATTTTCTATTAAACAAATGAATTTAACGGTGGCCTCGGTAGCCGAGTGGTAAAGCACTCCAGTATAAGTAATGTGACGAGCGAGAAGCACAGCACGGGTTCAAACCCCCGTGAGAACCGTAAATTTTTTCAAATGGTGAAAATTACTGAAAATGTAATTTTCAATACAACCACATTCGCTTCTTAATATAATAAAGTTAACTTTATAAGTTTATATGTAATAATATAATAAATATACAAAAATATATACCAAATAATTAATACAATATATACATATACATACATGTGAATTATGACAATGATAACATTAAAAATAATTTATTCATAGTTTGAGAGACTCTGTTTAAAATGCAATTACTTATCAACAATGATAAATTTATTGTAATTTGAATTAAATTTGTTTCAAAGTAGATATTTTATTTATTGATGACGGTGACTAGCCTGTGTACTGTATCGTCATTAGCCTATTAAAAAAAAAACAAAGCCCTGGGACTTTGACAATTTATTCGTCAAATTTATACTGATGTTGATTTGATTGATGACACATGAATAACCAAATTGTCATATTGTATAAAACTGAGTTTAGTAAGAAATAAAAATGTTTAAAAAAAAAAAACTAATTTTAAATTGAAAAAACCATCAAAATAATAATAAAAAAAAAACGATTGTTAAATGTACAAATCAAATCATTTAATTAAATATTAACAATAACATATGGTTATGCTAATTTTTGGCTGAAACTGACATTTAATAATTTGATATATATGATAACGTATTAGAGAGAAAGAGAGAGCAATATTAAGCTGTCAATGCTATGGAATAGATATATATTTTTTTTTAAATAAAATCTATACATAATTACATAGTGATAGTAGTTTTGCTTGAAATTTATTTTTTTGGTAATTATGTATAAATATATTACTTGCATTTTATTTTATATATGTATCTATGATTTTTATAAATTACGGATTAAATATGTATCTACATAATAATAAATATGTACTTACTTGCTTCGATTTTTATATAAAAATCATTTAACCTTTTTGTGTTTAGTGTTTATGGTTTTGTCTGAAAGATGTATATATGAATACGGATGTACATATGTACATGTTTTTATTTTTTAATATCAATTTAAACTAATTATGTATGTGTGTATATTTATATTAGATATTGAAGAAAATTGCTTAACAAAAGATCAAATTTATTTATGTACATTTATGTTTATATGAATATATATGATATACATACTTTTAATTTTACATTTCATTTATGTTTATACAATGGTATAATTATTCACCACACTACCTATATATATATATATGTTATCATTGTATTTTGTGATATAAAATATAATTACAATTGTGATTGGATATATAAAACACTTGTATACGTTTTCGCGGAACCTAATTTTAATGTTAAAAGAAACAAAATTTTTTTTTTTTTTCTCTTTGAAGAATAATAAACTTTAGATAAAAGTATTAATGCACTTTTATATTTTCTAAAATTACAAAATTAATAAACAAAGTATGAACAAAATTTATCAATGTTTAGTACCGATCAATTTATATACTTGTTAATAGTGTTGTAAATTAGATGGAATGATGATAAAAAAGAAAGAGAACACAATAATATTTGGGAAAAATGAATGTTGATAAAAAAGAAAGAGAAAAGAATACTATTCGAAAAAAATTAGCTAGAAATAAATAATAGAATCCGACCCTTCACACTAGTTGTTTTCTGCTTTTACCTCACTGTCGCCACGAAACGAAATCCTCGCTTTCAGAATTCACACAATATTTTGCATCAAGTATTTTTTTCTGTGAACGAATAAAGGGTTTGTATGTGTTAGTAGATATTTTTCTCATTTGATTGAAATTATTTCTAAAGAGGATACATAAAATATTATGCGCAGAAGATTTTGTATTCCATATTTTTTTTTGTTTTCCATATTTTTTTTTTGTTTATGTTCTTGAATAAAAAATAATTTTAAAATTTTTGAGTATGGTGTTTGGTGTACAAGAAAGGTTTTTTTTTTTAATAATATTACACATGCATTCGTACTTAGATAACTATCGCTTATTTCATGTTGCTGTACAAAATGATATAAAAGATTTTAGTTATTAAAAAAAAATTTTATTTGTTTTATTACCTATTGTTTATTATACCTTTGTACAAAAAATAGTATATAATTCTAAATAAATAGTAAATTGTACTTAAATAATATAAAAATAGTTAAAAATTTATTTTTATATAAAAGAAAAAAAAAAATATAAACGTACTAGTGTGCCACTAGTCTAGTACTACTTTTACTTCAATCAATATACTAAACAACTTTATGTGTACTAAAAATGAATTGAATTGTGTTTGTGTATTTATTTTAGCGCAATTTTGTTTCTTTTTAATGCTCTCACAGTCTCCCTCCATTGTTATATCAAAGAATAATGAGCATTGAGCATATCTTATTTATTACATGAAAATTAATCAGTTTTTGGCTTTATAAACATTTTAATATGAAATAATATGGGGTTTGGGCAACCCCCAACCTTAAAATTAGTTATTTTACTAAAATTTGGATTTAGTCGCATTTGGATTTTGGAAAATGGGATTTTGTCGTATTTGGATTTTGGAATTCTGGATTTTGTCGTATTTGGATTTTGGAATTCTGGATTTTGTCGTTTGGATTTAGTCCATTTTAGATTTTATAGCTAATACAATTTTGGAATATTCAACATTTACGTTTATAAAGAGCAAGGTTGATCGTTGGGATTTCGGGAAGATGAGTATCGATTACTTCATTTAAATTTGATTTAATTTGATGAGTCAAAGTACACGCTTGATGAGCAAAGTACATAATTGATGAATCAAAGTACATGCTTTCTGGCGCAGTAGATACATATAGTGCCCCCCTTTCAGCCGAAAAATCACAAGCTTGATTCTTGACGAACGTAAAATGCTTTATAGATTTTTCGTGATCTGACCTAGTGTGATTTGTCACTACTCACTAGGCTAAAATAAATGACAAAAAAATATGAAGGGATGCTATTCTCAGCCATTTTGGAGGTCTTCAGACTTGAAAAATTCATACACTGTAGGCTTTTCGAAGATGGCGCACGCAGAAAGTTTTTCATTCGGTCTGCTCTTTCTTTGCGGAATTGTGTGTGTTTTTAATGCGGAATTTGGACTTTTCCTACTTTCCAACTAAAAAATTATTTCCGTGAATTATTCATATATAATCATTCAAAAATGCAAACAAGTAATTAAAATTTTTGGCTCTGGATTCTGCGTCGTCACATCACGATTCAGTGCCACTATATCCAAAATTGAGAATAAAAAAATATGAAAGCCTTTGGTATCAACTCTTAGCATGCCAGAACTGTTCTTTGCACCATTTATAAGAGCTTTTGTGCTAAATGCATTGAGAAGAACTTTTGTTGTTTTTTTTAAAGGACTTCGTGGGAAGTCGTACTTCTGGTCTACGTTGTTCAGAATAGGGATTACACTTTAATAACTTTAACATCTTTGGCTTTAAGATATTATCAATCCCATCAGCTTTTCATCTACTTGCGATTCTGTGCGAAACTACAAATTTAAAGCCCCCAGTGAATTCTTTAAATGAAATTAGATTAGGATGTAATTAACATTAGGATTTGGAAGTTAAAGTTAAAAAAATCGAATACGATTCCGGTGGGTTCTTTCAACCTGGTCCAGTAGCCTCTGACATTCAAAGGCAAATACGAAATAATACACCAAGATCCCAAGACCAAGATCCCAAAAGGGAAATGATATCAATATACCAGATAAAATAATATATAAATATATAAATCAGTAAATTTTCTTTCCTAGATTCCGCAGATTCTAGACTACTAGACTAGATTCCGCAAAATTCTCCGAAAAATACTCGGTCCAAAAAGATTACAGAATGGAGAATATGTAATCAGACGCAACAGAGAATTCAAAAGTATGATCGATAGTGAGGATGGTTGTACGGTTTGCAAAGGCACAAAGACTAAGGTCACGTAAGTCGAATGCACGAAAGTGGAAAACCAGCAGTCGCGCTGAATAGATAGCCCGATAGTAAACGTGGTAGAGGAAGACCAAGAAGCAGATGGGTAGACAACGTGAAAAAGTATGCTCAAACCCTACAAATCTTAAATTGGACACAAGTGGCACAAGATTGACCTTTTTGGTGGAGCATAGTGATGAAGGCCAAAGTTTACCCAGAGATGTAGTGCTATAAGATGATGATGATGATGATTCCGCCGATTCATCTACATTTTACTTTTCATCTAAATTTTCAGCTTCTTTTGCTTTTGCCGAAAGAATTACCAAAAAAAAAACGATCTTGGCATATCGCATTTCATAAACAATTTGGAAAGTTATAGTTCTGCTTAGGTGACAGAAGCGGATAATATAAGGAATAATGTTGAGGTAGTATTTAATTGTCTATGCTCGCCAAATAATTTGATATATTTTTATCTTTTATAGGTAACAGCTCGTTCTTTTGCTACTGCTCAACAGGATTAATGTGCCGTAATGTAACAAATGCAACTATGATATGGTTATGTAAAATGAATTAATTGCGAATACTACGTTTCCGTTGGAATTTGTTTGAATGCACCCCTGCATAAATTGAATGGCGTCATCTTGCTTTGTAGGTTCTTGCGATACGGTATCGCTGCTGCATTTGTCACCAAGGCAAATCGCTAAGAAAATAGGCATGATATTTAAATTTTAAACAACCAAATATGGGAAATAAAATAGTTTTGAAAAGATCGCGTCTACATAGAGAACGCAGAACCCCACTGTCAAGAAGAAAAAAAGTTTGAACTCGTCATTCATTTTAATTTTTTCCATTGGATAACCATCACTAAACTGCTTTCGTAGAATTCTGGCAATTCAGTAGATAAAGAAAGGTATAAGAAAGAAATAAATACAGAAAAATAAGAAATGAATAGGAAGAAAATTGAAACGAGTTTGTAACAAAAAATTAGGGACAGCATAAAAATATTTATTTACTCGTTTCTTAAGAACGTCTAAGTCATATTTTTGGGGGAATATACTAAAGATGGCAAAGTGTTCTATAGTTTAGAGGTTCGGTTAGCGAAAGAATATTGAAATTTCACATTCTTGGTTCAAAGAGGCTCGAGGACAGATTCTGCGACGATCACGTTCGAATAGTTGTATTTTAGGCATAATATTTTTGCTTTTGTCAGATCAATTTCCCAATTGAACAGAATAATTGACGACGGCTTAACGATGTTAAGTGTGTAAGTTCTCCATCATTGATAATTCTGATGGTTTGCTTTTTTATTTACTAGAAGGCATTGTTGGATACACTACCCCAAATATCTGAATTACACCCAAATCCTGCTTTTGAATGTATGCCTGCTATATTAAGAGAAAGTAAGATAGTGTAAAACATTTTCAATTCTGCTTAAGAATCCCAAACATTTCGCAGCATCTTTTCCAACTTCAAAAGTGTGATCATGCTACTAAAGTTGATATTTATATATATAGAGGATTCTATATAAAAGCGATCTATTCAGATCTATAATACTTCCCCGCTTGATTATGTAAAATTTCAGGTCTGTGTATCTGATGAACGTTATCATTGCTTTGATTGCAAGTGAAAAAAATTAAAATGAATGGTTTGAAAAGAAGTTGTTCATCCATGCATTGAGTAGAATTTCTAGACCAATTGCTTCGAGTTTATTTTTATCAGTAAAGCGGCGTGCCAAATTCGATCAAAAGCTTTTCAGATATTATCTAGGGCAATAATTTTTGCTTTACAGTATTTTTTCAATACAATTTTTATCAGTCAAAAGAACCCCGCTTGAAACTCATTTGCAATCGATTAGAAGGTAAAAAAGGCTCTGTATTCAAATATTTTTTTTAACTGAAGTCTGGTTACTTCTAAATGTTTCCCAATTACAAGAAACTGAAAGTTATATATAGTCTCCATAACCTTCGATATCATACTAATGTTAAGACAATTGATGGGTGGTTTATTGGGTTTCTAAAGTAATATCCAGATGTGATCCAACGAAAAAGAGTACTGGACTAGGTCGAAAAACACAATACATTGCATTTTCATGGAGAAGTGAACAATAATGTAGGACCTTTCGATTCGGACATCTTTTCGAAACGAAGGCACTCTACCTAATACGCCGACGAACGATTTTATATACTGGGTGTTCCATAGGATGCGTATCGGTTTTTAAACAAGGAGAGGAACCGTTATTTTAAAATTACAAAAAAAAATATTAACTAAATCGGAAGTTCTCTATTTCAACTTGCGGGAAGAGCCGCAAAAGCGTTTTCTAAACCCGAAATTAACCGAAATCGAGATTCTCAAATGGGAATGGGGTAGTTTTCATGCACATTCGGATTCTACGTCAAAAATACAAACCAACGACTTTATATACTGGGTTTTCCATAGGATGCGTATCAGTTTTTTAACAAGGGGAAGAACCGTTATTTTAATATTTAAAAAAATTATTAACTAAATCGGAAGTGCTCTATCGATCGGTGATATTTTCAACTTGCCGGAAGAGCCGCAAAAACGTTTTTTACGCCTGAAATTCACAGAAATCTAGATTTACAAATGGGAAGGGGTACTTTTTATGCAAATTCGGATTATTCGTCAAAAATTATCAACCAACGAATTTATATACTGGATTTTGCATAGGATGCGTATTAGCTTTTTAACAAGGGGAGGAACCGTTGTTTTAAAATTTAAAAAAAAATATTAGCTAAATCGGAAGTGCTCTATCGATGGATGATATTTTCAACTTCGGGGAAGAACCGCAAAAACATTTTTTAAACCCGAAATTCACCGAAATCGAGATTTTCAAATGGGAAGGGGTACTTTTTTAGTTTTATTTATTTAACATTTCATCTCAAGAGAGCACATTCGCTCGTACAGAGTATTTTTGATAATGCAGATTTATGCAGATTCGGATTCTACGTCAAAAAATAAAACCCTTGTAAAGTTAATTTTTTTTTATATAACGGTTCCTTCCACTCTTCAAAAGCAAATGCGCATGTTCTGGACAACCTGGTATACATAATTTATTAATTTCACTTTAAATGTTTGAAAACTAACACACCCGCATATAAATTTTTATTTGTTAGAACTTATATACTTAGGTCTTACAATTTCTGAAATCGTTATTTATAATAAAAATAAATAAAAATAAAAATTATTGTTATTTTCCTGTTTTTATTTTATATTTTCTTACAGATTTATTTTATTTTTCAACATATTTTTCACAGACTAAATTAATATTAACATTATTAATTTTAATCTGCGATATTACTTATAAATTATTAAAAAAAAAAACTAATAAATATACAAACATTTTTACATACATATATATGTACATACATAATATGTACTATATACACTTATATTTATTTACATAAACTAAAATATAAATTATATTTAAAAAAAAAAAAAATCTTTTATATATATTAATTTTGTTTTTGTTTTTGTTTTTGTTTTTCTTTACATTTTTATATTCTTATAATACATATATAATATATTAATTAATTTAATTAAATTTTTGTTTCTATTACAAATTTTAAAATTTGAAATATTTTCCAAATACATACAAAATTGGAAATTTTTTTTAATTTATATAAAACTAAAGGCACTGAAAATTTGATGATTTTCCTACAATGTAAAACACATACATAATAATACATTTATTATATAATATTTACAATTCAAAACAAAACAAAAAGTAATTAAAAATATTGTTTTTTTTTTTTTTATTAATTATTTCATCTCATCACAGTCTACTACTTTCAAATGGTGGCCTATCTAATGGTCCAGATTTTTCATATCCATTAATATCAATTGTTATTGAATTAACATGTGTATATGGTTTACTTATTCCATCGTTTGATGATTGATGATGATTTTGATTATGATTATTTATATTTTGACCATTTTGATTATTATGATGATTGTTATGATGATTATTATGATGATTATTATGATGATGATTTAATTGTTCATCATTTGTAAAAACTTTATTATCATGTCCACTTAATCCATTCATTGGTATACCACCACTAGTACTATTCAATATATTTTGATCTTTTTGATTTTCAATTTGATTATTTGTAACTGGTTTGCCATCCAATAAGAAACATACCAAAAAGAATAATATTGAACTTACACCATAAAATCCAGCATAAAATATCATAATAGCACCTCTATAACCAATTGATTTGGCAACTGGATCAACTAATATTGGTAAATTACCACCAATATTATTCATAACAAATAAAAATACACCAATTGTTGTGGAACGGAATTTCAATGGTACAATTTCAACAACAATTGCAAATACAATACCAAACCACATTTCAGCAAAGAAATAACTTAATGCTAATGTTATCATTGCCCATAATGGTCCAAAATATACAGAACCAAATGCTGGTACTGTTGCAATCAATTGACTTAATGCTAAACATGCTGCTCTTGATCTAATACCCATTTTTGATACAATTTTATCAGATACAATACCACCAACAACAACACCAATACCACCAACACCAATTGTTACAGCAAATAACCACCATCCTAAATCAGCATCAGGAAAATATATATTATAATATAAATCAGCATTATATGCAAATGTCATTCCACCCGAATGACGTATTGATGCTGCAATCATTAATAATAACATTCTTGGTTGCATTAATACTTTCCATATTGATATATTTGCTTTACTATCAGCATTATCTTGATTTTCACCAATTGATTTACGTTCTGGTTCTTTTAATGTTGTACCAGTTAATATACCTAATATAACTGCTAATATACCAGTACCATAATAACATGCACGCCAACCCAAATCAGCAATATTTAATTTTGTAATATAACGTCCAACTGGAAATGCAATACCATAACCACCATATATACCCCAATTAAAAATGGCCATAACTAATGCACGTTTATTTTCTGGAAAAATATCTGACATAATACCAGTTGCTAAAGGATTACATCCGGATTCTCTGTATTGAAGAAAGAAAAAAAAAATAAATAATATTATTATTATTATTCTTTTTTTTTAATATATTTTTTTATATATATATAACGATATATATATTTTTTTAATATATATATATATTAAATATATAACGAGGCTTATGATAGAAAACGCAAACATCCAAACATACTATTTCGGTAATTGTGGTAATTGAAAACGAGAACTGCAATAATTGATAAAGGTAAGGGTGCTTTGGTTTACGTTTGAAAAACTAATACGATTAAAATTGCATACGTTTAGGATGAAAAATTGATTTTTTTTCATTAGTTTTCAATCATACCGTGAGAAGGTGATTTTTTTTTTTTTTTCTTTATTAATTTCAATTATAATATTATTAGATTTCAAATTGTTTACAATTATTTGTTAAAATAAATTAAATTTATTGATCTTAGCGATTGCTGTGTGATCAAATTATTAGGTTTACAAGAATTATTTATTACAAGAATTTTTACAGACTTATAAATTATATTTATAGCCTATTATTATTATTATTAAATTATAAAAAATATCACCATGATATGTTCTACATTTCGTTTTCTATTATAAACATCAATTAATAAATTAATTAATAACTTACCCAGCTGCCATAATCATTCTCAAAATAACTAATTGCCAATATGCTTTGACAGAACCTTGTAATATAATTGCAACAGAAAATACTAATACACATACAGTTAATAGCTTAACACGATGATATCTATCAGCTGCAATTCCCATAAATACACCAGCAATTGTAAATATTAAAATAAAAGCTGGTCCAGCTAATAATTGATAATCAATTCCAAGACCATTATAATTCCATTCACAATATGGTGCACCATCAATTTGTAAATCATAACAACTGAAATTTAATCAAAAAAGAAAATAATTAATTTGATTGTATTTTTAAAATATTTAATTAATTATTATGTACCTTGTTTCATTTAATATTTTTGAACATTGTGTTGGTAACATATGTGTAGCATATTCTGTATGATTTTGTTGGCATGCATGATCACCATAATCTAATTCAATTGCTGTTTGTTTTGATGTAACACCAATTAAATAATGTCCTAATTCACCTAATATATATCCAATTGTCAATATACCTAAACAGTAGTAATTATAGTATCGACCTAGAGTTTCTTTAATTCCACCTAACATTTTTAAGCTTTGGTTTCAATTTTATGTAAATATTATATTCTGTAAAAATAAAAAAAAAAATATATTATTATTAAAATTATTTAATTAGAATTCTAAAAAAATTGTTTTTAATTCAAAATGTTTTTCAAATTTTAAATAAGTTGAGGGATCACAATTATTGCATATAGTTTTTGAGGCTTTCAATACCTTTTAGCCATGATAATAGAAAACAAAAATTATTTAACAGTGGCTTGATGGAAATTGAAAAAGAATACACAAAGCCCTGACTAACTTGCCCACTAAAATCACTAGAATCCACCTTCTATATGAAGATATTTAAAGAAATTAGCACAACTAAAGACTCGGCCCTGCTTAAAAATGACTTAAATACCTTCTTAAATTGGTGTATAATTAACAACCTATCACTGAATGTTGACAAATGCAATGTCATTTCTTTCACCCACCGATGCGCACCATTCACTGCTGATGATACTTTGGACAACAAAGTTGTCAAACGAGTGACGCAATTCAAGGACCTGAGAGTGGTTTTTCACGATAAATTGTCATTCGTCCAACACATAAATTCTATTGTGAATAAAGCAAACTCTATATTGGGGTTTATTAAGAGATGGTGCAAAGAATTAAATGATCAATACATTTTTAAATCCTTTAACATGTCCCTCATAAGACCCAACCTGGAATATGCTAGTCCCGTCTGGTGTCCTTATTACACTACTCATAAAAATAGAATTGAGGCAGTTCAAAAGAAATTTCTACGTTACGTTTTCCGCCACTTACATGGGTCGAATCCGCTTGTATTACCACCATACATTCATCGCCTTAAGCTTCTACAATTAAATACCTTAGAAACGAGAAGAATTACTGCTGATATCCTTTTTATTTTTCAAGTTTTTCATAATCTAATTGATTCCAACAATATCAAAACAAAAGTCAATTTGCACTTTAATTGCAGTACCCGTTTTCGTTCAAATAATATTTTTATCCCATCCTTTCATAGAACCAATTACGGTAAATCAGAACCATTAACCAGAATGTTCGTTACCATCAATAAATACAAAAACTTTATTGATTTTTCCCTGACCTTTCACCAGGTCAGGAATACTCTTGTATCCCAGTTGCCATAGCTTTTGCGATATTTCTAATTTTTAACACTTAGTAGTTTGTAGTTTGTAGTTATTCTTATTTTCTTTCTTTTTACTTTTATAATATCATATTTTTAATGTAATTTTAATTGTAAAATTATTAAAACCAAAATGTAAATTTTAACTTATTATAACTAATTATAATATTATTTATATAACTTAGAAGAAGAACTTATTGTAATGTGTTTGAGCTAAACATAAATAAATAAATAAAGAAATAAATAAAAGTAACCACCTAAGCAAACAGTCTTAACGTTAATACTCAAAAAAACATCAGGTATATTCTTTCAGCTACTGCTCAGGTCTGACGAAAATAAAAGTCAGGTTGTTAAACATATGCTCTCCCAACAACCTGGAACAGTTGTAAAAAATATGCTCAATGTTCTTCTGACGAGTGTTAAGACATTCACAGATTCGATAGTTATCATTATTGAAAAATCCCAGTCACCTTCTTTGTTTAGCAAACAATGACTTGTCAATGTTTCAATTATCGTCCAAATTTTCCTTCTACTATACGCTGAAGCGATTTCCTAATTATATTTTTGGCAAATTTCGGCCATAATTATTCTCATGCCAGTCAACTTTCACCGGAGATCATATCAATATTTACAATAAAATTTTCTTATGGCTATATGGATTCATGAAACTGATACTGATCTGAGACCAGCGATATATTAAAATGTTAATACAAATTTCAGAATATTCCATTGACGAACAAGAGAGGCTTTAAATGCCGAAATTCGTTTGTGTGGTGATTTTTTTTCGTATATCTTGATCGTGTATGATCTGTGACCGTACGGTCAATATATTCAGCTGTCTCTGATTCGTTGCTTACCGATTCATACACGATTTATGACATGGTCAATGATGATAATTATTTGGTTATTGTTTTAAGGCAAAATTAATAGTCATTTTAATACACTAGTTTTAGATTGAGAGAAGAACTGGTAGAACTGTAAATGTTTTTGTATGGGTAAAAATTGCACTCTCCATAATGGTGCTTTAAAGCCTTAAAGTTTTCAAAGAAGAAAAAAATGCAATTATACTTTTTTTCTCTTCTTTTATGATTCTGTTTGAGGACATGGGATGGGGCTTTTATCAAATTTTTTAAGTCTAGTTAAATTTTTTATTAATCTCAGATTTTTGTAAGCTGTTTGTACGTTTTTGTTTAAATTCGTTTACATTCGTTTTTACTGTTATATTTTATTTTATCTTTTAATTTTACCGTTATTATTCAACTTTTTTTACTGCTATTTTTCTTATAGTCATTCCCATTCGTTTTTTTTTAGTCATTATTTAAAATTTTATATATTTGTTTTTTCGCAATTGCGATTTTTATTTATTTGATATTTTTGTATAGTTTTTTTTTTGCAAAACATGAATAAGCTTTTTTTCAAAAATTTTCAATAAGCGTGTTAATTTTAAATAGCTTTGTATGGTTGAAGTATTAATACTTGAGTACAACTTAGTTATTCTAAACATGGTAGCTATTTTAATTTTTAGATAATTACACTGCATGTGCAGACTTCTGCATAATACATAGTTCCGGAATTTATTACTATTTTAATTACATATACTTAATTATTATGACTAATTAAACTATAATTAAATTTTAAATTAAATTATGTGTAAGGAAGTAAATGTTTACTATTTAGAATATTTTTGCATAAAAATGAATGTAATTTTGACTTTTTGTAAAAAAAAAAGTACAATTCAAAATTCTGTCATTGAATTCAATTATACATATAATATTATATATATACATATAATTTTTGTGTTTTATTTTTTTTTTTACCTTGATTTACAAATTACTACTTGTCCACCTAATAAATTATAATTATTTATTTCTAAATATTAACATAATAAATATGATTATTTTAATAATAAAATAATTGCATGTTAACAATTAAAAATTGAAATTTGTTGTTGTTTTTATTGAAAATATATTTTAGCCAGATGTATAACCAGTGCATATAATTTGTTTTTGGTATGTATAATTTAGCCAAATGATGCCACAATTTGATATTAAAATTATTTGTGTTATTAAAACAATTAAAATTAAATTATGCTAATCATAATATTGATATAGGATGGCGCAGAGAGGAATACAATATGTAATAGGGTGTGCAATGCCCACCTTGCACTTTATGATGACACGCGATTGAATTTAATGGTATGACAAGCACACAGATTTAAATCCCCTGCATAGATATCATCGGTAGCATAGCACAAGTAACACTTGGTGGATTAGCAACAATTGATTAGTGTACTTTGTGAACATAATATAACGATTACAACAAATTGAGGCACTCCCTAAGAAGCATAATATCTGTGTTATGCTTATTAAAAGTTGTTTATTACCAAAGTGAGTGAATTTCAGTTCAAATCAAATCAGTTTTAGATAAGTAGTTGAAATTGGTCAGTGTCACTGTTATGCATATTTGTTGACACCACTCAAAAGGGACCAATTTGTTGATACTATTTTTTTTAAAATTCAAATGAAAACAAAAACAGGAATGAAATCAAAAACCATATTGAAAATTGGTATTCACGAATTGTTATCTTACTTCATCTAATTCTTCTAAAACCGCAAATAGTAAACCGCTATCAAATATGAAATACAGAACATTTGATGTTGTGCCCCCTGTCACGTGTAAACTTTTGTAATGGTGTAATTTTTTAATTCACTTGCTCGATTTTTAAAAATATAGATATGAAATATTTTTTTTTATGTAAAACTTAACTGATAACAAAAATACAACAACAAAATTACAGTAGGTATCATTCACAATAAAATGAAAGGTTCCTTGACATCGTAAATGTCTTAACACAAAATTGAATACAATGTCCACATGATCTAAAATGTGTACACAAAAGCTCACAAAAGCTTCAGACATTGTCTACATGATCACAATTGTTGTTGACGATGTCTCCACGACCGGTTTGACAGGTATTTCGGTTTACAAACATTTTTAAAAACTCATAAAATGTCAATAATAATAAAAGATGTATGAATACATTTTAGTAGTTTCTATTTTATTTATTTTCCGTCTATGTGGAAATTTTTTTCTTTTTTAAATTTAAAAATTAAAATTAAAAATTGACATGTTTCGACAACGTTGAAGTTGTCATCTTCAGTAAACAGTCAAAAACTGTATGTTCACATTTAGCTTCATTACAAATGAATTAAAACACCATGTCTCAGAAAGCTCTTATTACACAATGTTGCCTAACTTATTTTACAGATAAAATTGGCAACTTAGTTACTTTCATATTGTATCAGATTGAAGTTTTTTTTAAGACAGTTACGATGTCATCGGTTTATACATTAATCATTGATGACACCGATTTGACTCTTTATCATTCGTTTTGACTTTCATTCACATTTTAGTGATAATGGTGACAGGGGCCAATGATGTCATTTTTGAATTATGACATCAAAAATTAATGATATATGCACAAAAAAAAATGAATGATAGCGTGACTTCGTAAATGTATCGATCAATGCATTGACGTACGATTTTAAATGTCAAAACAAAAATTTTTATTTTGTCTCATGATCGGTTAGTAATTTGACAGCGTATTCGCGACTTATTTTATGACACGGGTTGTTAAATTATATATCCGAAAATTTGTTGATACACAGTACAATTCGATACAATTGTGTTTATATTTTCTTATTAAGCAAGCAATAAATAAAAAAGATGGGGGGAAGAATAGTAAATTTTAAAATTAAAGAAAAATAAGTAAACTTATGTACATTTTTTTTACGAAATTGTCCATATTAAATTTTTCTTCAAATTAAAATATTTTAAAAATTCTAGGTATCCACAAATGAATATCATATTTTGACTCTTAGAGTGATCGGAATTGTAAACAAAGTACATTAAGTGTTGGCAACTTTGGCAATGCAGTCAATTCAGAAAATTTGACATATTATATTTGTATGTATTTGTATGTATGTATTTTTAGATACATATCTGATGTCACTGTAGTGATATTCATAACAGAGCTAGCTCTATATCAAGAACAGTATACCAATATGAATATTAATCAACATTTCTGTACCATATCCCAACACGGGTTAAACAATAAAAAGTAAGTAAAGTGCAAACCTGTGTTTTAAGTGCAATTTCAAGTATTTGCCTTTTCACCGATCTTTAAGAAAATATTGCAAAAAAAATTATTTTTTTGCAAAAGTAAAATTATAGGGGCTTACTAAGCTCCCAACGAAAATTTTTTGATCTAGGTCCAATTTTAGACCCGTTTTGAAAATGTTCGCTAGAACGAACAAAATTACTCACAGAAAAAAAAAATTTGCTAAAACTTACAAAAATTAGGAACAAAGCAAAGATGTATTTTGCACTTCTGGCATTAGCAAAAGTTGTTTTATTACAAATTTTATTATTTGGTAAATGCTTTTTACATCTTGTTCCACCGCCTTCCATGTCATATTCTGACCAATGACTGACATTATCTTTTACAATATCACTATTTGATTTGGTCGAGTTTCATTCCCAGGCCTCCTTTTCTTGCGGTCTGGTAGTAATATTGATGGTCGGCCCTTTTTTTGGTATTTAGTTCGGCCAATTTAATTCGAAAAAATATGAGATCCATAGAATTCATGTTTGTAAGTTTGAAATCAGTTTCATACTCGATGTAACTGTTGCTTACACCTAAATCAATTGCATGAAAGATCATGCGTAGAGTCCATTTTTTGGATTTTATATGAATTCAATAGAAACTCAGCATTTAATCTGAGCGATCGACCTCGTCCATAGTTTCGTTATTTTATATATTTTTACCGATTCCGGACGTTTTACAGTAACATACCTTCTTGTATTTTTTTCCCATCTTTGCCCATTATCTAAATTACTAATACCAACAAAATTGGAGGCTACATGTACTTCTTTATTGTCATACCATTTGGTAAGAACAATATTATTTCTTTTAAATTTACAACTTCTTCACAAATTCCACGCCCCATTTTTCTGTATGTTTTTGAATCAAAAACGGTGGATTATTGAATCTATTCAGTCTAGCGGTACCAATTGCACTAATTTTTTTCAGTGACAGAGTTTCCACCAATTGATAATTTTTAATCAATAACGAATACAAAATTTGTACAAAAGTTAATTAAAAATGGAAAAATAACACATTCTTTACACTTTTAAACAATAATAATCCATTGTTTTTTTTTTTTTTTTTTAGTAGAAGAAAAGCTTAAATCCGGGAATTTTTTCGAACTTAGAAAGAATCCCTTGCCAGATTCAGTAAGAAGAGTAGAAAAAATTCTAAAAGAATGTAAGGGTAGCATAGAAAAGATAACAAACTTAAGAATGCCGAACCTTTCATTGCCTAGAATTAGATGCCAACCAAAAAAATTCACAAAGATGGAAATGAAATGAGGGAAATAATTGCAGATTCCAACTCACCAACATACAACATAGCAAAATGGTTAGTAGTAGAGTTCAAAAACCTAGGAAGAGAAATGAGCACAAGAGCTATAAAAAATACAGCTGAACTGATCGAAACAATAAAGGATACCGTAATAGGGGAAAGTGAAAAGCTAGTTTCATTTGATGTCAAATCACTTTTCCCTAGCATACCAGTTAAAGAAGCCATTATAAAACTAGAGGAATGGCTCAACAAAATAGAAGATTCGAGGGAATGGAAACAAAAAACCAAATGCTACATAAAATTGGCCGCCCTTTGTATGAATGAAAACTATTTCATGTTTAGAGGGAAGTATTACAAAACCACAAAAGGCACAGCTATGGAAAATCCACTATCCCCTATATTGAGCGAAATCTTCATGAATTTTATAGAAGAAAGGATAGTAGAAGAAGGAATTATGCCCAGGATCTGGATGCGATCTGTAGATGATATTATCGCAGTAGGGAAAAAAACCAAAATGGAAAGTTTACTTGTTAAACTCAATAACATCCATAACAACATAACTTTCACAATGGCAAATGAAAAAAATGGTGAAATTCCGTTCCTAGATATCAAATTAATTAGAAGGGAAGGAAAAATAAATTTTGATATCTATAGGAAAATAACGACAACTAAAAGAACTATCACTTCCGATTCAAACCACCCCCCACGGACAAAAAATGGCAGCATATCATACAATGACAATAACAGACTACTAACCACACCTTTATCAGAAGAAAACTTCAAAAAGGAAAAATTATATATTGAGAACACAGCAGAAGTAAATGGATTTATGAAAGAAAATATTGAGAAAATAATAAAAAAGAAGATCCATAGAACTGAAATGGAAAATCTATCAACTTTATTCGACCAAAACAAAAATATGGAGAAGCCAAAACGAATTTGTGTAACACATTCCGCATACACAAAAAAATTTTCAGCAATATATATTTAAGAAATACAACTTAAATGTAGTCACTACTAGCAGAAATCTCAAATTATGTAATCTATTAGGATCTGCTAAAGATAAGAAGACCATAGAAGAAGTAAGTGGTATATACAAAATATCATGCCAAGATTGCACAAAAACTTACATAGGACAATCCAAGAGGTTAATTAAAGTTAGATTCCAGGAACATATGAGGGAAGCCCAATTGGCGAGGAAAAGAAACTACACGAATTTTAGGTCAGCTGTAGCTCAACATATAGTTGAAGAAGAACATCATATAAATAAGAATAGTTTAAAATTAATAAAAGAGGTAAAAAAAAAAAATAATAAACTAGATATGTATGAAAGTCTGGCAATGTCTAGAGAACCTGTAAACAACAGACTTAATAATGATGTAGGTAGTGGATTCTCACCATTATTTAGATTACTTTAAAATTAAAAATCAGGTTCAGGTAGAATTAAGATCATAAGTACTAGAATAAGGGTTATTGCGTAAGACAAGTTTAAATGCAATAAAAAAAAAAAAAAAAAAAAAAAATTTAATAAATAAAACACTGTAGATTAGGTAGCACTATTAATTGCTTCCGAAATATTGATATTTGCAAAATAAATACAAATGATTAGTGAAAGGAAACTCGACTTTTATTCCATAAATCTAATAAAAATCCAGTTTTATACATAAATATTGGAATAATATTAAAATAATCAACTCAACTTACCTGCCATCATATTTTACCTCTTCAACACCACCTGTCACTTTAATTAATTTCCCACACATTAAATTCTCAAAATCATTTTTCTAAACAAGAACATTCAACAAAAGCAAGTTGTAATATTTAAGAGAACCTCAAAATCTACTTTCAATAAAATAAAAGCTCTTAAATAAGATTTTAGAGCATAAAATAGAATTTGTTCGCCCAGCCGAAAGAATCAAAAATTCTGTACCATATCCCAACACGGGTTAAACAAAAAAAAGTAAGTAAAGTGCAAATCTGTGTTTTAAATGCAATTTTAATTTAAATAAAAAAAAAATAACAGCATTACCACCTTCGCACAATTTGATTTTCTCAATATTAAAGTGATATACCATAGTCATATAGTAGTGCTGATGGCCGCTACACTATACAGATAAATTTATTAATGTACATTAAAGAAATTTATGTTGATTATTTTAATTTTTTAAATTACTATAATGAAAATTTGTTTGTAAATATGTAATTCAATTAAATGAAATATGTACTGGACTTGAGAAATATCATTTTATATTCTTTATATTTATTTTGTTTCATTTTAAATTTGAATGCGTTATTAATATTGTGTATGTATTTCTTTTAATCACAATTAATAAAGAAAATATTAGTTTTCAATTAGAAAAAATAAATAAATAATCAATAATAGATAAAATATTATTTAACATAATACAATATATATACATACATACTCGGCCATAATAATATAATGTCATAATTATTGTGGAATGTTAATATTAAAAATAATAAATACGAATATTTTCAATTGATTTGTTGTTTTATTTTTTTTTGTTTATTTATTTTTAAATTTACTTTCAGATACACAATAAATGTACAATAATTTATTATTTGCATAAAATATATTATTATGAACTTGAAGGAAACAGGTGCTTTGCTTTCATGTTCATTAAAATTTCAAATTTAGTTATGTTTTTACAAAATATGTAAGTATGTAAAATTAGAATGAACTTATTTACATAAATTTGTAATAAGGTTAGCTACTAATTATTATTAACAATTTGACTTGAATTTTAATATAATCACTCAGAATTAAATCTATTCTATTGCATTTTAGATTCATCTTCAATTAATTAGTGTTGTACTAGGTGTAGAAGTATATTGCATGTACCGCAACAAGTGAGCGTTCACGAAATCATTATACAAATTATTGTAGGTCTATACCTACTACACTTCTACCCTTAATCGTGAATATACCCTAAGTAAAAAACTAAGAATTATTAGTTGAAATTCGCCAAAATGCTTTCTTTGAAATTAAAATCTTTTTGAAAATGAATAAAAATTAATAATTAATCATTAAATTATCAATTATGATTATTGATTATTTTTGATGAAAATGGTAGATATTATGCCAAAGCTCATGATTGTTGTAATTTCAAACCACAACATAATTTTCATAATTTTTTTTTCTGTGTTTTTGTTGTTGTTTTTTTTTTTGTGTTGTGGTAATGGTAAGTGGTAGGATCGAAGGACGACAAAAGGTTGAAGAACGGCATTCCTGATAGTTCGAAGTGGAAGTAATAGTAAATACGAATTAGAAAATCTGAGCATATTTCACTAAGTTTGATTAATATTTTGATTGATTTTTGTCTGATGATGATAGTTTTATAATTGAAATAGATCAATATATTTCGATTAAACATTACATGGTAATTAAACATACATAGTTAATTAAACATACATGGTCACTTACAAAATGCAGTATAAAAAGTTTTAATAAATTTTAAATACTGTTCTACTACCGGTCAAAGCTTTTATAACCACTTCATTGTAAATAATTTGCTACATTTTGGAATACCATTTTGACAATATAAATTGCACACATACATTTTGACGTTTAAATTATAATATTGTGTTTTTTGTAATATAAATCGGTAATAATTTGACTTTTTGTTTATTTTTCAATAAATTTTGATTTTGGTTTATCTTTTGTTGTATCAAAATAATGTTGCCATCAAATGTTCATGGGTCAGCCAGCACATATTTCCGGCAGAAAAATATAATTTATTAACATTTATTTTGCTACAATTTGGCAATTAATTTATACTGAACATATATGCTAATCTATAATTTAATTAATTCTGGTAACTTGATATATGACAGGTATACAAAATGTAGTATTTACATTTTTTTGGCTAGTGGGTGACATTGAAAATGCAGTATTAGAATTTTAGTGGCTATGTAGTATATTAAATAACATATATTATGTTTCTTGCTGCGTATTTAAAAGCAGTATGCAAGCATTTTAAATTTATTTACATTGTATATAATTCGTTATGGAACATACTAGATTGTTGTTAAAATTCAAATACTGCTATAAAAATTTTCAATGTTACCACACTCTGTTCTTATTTTAATTTTTTACTACGTATTTAAAACATTTTGGAATAGTATACAAATTCAAGGGTTTTTGATATACATTTTGGAATGTATTGTATTGTAAATTTTACTATTTCATTGCATTTTGGAAGTCACGGATACTTAGAATGTCTAGTTTTAATTTAAAAAATAAAATTTCACTTACAACATAATAGTCGATAAAGTATATTAGAAGTAATAGCTTTAAAAGTTTATAATATTGACTTCAAGAGGTGCAAAATCATATTAGGAGGATATTAAAAGATTGAAGAAATAAACTTCTTCTACAGTTTTGCAAATTAAAGAATTTCATCGTAATAATTTTTAATTTTAAATATTGATTTATCATCCTTGACATGGTAAATGTTTCAACACAAAGTTGAATACAACGTTCACCACATGATCTTAAATGTTTATAAGAGCTCACAAAAGCTTGAGACATTGACTTCATGGTCCCAATTGTTGCGGTTTGACAGATATTTGAGCTTGCAAAAGTTTTTAAAAGCCCATCAATGTTGTACAGTGTTAACAAAACTATCTGTTCATTTTGTTTCATCACAAATGAATTAAAACAGAATGTCTCAGAAAGCTCGCATTACACAATGTTGCCAAGTTATTTTACGGTAAACATTGACAACTTATTTTTTTTTTACATTATATCTAGTTGAACTTTTTCTTAAAGACATTTACGATGTCACCACCGCATATTGCAACATTATTTTTCGAATTAAAAATGTAATCATCTCGATAGAACTACATTCGATGTGGAATCTAGAAGCAGAGTTGTATGGATATAAAATCACTAACTTATTTTGGTTATGAGTGTATCTAATGTAGCTGAATATATAACGAGGTATGTATAGCAGAGTATGTATAGCGGGATATGTTTGTAAAAAAATAAATCAAATCAATCTGTACAATATGGTAAGTGATACCTGATACCAAGTGCTTGGAATAAGTCTAGGATAGGACTCTGCATATCTCTTTTACTGATATTAAAAAACAACAAAAATTGGTTGAACATTAATTAAAAATATATTGTATTGCTAATTGAAGTATGTAGATATACCGTATATTATGTACATATATCAATCTGTTACAGGGAGATGTAAACTTATAACTACATACATATATATACTTATATTAATTCATGTCATTTAAATTTGACATTTGAAAATATATATATATATATATATATACACTACATACATGGATATATATAAATTGACAGGATAATTATCCTATCATAGAATAAATTGTAAAAACCAATTATGTAAATAAATATCTACCTATATCTACATAGTAATTATTGTATTTGTGCAAAAATATTAATATCAGAATGTTAATTAATTGTGGTACTTGAAATAAAAAATTTCACTCAATTACACTAATAGGTATTTTTGGGGAAATAGTTTTTATGTGGTGAAAAATTTTTTAAATTACAAAAAAAAATATTGTATATATATATTTTCACTGTTTGTTTTATTTTATTTTTTGCCAAAAAAATAATATGGGGTTGTGATTATAATTACTCTTTAATACTGTTGTCATAAGCAAAAATAACGTATCTGCCTTTTAAGACATTTGAAATTTTTTTGATAGAAATTGGTGTCGCACAACATCTATTTTAAAAAGGGCTTATGTATACATTACGTCTTATAAAAGGGAAACTTTGTTTGTTTGTTCGCTTTAATTCTTTAAAGATAGATTTATGAAATTTTGTACATTTATTCATGATCAAAAACAATTTTTGTTTTAAATTCAGTTCAAAAATAAAACTTTATAAAAGTAAGCTTAATACAATTTGTGTTCTACCTGGACAATATTGTGACTTTTTCCAGTTAAAAAAACTAGTAATATAATATATACTTCTAGGACGTAAATCTCTGTATGTATACTAATTTTAAAATTTTGTAGATACAACCTTTTTTCTTACGACAAACACCAGTGGTAAAATTTTTTACAAATATCACTAACTGGTTGGGAAAAAAATTATTATTTAGTGTAATATTCATTCGTTTAAGTCAAATTTAAAATAAATAAAATGTAGGTGATTTTTATGGCATTTTTTCTCACCAAAAAATAAATTATTTATAGCTTAAAAAAATATAAAATAGAATAAATTTTTTTTTTATCAATAGTGTAAGTAAAAAATAATATAAATAAATAAAATAATATAGTATGGTATGGTTAATATTGATATTCATGTATGTAATAACATACTTAAAGAATTTGTTAATAGCAATAACAAATATAAGAAATAAAAAAATTGTATTTTGGTTGAATTGGCCGAATTAAGCAATTATTACAAAAACAAAAAAAAGTATTATTCATTCATCAGATTGAAAAAAAAAACAATAATAACAAATTTGACATTATTCAAATTATATAATAATTATTTATGAATGGACATATTATAGCCTTTCAAATTAAATGATAAGATTACGGGTATGTATCTAATTTTAGATATACATAGATATATACATATATATATATATATATATATATATATATATATAAATATATATATATGTATGAATTTGTAATGACATTATTCTTACAGATATTTTTCAAAAATATTTTTGGAAGGTGCTATTGTGTTATTTCTCTGTTTTTAATATTCAAAAATTATTAATTCAAGGTACTTATATTATAAGTACTTATATAGTTGCATATAGTATCACATTAATTTTATGCATTCAATCTTTGAATTAGATAAAATTTAAAGTCTTATAAAGGTAACTTCTATGTTTATCAATTTTTTTCTTTGCATATATTTGCTTGTACATATATAACGTGACCGCTAAACACTAATATAGATAGGTTTATAACAGGACATATTATTATATAGTTCAGTTAATAATGATATTCTATTCAAAATTGGTAAATCCAAAACACAAAATGCATGTACATTTTTGTTGCGGGAAGATTTAATTTTTATATGAATGTGATCGCGATACCATAACTCGCGATACCATAATTCACTTTCACAATTGGTAAGTCCAACACAAACATTATCTAAATTCTTGTCGCGGGAAGATCCACTTTCTACGCGATGCCATAACTTGCAAAAAATATAAATATTTCTGTAGGTACAAATATACCCATAAAAATTTGGGGATAAGTCCATAACACAAATAGATTGTTGCATATACATTGTTGATTGATAGATTGTTGTACAAAAATTCGCTTTCTATATGGATGTGATGTCATAATTCGATATAAATATTTCCAGGTACAAACATCCCTTTCACAATTGGTAAATCCAACACAAATAGATGTAGATTCTTATTGCGGGAAAATTTCCTTTCTATATGAATGCGATGCCATAATTCTATATAAACATTTTCAGTTACAAACATCATCTGAATTATTAATCGACATTAACGCAACGTTCTACAGTGACTTGGATTTTGCAATTTTAAACAACAAAACGGGGGAAGTACAATTGATCTGAAATGGTCACGCAACTACAAAAAACACCTCAAAAATATAATAAAAAAAAGTTAATTATCTGCACATTAGGAGAAGATCGAAGAAGTTTCTTCCTGCATTATCCACCATTTATCTTAATCTTGATGTATATGACTTTTCGCTATTTTGCTCTATATTGTACAACTATCCTCCATCTGTTAACTACAATCTTTCGAGAGTATTGATTTCGACTCCCATCTTGATCTTGGTTTACCGTTGGTCTATTACTATTGGTAAGTATTGTTCTCGACTTTGTTTAGCCATCTTGATTTTGGTCTACATTTTGGTCTAATATTATTGGTAAGTATTGTTCTCGACTATGTCCAACCATATTGACCTTGATCTACCTTTTGGTCTAATATTATTGGTAAGTATTGTTCTTAACTTTGTCCAACCATATTCAACCATGATCTACATTTTGGTCTAATATTATTGGCAAGTATTGTTCTCGAATTTGTCCACCCATTTTGATCTTGATCTACCTTTTGGTCTAATATTATTGGTTATTATTGTTCTCGACTTCGTCTGGCCATATAGATTTTGGTTTACCTTCTGATCTATTATTATAGTGGCAAGTATTGTTCTGGACTTTGTTCAGCCATTTTGACCTTGATCTACATTTTGGTCTAATATTATTTGTAAGTATTGTTCTCGACTTTGTCCAGCCATTTTGATCTTGATCTACATTTGGTCTAATATTATTGGTAATCATATTGTTCTCGACTTTGTCTAGCTATCTTGATTTTGGTCTACATTTTGGTTTGATTATTGGTAAGTATAGTTCTCGACTTTGTCCAGCCATCTTGACCTTGATCTACATTTTGGTCTATTATTATTGGTAAGTATTGTTGTCAACTTTGCCCAACCATATTGACCTTGATCTACATTTTGGTCTAATATTATTGCCAGGTATTGTTCTCGACTTTGTCCAACCATTTTGATCTTGACCTATCTTTTGGTCTAATATTATTGGTAAGTATTGCTCTCGACTTTTTCCAGCCATCTTGACCTTGGTTTACATTTTGGTCTAATATTATTGGTAAGTATATTGTTCTCGACTTTGTCCAACCATTTTGATCTTGACCTATCTTTTGGTCTAATATTATTGGTAATTATTGTTCTCGACTTTCTCCAGCCATTTTGATCTTGGTCTACATTTTGGTCTAATATTATTGGTAATTATTGTTCTCGACTTCGTCTGGCCATCTTGACCTTAATCTACATTTTGGTCTGATATTATTGGTAATTATTGTTCTCGACTTCGTCTGGCCATCTTGACCTTAATCTACATTTTGGTCTAATATTATTGGCAAGTATTGTTTTCGACTTTGTCCAGCCATCTTAATTTTGGTCTACCTTTTGATCTATCAGTACTCTGTGTCTAATATTCACTTTTTTTTGGCATTTTTTGATAATTTATCCCTATCTACCCTACCTAATAAATTTTATAATCTTATGTCTTTGAATATTAGTGCTTCTCTATAGCTTCTCGTTTGATCAAATTTGGTGTTTAAAATTGTCTTTCATTTTGGGTATTTCCCAGTTTGTATTCTTCTTTCAAATAATTTTAATTTTCAGTTTTAATTGTCATTGTACATGTCTGTTTGCATTGATATGTTGTCAATGTACATTGTCGTTGTACATGACATTGTCATTATACTTGGCTTCGTAACTATAAGCTTAGAGCAGAGTATATAAATAAACTAATACAGGTCTTGTACATTCTGAATTTAATTGTTCTGTTTAAAATTTTATAATTGGACATTTTATGATTGTCCTTTGTGTGCGTAAAAATATTTTTGTGCTGCTTTAATTCTACTATTGTCAAATTCAGTTTGTTGAGCCACCTAAATATATATAGGTATATAAAACTCTTTATTTATTCAAAATTGTAGTCAGTTATTGTGATATATTGACGTCTTGTTTCCGCGTAAAGCTGGATTTTCATTAACCACAATTTAAAATCTTAAAAATTTTATTGGCTCTAAAAAGTGAAATAACATGAAATGACATTATTTTAAATAATAACTCAATGAGTACGACAAGAACAGAAAATATCATTAGCCGGGGATATTTTCACAAAAATTGAGGATATTTTTTTAGAAAAATTGGGGATATTTTTACAAAAATTTGGGATATTATACTTTGATAACGTATATTTTTAAAACATCGGGGATAGTTTTTTTTATAAATAACAATTAAAATCGACCTTAAATCTTCATGTTTGGTCATAATTAAGTAGTGAAGTTTATATCAATGTTTATGTTCTACTACTATATATGGGCAAAATTTTGCGAAAGTAGTTTGTGGATGTTTGTACAATTATTTTTTCTTGTGTACAGTGTGTTAAGTATACTGTTAAGTATAGCCGTGATAAACCTACTTGGTATATGATTGAAAATTAACTATAGATATCGATTTTATAAATACCATACTTATTATAAATTTTACGGATCTATTTCATTTTCTACTCTGGCTATTTTCACTTCTGGAAGATAAGCTTGTCATAAATTGGCTGTAATATTCTGAAAAATTGCTGCACACAGCCAGTATGTCGGGTTTGATTAAATTAAATTGTTTTTAGTCCAATTCAGTTTCATATGTTTTTCGCAGTTAGGACATTTTTATTTTATACTGATTTTTCGCTTGCCTTCGATTTTTAATTCAATAATTTAGCAGTTCATACTTTAATTGAGTTAAGTTGAATTTTTGTCTTGCGAAGAGACTTAATTAGTACTTCGTAAGTAAAATGTTAAATTTTTCATATTTTATACTTATCTGTAGATTGTAAAATATATTTGGAAATATAGCTGAATTGAAATTGTAACAAATAACCATCTTAAAGTTAACAGGAGCAACTAATTTTCTTATGATATTTAATTGAATCAAATAATTAAATACACACACACGTTGATACACACGCATAAAGACCCATCCATCCCTATAAGATTTTAAATGGTAAATCAAATCAAATAATTCAATTAACACGTCGTGATACCACTTTAATTTTGAATCAATTTAAAAGTTAACTAAATTTGAAACACCTAATTATATTTAACATTGAATTATGGATTAATGTCATTTCATTGTAATGATTTCAAATCTTTTAGGAATTTGATATTATTAAATTTCAATCCTTAAAAAATTAACATATTTTTGGAATAGCTTGTTTTTTTTTTTTTTATTGATCCGGTCCATTAAGAGTATGCCTCTGGCAATTTTTTTATTAGATAATAATTTGAAATATTTTTTTTTTTTTTTATATTTAAAAGATTAACAGAGTCGTTGGAAAAATATTTCTATTGCGTATTTTAATGATTAAATAAATTAAATTTTTCAATGATTTAATAATGATTTATTGTCCTAATTTAATTTGTAAAGGTCAACAATAATAAAATTTAAATAATTAATTTTGTTACAGACTGTTTGTATTTAAAAAAAAAAGTAATAATTTATCAATTGAAAACCCACGCATATTCAGAAAATATATATTTAACATAGTAAATTATGTAAATCGATTGACATTATATTTAATAAAAATATGTATGTAATATGAAAGGTGGATTATTTTATAATTATTGTGTATTTAATTTGTGGTATATTTTTAATGTAAAGAATTTAATATTGATTTTTATTAAATATTTTTTTTTTAAAATAATAAATAATGGATACGAAGGCTCATTATGAAGAGCAGAGTTAAGTATGAGCTAGAAAAAGGAAGAAAATGAGTTATGAAGAAGATATTAAATTAAAAGTTTTGTTCAAATCGATAACATCTGAGGTAAATAAAATTCAATTCATCCATAATGAAATGTTTTTATTCCATAAATACAAAAACAAATCAAATCGTGCACCCACCCACTCATTCATTTATTAACAATGATATCTAAGATGTATGTTAAATGTAAGTGGATACGAATTGAAAGAGTAATTGTGGGCTCTAATGCGCCGCTTACATTTTGTTAACAATCTACAAATAAATATTTAAAATAAATTTAAAATATGAACGAAATCGAAGGAAAAGAGATATTGTGGGTGCATTTGAGGTGTGTATTTTTACATTTCTTATTGTTTTTTTTTTGTTAATACATAATATAATTTTATTAATACTAATCTGATAAAAGCAATATTGAGTATTTTTTTTATTTTCAATCTTTTTAACAGCTATTTTTTATAGCCACAGCGGCACAGCGGCACAGCGCTCAAATTTACATACTTTTGATCTAACATGTTATGATCTAGTGTGTGAATGTGGTACATCCGGACTTTTACTAAAATGTATACATGATTGTTTAGCAGTACGTCTACCTTGATTAGTACAACTATAATTTATAAACATTGATTGGACTAGTGAGGAGTGGATTAATTGATCTATGTAATTTCTTTTTTTTTTGTTTGATCCAAAATAATGCACCCTAACTGCTTTTGCACAATTTAAGCCATTTTAAGAATTAAAAATAGGTATAGAAATAGTAAGGAAATAAACAAAATTTTAAGAGAATATAAAAGAAAAAGAATAGAATAAATTATGAACATTGACTTGACTTGTGAAGAGTGGATTCATTGATGTATTATGTCCTTTGATTTTTTTTTTGTTTGAGTCCAAAATAATGCACCTTAACTGCCTTCGAACAATTTAAGCCATTTTAAAAATTAAAAATAAGGATAGAAACAAAATTTTAAGAGAATATAAAAGAAAAAGAATAGAATAGACTAAAATAGAAATGAATAGAATAGAATAGTTAGTATACACAAAATTATATACAGACAGTTTAAAAGATATTTATTCGCCAGTCTCTTGAAAACGACTAAGTTATATATTTGTAGGAACACATAAGATGGTAGGCGACGTTCCATAGTTTAGAAGTTTGGTTGTTGAAAGAAATTTCATAGTTTGGTTCGAAGAGGTTCTACCATACAATTTTTGTGAGAAAGGGTTGCCCTGCGTGTATTACGCTGGAATGGTTGTATTTTGAGCATAATAGTTTTTCTTTCGTCAGAGCAATTACCAAATAGATATTTATAAAAGAAGGGGGTGCAAAACACATGTAGCTTTTGTACTATATCTAGGTAGTACTATATCTAGCTTTTGTACATTATCAAACATGCTCAAGTCGTACTACAAATATGCTCAAGTCGAGACCGAATGTAATCCTTGTATATTAATAGGAGGTTGCAAGATGTAAATTATTTCCTACTTCTTCTTAAAAATTCTAAACATTGGGCAGCATCCTTTGCGACAGAAAAAATGGGATCGTACCACGAAAATTTGCTGTTTAATTCCATGTCAAGACATTTTCAAATAGAATATTTGATATTGATGAGTTTTGCTTTGTTGATATCAGGCAGCTCTAGGTTTTTGAAGCATTAAATTTTTTCCTTTTACACTTCGCCAGTCAGTTATTTTTTGAAGGTCGCTGCTTAAAGAATAAGATATATTATTTCGTTAGCCTTGAACAAAAGTCTGGGTCACTTCAACAGCTTTTTCAAAGAAATACACGGAATCAAGGGTACTATTATCGTGGATAGGAGATCATTTAGATTAGAATTACATTTTGAATTTCGGGAGGGATTTATTCTCTATATCACCGCAGCCGTAAATATGCTTAATGTGATAATAGGAAATCATTTATAAATATTATAAATAATTTTGGAGAAAGAACTGAGTCTTGAGAGACACCAACATTGATAGTGGATTTATGGGATATAAAGCCAACTAATACAAATTGTATTGAACGGTTTGAAATTAAATTTTCAATCTACATATTGAAGATATTTCACAATCCAATTCTAGCTTCTAGTTTTTAAGTAATGAAGCATGCCAGATGCGATTTAAAGCTTTCGATATATCTAGGGGGCTAAAGTTTTGTTTTGCGTCAAAATGACCAGTAGTTGACCTTTTCATACGTAAAGTCATATTGGCAATCAATTAAAAGACTGTAGAGCTCTCTAGATATTTTTTGAGTTGAAAGTTAATGACCGTTTCCATATTACTTGTGATAATACTGTAATCAAGCAAGATTACATTAATTTGGCAAGAATTAGAGGTATTCCGCGAAGCACGTTTTTTTGGAAATGGCTCTACGTGAACTATTTTGTTTTTTTTTTTCATCAAAACCAAAAGCTAATTTACATTAAATATTCAAGACTTAACTGAAAAATTTATAAAAACAAAAAAATATTAATATAGTAAAGTAAAAATTTAAAACTAGCCTAGTTGATGAGGTTTACTCATCCATGAAGATGAGTAAATACCAGAAATGTATGATGTACAGAAATGTTTACTAAATGGTGTAGCTAGGATGTCTGCATAATTTTTGTATTCAAATGTTATGTATTCAAAAACTCAGAGCTAGAGACTGGATCTAGTTTAAATTTACATGTACAGAGTAATTTTTCTTCTTTCAATTCTATTAATTTATTACTTTTTTATTGATAGGCTCAATTGCGTGATAAGAAGAAATAAAATTGAATTGAAACATTTTGTTGATTTATAATACTATTTACCTAATGTACAAAATAATAATGAATCTATTTATACACCACATTATATACAGTATAGTAGTTTAATAATTATAAACTATGTATGTAAAAAAAAATATTAAACTACAATATGTATTAGCAATATATAAAAAAAAAATTTAAATTTCAATTAGATTTTAACTGTAAAAAAACTGTAGAAATTTAAAATGTTATGTTTTTGTTTACATTTTCCGATTAATTAAAATCAATGATATGAATCATTTTATATTTCCTATAATTAATTATTATTTAATATTTAAAAATAAAATATATAACGAATATTATTTATTAACAAATAATACAATATATATATATATATATACATATAATAACTCTTTTGAGTTAAAATCAATCTGTAAATAAATAAAATGATGATTTAATTGGTTAGAATGTTTCGCTTCATTCAATAAAAAAAAGCACACTCTTATTTTCATAACTGAAATTTTTTACTTTTGTTTTTGTTTACAATTTTAAAAATGAAGCAATTAATTATAGTGTTATGGTGTTATTGTATACGCAATTATATAAATATAATAAAAAATGTCTTTTTATCTTCCGATTGATTATATATTATGTATGGCTGTGTGTTGTATATGATAGATGTACTTTATAATAATCTTATATGTATATTAATTATTAATTAAGAAAATAAATTTTATTTCCTCATAAATTTAATTCTACAACTTTTTACAAGTACTTTAATAATTTATTAAGAATATATATATATAATATATATATATTAATATAATATATGTATATAAATTTCACTTAATTTATATTTTATTATTGAATAGTAATGATTTTTATATGCATTTTATTATTAATTTTAATTTATTTTGTTTTACCATTCTATTATTATTAATGGCGGGTACTATTTTATATTTTTTAACAAATGGTGTTAATTGTATAGTTGTCATATTGTGAAAAAGATGAATTAGTTTTTTAAACTATATGCATATATTTAATTTCCATGTTGGATATTCATATCAAAACCTATTATGTATAATAATAAATTGTAAAAATATTTAATTATTATAATCAGGTAAGCCTAGATTAACACAACAATTTAATAATGCGGTTTTTCTTCTTGGTGAAGAAAAATTTTTAATCTATTTTTTAACCAACGTTGATGGTGCAAATGTTTCGTACATATGTATGTTGTATACAGAATAAAAAAGGAGTTAGATGAAAATATAAAAAAAATTGATAATTACAAATTTTGTTTCCCACAGAAATCAATTTCAACACCAGCTGAAGCCTTTTTATTAACTGACATCAATTATAAGGCCTATTTATGGCTACAAAATGTTAACTCTACTATAATGAGTAAAAATAAAAAAACAATTGCTAATTATCAATTTCACATCGCCAATATAGGTTACAAAAATTACAATAAAAATTATGAATCGTTCATTTAAGCTTCTTGACATGTAAAAATTTGAAATATTTTTACATTTATATTATATTTTTATTTATTCAATATAATTTCTCAATAAGAGCTTAACTATCTCGTACAGAGTTAAATTATATGTAGAATAATTTTTTCTCTACAAAATTTGGAAGATCAACCTGCATATATTTTTGCCAGCCTTTGGATTACATACCCCTATCAATGTAGTATATAATCCAAAGGCTGACAAAAATATATACAGGTTGATCCACTAAATTTTGGCAAAAATTGTTATACATATATAAAATAATTTAACTCTGTACGAAATAATTGAGCTCTTATTAACAAATTATATTGAATAAATAAAAATAAAATATACTTTCACAGTGACCAGATTAAATATAGGTGAAAGCGGAAGACAACAACAATAATGCATTTTAATTTGTTCAAACATTTAAATTCATCCTATTTTGTGAATTGAATATATTTTTTGATTTTGTTCTAAAATCTGAAGTA
The DNA here is from genome assembly GCA_963942445.1 of Argyra leucocephala. Taxonomy (NCBI): domain Eukaryota; kingdom Metazoa; phylum Arthropoda; class Insecta; order Diptera; family Dolichopodidae; genus Argyra; species Argyra leucocephala. The sequence continues at coordinate 119,165,718 of OZ012681.1, read as the reverse complement.
AAAGCTTTTCTTAGAAATATACAATTTAATAGTAAACAATATATAAATAATCTTGTTTTTACAATATGACTTTAACTGAAAAACGGCAAGTCTGATATTAAAATTTGTTTGTGACCAAGTGTTACAGAATGGCTCAAATCAAAATAATTATTAAAAATAAAACTCTTTTCATAAATATTTAAATTTTTTAGGTTACTATTTTTAACGTTGGATAACTATTTATTACTTAAAATCGGTAAATCTAATAACAGCCCCTTAAGTACCGTTAGTTAGGTATATTGATTTTAAAAAAGATGTATAAAAAATACATTTATCTAGCTATTTATTATAGACATTATTTTTCCAATCCGATTTTCTTTAACCCACTGTTTTATAGTTCAAGTCAAATAGACAATAGTCTAGAACAGTTTTTTTTTCAATGATATAAGACTAAATAAAATAATAGAATAATGGTTGAAGTAAAATAAAGTAATAAAATTAAATTTATATTATAAATATGTAATTAAAATGAACTAATATGTACTTAAACTATAATATATCTAATAAACTTGTTGTTTACCTCGATGTATTTTTAAGATTTAATTTAAAATTTAAGTACTAATAATCACTCTGTATGAGATAACCTTTTTTTTTTAGAATAAAACAAACAAACAAACAAATAATATTAATCATATATCCAAAATTGATTTATAATACACAATTCGACCAGATTGCAGCTTATGAACTGATTTTTTCATTATTATTGTTGTTATTATAAAAAGGCTTCAGACAAAAACAAAATTAGTATGTAAGATATGTAATTAAAATGAACTTATATGTACATACATACATATTTATGTTCTATATAGTTTTGTATATCAATCATATATCAAAAACTAATTTATAAAACTCAATTTGACCAGATTGCAGCTTATGAACTGTATTTTTCATTATTATTGTTGTTGTTATAAAAAAGGCTTCAGCCAAAAACAAAATTAGTATGTATGTAAGATATGTAATTAAAATGATCTTATATGTACATCAATACATATTTATGTTCTATATAGTTTTGTATATCAATCATATATCAAAAATTAATTTATAAAACCCAATTCGACCAGATTTGAGCTTAGTTTAGGTCTTTGAAATAAATCAGTATCTCTAAAAAAATTAATATTTTTTGTCATTTTATTAAACCGAATATTAATAATATTGTTTTTGTATATTTAATAATTAATATTAACATTTATTACAATTAAAATTCTAATAAATCACTTTTTCTATGAAGCTGTAGCTGCTTTATCTATGGGCTTAGATATATTTATTATCATATATAAATAACTATACATATATTCTAGTTTTAATAATAAATCTGAAATGAATTTAATTTCATCATCATCATCATTGTCCTGTAATCACCACACTCGTGGGATGCGTAGGGCGGATGATTTTAATGTAAAATTAACTGAATAAGATTAGGATTAAAGTAATAATTATTGTATTTAATTCATTTGAAATAAAAACAAAAACTAACACCTTGTAAAAACTAAATTGTAGTTGATAAGATGATTTAATCTAAGTTCTAAATTAATATAAGTCGATAATGTCAGTATAATATGTTAACTATATTTTGGAATGAATAAACAAAAGTTAAATTAAAAATTAAATTAACACCTTAAATTATTTTCTGATCAAACTGTATCATGAATAGATTTAGTGCTACCGTTTTATTTTGAAATAAAAAAAAAACATAATTACTCCTTTTAAAACATTAACCACAATAGCAAGATACAAGATACTGATAAAAAAAATAGAGAGCTATAAATATTTATTAAAATATTTTTTTAAATTTTATATCCTGTAACTGTTTAAATCTGTATCAATGCTTAAAAATGATTTTCATATCAAACTGAACCAAATAATATTATAAAAAAACATTTTCTTACTGGTATTAGTATGAGATATCTTAAAAACGAACATTCATTCATACATTTAATTAATTATTTTGAACTAAATAAATGACCTTGTATATAATAATATTCTAAGTACAATTTTTTAAATAACCATTTTAATTTATTTTTTGTTTCAACAATTTTAAATTGACATTTAATTATTAAAACAAAAAAATAATATATGTATTATTGTTCTTTTAAATCTGTCAATTGTTTGTGACAATTTAATTAATAATTTGTATGATCAAACTTGTTTGATATACAGATATACATTAATATCATTTATCAATGTAAGTTAATAATTATAAATTATATTATATTTGTAAAATATTTTTAAAATTAAATAATTAATTATGCATATATAATTTATTATCAAATAATAATAAAATTAATATAATATTTTTATTATTTTAATGTCAAAATTTTATGACATCATTTTCTTAAAAATGATGCTTAAACAAAAATGAAAATCTTAATATTAATAATAATGTTGTATAATATTTTTTTATTCTAACATACAACAACACAATTTGGTTGTATTGAAATTTTTAAAATGTTAAGGTCATATGGCTATGTTATAAAGTCAAGGTAAAGAACAAGAATTATTATTTTTTTTTTTATTTATTTATGTTTTTTTTCTTTGTAGGTATTTAATTAATGAATAATAAAAAAAAAATCTTAAAAATTTTGACGTGTGTTTGATTACCACCAACATAAAAAAAATGATTTTCTAAGTATCTTTTTAAACTTGTTTTTTCAAAGTTAGAAGAATAAATGATGTTCGAAAGTGTTATTGTTTTTTTTTTTTTTTTTTTTTTTTGCAAAGATTAAGAACATTCACATCTTGTGTGATTTGATTCTTACAAAAAGATACATTTTAATTTTATAGATATAAAAAAATGTATATCTAAGTTGAAAAGATTTTTGCTCTTTTGTTTAGAATGTTATAAAATGTTAAAATTTGTTGAAAATTTTAAATAACAAAACTTTGTATACAACAAAATATAAGGCAAAAACAAAAAAAAGTTTTAAGGAAGTTATATTTTTTTGTTCTTTTTTTTTTGTTTTTATTTTATTATTATTTATTATTAAAGAGTGTTCTTCTCAATTCAATTATTATGTTGCGTGAATGGGTGAGTGTAAGTTAAATAACAATTAACATTTGCAAATTCATTGTCTTTTCTTAATTATTTTATTATTTTTCAATTCTTTGCCATAATTTAATGTTTAAATTTAGAGCGGTTTTTGTTTTTGTTTTTGTTTTTATTTTGTTTTGTTTAATAAAATAAAATAAAAATTTAATTTGAATTGATTGATAGTGATTAGTGGCATTTATGATTTCCTCTCTCATATTTTCATTTCTTCAATGTAGTTTGTTTTGTTTTTTTTTTTACTTTTTTTTTTGTTTTTTAATAGTCATGTCATTTTTTTTTTTGTTCAATAAGGAAACAATAAATTTAATTTTAAATAACTGATTTTAAAATATTTATTAATAAATTAATTATCTATTTAATTACATATTTAATTTTTAAATAATACAAGAATTATTTTATTTTTAATATATAATAATAACATAATTAACCCTTCACTTGTTACGGTGCCATATATGACTTTTTGAAATATGTAATGATCAAGTTTTGCTATATAATCTATAATTATAATTGATAAGCTTTAAGGGCCTGCACAGTAGACACCTTTTCATTTTATTTCGCTTCTCTTTAATGAACTCCTAATATAATAAATAAGTTGTATATAAAACAATAATGTTGAAAATTTTTTACTCAAATGATTTTATTATTCAGCAAATATATTATGCATAAGTATATGTGAGTTCTTATTAAAATAAAAAACAGAAACAAACAAATAAGTTATTATAATTACTTGAAGTGAATATAATGTACAACGTACATATGTATGTCAAATAAAAACAAAAAAACCAAATACATACAACTAAAATAAAAAATATAAAAACAACAAAAAAAACAAATCACTTGAATTCTTAATTTTTTATCTTTTTAAGTAATTTTTTTTAAGTTTTGGTAATTTGTAGTAATAATATAGTTTTTATTAAAATTATGTATTATGTAGGTATATACCTCTTTAATGACAAAATTTTTTATTTTTAGTTATTTTATCACTAAATTCCACTTACTGTAGGGAATATATCGGAAACGAAACAGTATATGAGGGACGTGTATTTATATGTCATAAATAAAACTTACTAACCACAAAACTTTTTACAGAAACACGAGTGGTTTCTGCTATATCATGTTTTTTTAAAAACTTTAAATTTGACTTCAACTTGAATTATAATTACTCAACAGGGGCCCCTAGTCATATTAAAATGTATAAACATAGATATGAAAATGTTTATTTATAGTTAATGTGAATTCTTTATATATGTTATACATTTTAATAATGTATTATTGAAATGTATAACATATATAAAGAATTCATATATGACTTTGTATGAATTAAAGGGTTAAATTAAAATAATTTATGCTGAAAAAAATGTCTAAGTGAAGTTGATGTTCAAATTAATTTTTTTATTTAGACAATTATTATTGTTGAAATTAAATGCGTAAATTATACATAGTGTCACAAATTAATAATATTATTAATTTGTGATAATGATTATCTATTTTGAGAAGTTCTAGTAGTGTTCAAAAGATGCTTGAAATCAATAAAAATAATTGAAGATGATATTTAATATTTTTATTTATGAATAGTAGGTGTATTAATAGGATATTATGTAATTTATATTTGAATTTATATTTAAATTTTTCGTGGACATTATTTTTAAATGATGATTGCCATATAGAATATGACAGGAATTGTATGTATATTATTATATATTTTTGTCTATGAATGTTATTATATATGTATATTAGTTTAATGTAAATTTTTGTATTTCATATTTTTATCCGCTGTAAATTAATTTAAATTTAATTTTAATTAAAACATGAGTAGACTGAACTTTAAAACTAATCTAAATTTAAATATATATGAACTGTTTTTTTCATTATTATTGTTGTTGTTATAAAAAGGCTTCAGACAAAAACAAAATTAGTATGTATAATATATATAATTAAAATTAACTTATATGTACATCCATACATATATTTATGTTCAATATAGTTTTATATATCAATCATATATCAAAAATTGATTTATAACACCCAATTCGACCAGATTTCAGCTTAGTTTCGGTCTTAAATTTAAATTTTTATATTTGAAATAAATCAGTATCTCTAAAAAAGTAATATTTTTTGTCATTTAATTAAATCGAATATTAATAATTATTTTTGTATTATATATACTAGTCTAATGTAAATTTTTGTATTTCATATTGTTATTAAATTTAAATATATATATAGCTGTACTTTATAGAGTAAATAACAAAAAATAAAGATAAACATTTTTTTTTACTATATAATTTTTGAAAATATACTGTCTTGAAACATTTATTTCTAATTATTTGTTCTTGGTGTTGTAGTTAATTGCTTAAGAATTTTTAAAATTTAAAGCTCAATTACAACTCTTTGAAAATATAATTTACTATAAAATATATTCATACTATATACCGGATACTATAAAATACTTAAGATATTTAGTTAATAAAATTTTTAATTTGTAATAAATTATAATTGTTTAAGTTAATTAAAAGAACTAATAAATTCATAAATTGAATACATTGAATATAAAATCGATTTGCAATATTGCAGTTATAACATTGCAAAGATTTATTAAACTATTTTTATTCTAATTAACTAATTGTAAGAAATTCTGAATATATATATATATATATATATATATATATGTGTGTATAATAATTAATATTGTGTGTACATATATTAATATACAATATTGCAATATAACATTATGCAAAGATTTTTTAAACTATTTTTATTCTATTAACTAATTGTAAGAAATTCTGAATATATATATAATATATATATACAATGTATATATCTCTAATTAAATATTATATTCTAAATATGAAAATAAAATTAGCATTTTTAATAATAGCTATATAGATTTTATTATACTTCAATATTAAATAATTGTATTTGTTTTGGTTAATTATACTACATAGAAGCTAATACTTATCACCATTTTACATTTTATAGTTGAAATAGAGTTTTGGTACATTTTAGTGGAAATTAATTATAGTTTTATTGTGTTTATAATTAAGTTGCTGTATATATTTAATTAATTAATGTGATAAATATATGTCTAATAGATTCATTAGTTCATGTTTGTATATGAACATAGTAAAAAATTATAATAGAATTAAATTTTTAATATATTATGATTCTATACTGCATCATAGATAGTAGTGTAACGAAGTTATGTTTTATATAATCTTGCTTTTTCAAAATATTGTCTTAACATTAATTATTTATTAATTATTAATTGACTGATAGAACGTATTCATTCAATGTGATAAAACCAGGTTTTATAAATTAAATTCATTTGTTTTATATTTTCTGTACAAGAACCGTCCCTTTATGTGTCATTTTATCAAAGGCAGATATATATAAGATAAACCAGGATAAACAAAAACAAAATGAATTTTGAAAAGTAAGATATTGATTAAATAAAATTTTGAAAAACAGGATATCGTACCTGAGTCAGTGATTCTACGTGATCCTAATTATTTACAGGCCTAATTCAAGCGAGTTACATAAATATATTATGTATATGTGAATTCAAACAAATTTTAAATTTTTAAATTAAAATATAAATAACAAAACATTAAAACTAAAAACTCGATCAAAATAAAAAAAAAGAAAAAAAAAAGATTACTGCTAGCAATACAAGTAATTATTAACAATAAGAAAATAGAATATAATTTTAATTTGTTTTAATGAAATGTAATTAATTTTGGTATTTTAAAAATTGAAATATAAAAAATAAGAAAATCTATTAATAGAAAAAAAAGCCAATAGCCATGGTAGCTAGTGCTTGTAAATTACTATTGTATATAATTTAAATTGTATCCAACAAAAAATAATAATAATAATAAAACTAAAAACTACTTGAACTGTAATAATTAAAATGTAAATCAAATCAATGGTTAACAGTTTAAAAAAATTGTCATTAAAATATGCCTTATATTTGAAAATTAGTAGTTATGGGTTAAAAATAGTATACTTTGAGAAAAATTTAGCAACTATAACAATATTGAAGATAGAGAAATAAAATCAGAATTAACTAAAAAAATGCATGTAGACTGGTAATTATAAATTGAAAGCCGGTAATTTATCTAAATATAGGTTGATAATAGTAAATATAAATTTAAAATGCATCCAGAATAGTTGTAATAACGAATTTGCAAATGAAAAACTATGAAACTACCCCAATAATATTTATATACTGTTGGAAAGGTATCAATTTTTTGCTATAACTCCAACATACATACTTTATGTCTACGTCGAATAGTTTAGAAGATTTTAAGCATAACGAATTTGTATATGAAAATATATAAGAAACATCTATAGAATAATAAAAATCAATTAATTTATCAAATAAATTGTGTTTATTATCAAATAAATTAAATATTAATAGAAAATTAAATATTTTTTCGAATGTGGGATCATATTTCAACGAAAGTGCACAAAATACAACAATTATAACATCTTGAAAACTTCAATATTAGCAAATATTAATAAATTCATTGAAAATGTCTCCAACTAATCACTGTCATAAATCCTCTATACTTTTCCAAGCTGTGTATTTGTGAATATAGAGTTATTATTAGAAATCTAATATCTGCTCCCTAACCATACGTATTTCTATTTTCACATATATTAACATTTCGTACACTCTATTGCGAAATTAGCATCAATGTATTGCGAAATCATTTAAAAACTGTATATTAATGCATTTTTGTACTATGTATTGCAGTTTTGGTTGCGAATTTATTATACGCGGCATGGATAGATTTGAAATTCACATATATGTCATGTGTAATTGAATTTTTTCGTCCCTGACTAATTTACAAAAAAAAAAAAATAATAAACAGTTACGAAAATATTTTTCAATTTTGAGATTTGAGTATAAATTTTTATTTATTTAATTTATTTTAATAGCCTTAATGTATTTGTGTGTTAATTCAATATTTTAAGAGCTTATGATATTACTAGAATGTTTACACCTTCAATTTGTGCTTATTTAGACTAATTTGACTGAATTTTTTAGAATAAATTTATTTTCGTAAAAGACGTGAAATGGCAAGTAAAAATCTTTAATTATATTTATTGTAAGCTAATATAAAACCTAATTTAAACGTAACCTAAAGCTATTGAGAATAAATATTTTCAATTAATAAAATATAAAAATTTTAAAAATTATTTCATTGTTTGACAATAGGACAATCGAAAAGGTCTCGCCACAATCGATTTGGACGAAGTTTTACACAAAACTGATATTATTAAAGATATAATAATGTGTGATTTTAACCCTTTTATTGCTGAATGAGCTTACCGAGACCTTTGCAGAAGCTCATTACATATTTCCAAATTTTTTATGTACAGTTTTTTCATGGAAAAAAAAATGTTCACGAATTTTTACACAGAACAGCTATTAAAGATATAATACTGTGTGATTTTAACCCTTTTATTGCTGAATGAGCTTACCGAGACCTTTGCAGAAGCTCATTACATATTTCCAAATTTTTTATGCACAATTTATTCGTGGAAAAAAAAATGTTCACGAATTTTTACACAAAACAGCTATTAAAGATATAATAATGTATGATTTTAACCCTTTTATTGCTAAATGAGCTTATCGAGACCATTTCAGAAGTTCATTACTATATCTTCAGGTTTTTTTTATGTACAGTTTATTCATGGAAAAGAAAATGTTCACGAAGTTTTAAACAAAACAGTTATTAAAGATATAATACTGTGTGATTTTAACTCTTTTATTGCTAAATGAGCTTACCGAGAACTTCACAGAAGTTAATTAAATATAGTTAGGCTTTTTATGTACAGTTTATTCATAGCCAAAAATGTTTATATATATAATAATTTTACAGAGACCAGATCTTATACTATAGTTAATTTGTATACATAACCATTTATTAGTATATAATATAATTTTTAGTTTTTTTAATAGGAAATCCTAAACCAATTTCGCATTTTTGTTACTATGTATATAATATATTTTATGCATTTTTGCTATATGTATGTCTTTAATGTATTTATTATAACCCTGACAAATATTTACATTCATTCTAATTTTGTATTTCGATACTTTTATTAAATTTTAGAGTTCAACTAAAAATACAAGAAAGTGTTAGAAAATTTTAAATTCATACAATTTTTCTAAAATATCATCAATGAATACAGGCAACATTCTACAATATTATTCATAAAATCAAATTGCATTTTTTGAATATAAATTTTTCATGTTTATTTCGTGTCAAATAATTAAATAATTAATTATACCTATTATAAATCATCATAATATCTTATTATAGGTGATTAACATTATAAATTCACTCGTCATTATCTTTATTGTTATTTTACAGTAATTATTAGATAAATTGTGCAATTATTTTATTTTTATCAGATAATATATAATATGTAATTATTTAAAAAATTCAGTGTTGTTTTAAATTAAAGTGAAATTTTAATTATGCAATAAATAGACTTATCGTGTCTTCCTTTTTTTGTTTTTTTTTTTGCCTAGAAATTAGTCAATTTATACAAATTCAAATGGAATTTTAATTGTTAACAGTTTTTATTATTTATTTTTATTGTATAAAATTATGTTATATATGGGTTGAGTTAAGTATAAACAATTCAAAAACTTATTATTAATTAAAATATTGTATATTTTAAATTTTTATAGAGAAAATTAAAAATGGTTGAAGCTTACAAAATCAATGTATAATTAATAAATAAGCGATTTTATAATAAAAAAATAAATAATTCTGAAGTGTACAACAGTATGGCATCACTTTGATGAAAAATATAGAGGGTTGAAATAAAAATGCATATTATACAAAATATAATTATGCGTTAATTAAAAATGTTAAATACTTTGTAATATGATTACGGTCAATTTGAGAATTGAATAAACATATTACACATTTATGAAACATACAAAATTATGTGGTGTTAAACAAAAAAAAATGTGCAATTTAAATTTTTCATAGGTGAGCTACAGAAAAATGAAAAATAATAGAAAACTGCAACAGTAACTAAAAAGCTGTTCCTAATTATAGAATGCAAAATTAGAAAAATTGTGAAAAGGACTAAAAGTTCACCCCAGGCTATATATACAACCTATAATGATGATTGAAGTTTGTAAAGCCATGATTTCATTAACACTTAATCTTCATACAACTTTAATTAATTATTAAATTATATTTAAAATACAAGTGTAGCAGAGTATCAGCTTAAATGGTTTGTTTTTTGAAAAAAGAAAAAAAGATGAAAATTTGTTTTCCTTACTTTTAACAAATAAAATGAAACTATAATAAATTAATTAGATGTATATAAAAATTATGAGAATAGAATAAGACTAGGGGCCCCTGTTGAGTAATTATAATTCAAGTTAAAGCCAAATTTAAAATTTTTAAAAGAACAGGGACTTGCATGGACTGATATAGACTTTTCATTACAAAGCAGAAAACACTCATATTTTAATGAAAAGCTTTGTAATTAGTATGTTTTCGTTAAAAAACATAAATACCTTACTTTTCATTTTCTGTTTCGTTTCTACCTATTTCTTAATGTATTTGGTGAATAATAAAATCATATGAGTAAAAAAATTTCAACTCTGTGCGCATTATTGTTTTATATACAACTTATTTATTAAATTAGGAGTTCATTAAAGAGAAGCGAAATAAAATGAAAAGGTGTCTACTGCGCAGGTCCTTAAATGCTTGTCAATTATAATTATAGATAAGTATGAAAAGTAAATATAAAATGTATAAAATGGTTTAAAAACTTATTTTCAGGTAAAAAAATATATAAAATCCTACACTTTACTAGGTTAATAAACTAACTTTGTAAATATAATAATTAAAAATAAAGTAAACATGAAAAATTAAAAAGTTGATTTGTGTTTTGGTCTTTAGTGAAATAAATTAAAAAATTGGTATAGAAAAAAACCAACAAACATAAATTACACTTTTAATAATAGGTATATCATGAAAATTGAGCGAAACCAATTAAAAAATAATAATAAAAAAAATAAAAAAAAGTCGAATATTATCTTAAAATAAGTACGATAAATAAAAAAACAAAAAAAAAATAATAACACCGATTAAAATTGATATATTTTGGTAAGTGCTAATAATATAATTAATAATAGAAAAACAATCAGAAAAATGCATAATATATAAGATATATAAGACATTTGGTCGTATAATTAAAGTCAATCACAGAAGCTTAAAACCAAATTTTGATATATAGATATCATAAAAGGGAATTAACTTTTTTTTCAAATTAGATTATTCAATTAGATCCTATATACATATAAATATTTGTATTTATAATTACATTCACATATAATTTACAACCAAATCAATTTTATTACTAAAAAGTAAAAGCTATAATTTAAAATTAGATTTTTTTAATCTGTAAACAAAATTTCTTTAAATAACAAATTTTTAATTGTGAATCAAAACATCCTAAATGTCGTCGTGGTAAAATTTTACCATAAGTATTCGTACTAGTATTACTGTTAACCATTGATTTACATTTTAATTATTTCATTGCAATTTTTTGTTATGTATACTTATATTTTAATTAATTTAATTTAAAAATTTAAAATTCTAAAATTTCTTTGAATTCATATAAATATAATAGATGTATGTAACTAGCTTTAATTAAGTCTGTAAATAAATAAATAAATAATAATAATATTTTCATTATCATCATTGTCCTATTATTTAACTTTTTTTTTTCAAATTATTCAATTAGATGTTATATGTTATTTGTATTTTTAATTATTATATAATGTACTACCAATTAATTTTATTACTAAAAACTATAATTTAGGGCGGTTCCGAACCTTTCGCACTTGCATTTGATACTCGCACTAAACCTGTCAAATCGCACTAAATTTTTTTTTTATTTTCAGTTTTAATAAATTCAATTTTGCTATATTTAGTGTATTTGAGACTACACTAAAATTTTGACAACAAATCAAGTGCGATTTGACAGGTTTAGTGCGAGAGGTTCGGAAACACCCTTAATATTAAATTTATTAAATTTTTATACAAAATTTCTTTAAATAACATTTTTTAGTATTTTTTAAATTGTCAAAACATTCTAAATGTCATTGAAATATAATTGAATTAGCAAACAATTAAACTAGCTTGAATTAAGCCTGAATATAAACAAATAAATAAATAATAATATTTTCATTATCATCATTGTCCCACAAACCCTCATATCAGTGGGGTATTATTGGCATACATACTTAGAGCAGTAAATAAAATGTAAAAAAATAATCTAAATTTAGATGTGTAATTAAAAACTAAAATTAATAATTATAAATGTAGCAATTAAATATCATTATTAAAAATGAATGCAATTTATTTAAATTTTCGTATCGTAATTATTGAAATTAATAACAAAAAAAATATATATAAATAAATAAAAAAAAACAGAAATAATAAAATACGTTAGATAACATTTTTTATAATATTGTAATTTAAAAAATTTCAATTTTTCAAACTAATTTTTATTTTATTACTAACTTTTAGAATATTTATTAAAACAAGACTTCAACTGTTTGGCAGGCTTTAAAAATAGTAGAAATATTTTACTTAAATTGCTTATCACACAGATACGAACATTTTGTCTACTCAATTCCAAAACTTATTCAGTGTTGTTTTTTTATTAGACTGGGGATGGGAAATTTAAAATTATCTTATTTATAGGTGGTAAAAGGGTGGTAAAGGCTCTAGACGGAACATATGCTAACCTATGTTTCCGATAAAAACTAGGAAATGCCATCTGGTAAAACATCTACAGCTCTGCCATCAAATCCGACTCTCACCTCCTCGAAGGTAGGTAACATAGTTATCTGCCGGGTACCACCTGGTAACTTGTAAGGCTAACGAGAGCGGGTGAATGCGAACACTTGGCGCAATATCTAAGTAAATCGATTTGGTTAGCACGTGCGCGGACGCGATCTATGGTAATTGAAATTGTGAGTGCCGGCACAAAAAAAAAAAAAAAAAAAAAAAAAAAAAAAAAAAAAAAAATCCAGAAGCGTTTGACCTAAAATAGGCGGCTCCCTGGTCTGCGGCTGATCCCAGAGGGGCGGCAGTTAAAATCACCTGGCAGGAGGTATAAAATGCAACATAAAAACAAATAATAATGTATAGTCTAAATAACAAAATAAACTCGGTAGGGATATCTACCAAAGTGTCGGCAGAGACCACGGCTGCCGGCGAGGGCTTGGCTGAATGTACTAGACTTTCAGATGAGTCGCCAGTGGGGAACAACAATTTAGACAAGCTGATTAACCCTTTTAAAAAGAGTGCGAGGGTTCCAAGGTCGCCATCAAGGATGACCGAGCCAATAATTGATATACGGAGTCAAAATAATAAAGAACCAAACGAAAACCATATACTCCAAAAGAGGCTAAGCGAAATAGAGGCATTATGTATGTCACTAAAAAAAGAAATTTCGGCATTAAGAGCAGAAAACGAAGCTTTGAAAAAAAGAGAAAAACGTAATGCACCAAATGAAATCATCGAGCAAAAAGAATATTTCACGGATGAAGATGAATTGAGCAGAGAAACTGACTGGCTGCTCAAAAAAAACAAAAGATCAAATAAAAAAAGAAAAGCTACTTCTTCACCTGAAGTTGAATCGTCACCATCTGGTTTAACAAAAACCTATCAGGAAAAAAACTCCAAAACAACTGAATTTGTGAGCAAAAGGAAAACCAAAATTCCACCTCTAATCATAAGTAACATAAATGATTTCAAACCATTAAATAAAATGATGCAAGCTAAAAATATAAAATATGAAATAAAATTGCTAAACAATAAGCAGCTGAAAATAAATCTGGAGACGGAAATGGATTATAGAAATCTAGCTAAAGATCTCAATGATACCAAGTACGAATGGCATACTTATGAAAGCAAAATAAATAGACCAATAAAAGTCATGGCACGCGGCTTGCACCAATCTTGCATGCCAGAAGATATAATAAGTGAGCTTCATAATAGGCAATTCAATATCATCAATGCAGTAAATATGATAAAGAAAGTCAAGGAAAATGATAAACAGGTAACTGTTAAACTCCCAATTTTCATGCTTACCTTTGATAGTAAGGAAGACATGAAAAAAATTTACGAAATCAATCATATTCAAAACATGATAGTTTATATTGAACCTCTGAGAAAAAGCAAAGATATTCCTCAGTGCAAAAGATGTCAGCGTTATAATCATACGCAAAAATTTTGTAATAGGGAGCCTATATGTGTGAAATGTGCTGGTAAACATTTAACAGCAGAATGCGATAAGCTGAAAACTTCACAGCCAAAATGCTCCAACTGCCAAGAGTCTCATCCAGCAAATTACAGAGGATGTCTTATTGCCAAAGAACTTCAGAAAAGGAGAAACTCTGTTTACCCAAAATTAGTTCAAAGGCAACAACCAAGAAAATTTATATCAAAGAAAGTAATAAAGGGAGTAACTTATTCTGCCATAGCAAAAGGCAAACTCAATGAAGATGTCTACCAAAGCAATAAAAATATGAAAAAAAATCGAGATTTCACTGCTGATGAAACACCTAGAATAGCTTATTCATCAAATGCAAATAATCAAACGCCGAGAAGAACTCGTTCGTCAAACAATCAAATTCCGAGAAGAGCTCGTTCAACAAATACGAAATTGATTGCAGAAAAAGAACAGCACGGAACTATATTAAAAACAATGGAAAAACTAATGAGTCTGGTAGATAGAATCTCACTAAGATTAGATAACTTGGAAAGTAGGTATACTGTTAAGTATCCTGATATGCCACATAACTCAATTAGATAATGAATAAGGACAAAATCACTATATGTACTTGGAATGCGAATGGCATTAACAACAAAAAACAAGAATTGGAAATGTTCCTAAACTTACGAAACATAGATGTCTGTCTCGTGTCAGAAACCCATCTAACAAAGGGGCACAATTTAGTAATTCGTGGATACAAAGTATATCATACAACGCACCCTGACAATCTACCAAAAGGAGGTAGTGCGGTCATAGTAAATGATCTTATTACCCATCATGAACATTGTAACATACAAAGTACAGAAATGCAACTCACAGCCGTACAAATAAGGTGCACAAAGCAAAATATCAACGTAGGAGCGCTGTACTGCCCGCCCAATCACGCTATTAAAAAACATATGTTCAAGAGCTTATTAATGAAATTAGGTGAAAGATTTATTCTTGGAGGTGACTACAATGCTAAACATCTAGAATGGGGCTCCAGGATGACCCTTACTCGAGGTAAAGAACTGAGAGAGGCGCTGAGAGAAACAGGTTGTTTATTTCTTTCAACAGGAAAACCAACATATTGGCCTGCAGATATAAACAAAACTCCTGATGTGTTAGACTTTTTTATAATGAAAAAAGTATCAACTAATTTCACATCTATAGAAGATAACTATGACCTCAATTCCGACCATTCTGCTGTCGTCCTAAAATTAAATACAACAATAGTGAAAAAATCTTGTAAACCATTTTTAACCAACTCATCTACAGATTGGTTAAGCTTCAAAAAGATTCTGCTAGAAAAAATTAACTTAAGAGTAACATTAGACAATGAGGAACAACTAGAAACTGCTACTGAAAAACTTATGCAAGCTGTCCAGTTTGCAGCTTGGAGTAGTACTAAGACAAAAAAATCAAAAAAAATCAGCCCTAGATATCCGGTGTATATCCTTAACATGGTAAAAGAGAAACGAAAAGCGAGAAGGAGGTGGCAACAAACGCGTGACCCATCCAGCAAAACGGATCTTAATAATAAAAGTCAGGAGCTAAAGAGAGAAATAAAGAAATTAAATGATAGATCTCTGAATTATTACCTACAAAATTTAACAGCTACTAAAAAAACAAATTATTCTTTATGGAAAGCTACGAGTAAAATGAAGAAGTCTATTGTGCATTCTGCACCACTGAGGAAAAATGATGGCTCATGGGCAAGAAGCGATAAAGAAAAAGCTGACACTTTTGCAGATCATCTCGCTGAAATTTTTAAGCCCAATGAAATGAACACTGTTATTGATCTAACTGAAATATATAACCATGAAGATATAAATATTCCCTTAATAAGTCGAAAAGAAGTAATTAAGGAAATAAAAAACCTAAAATTAAATAAAGCCCCAGGTTTTGATTTAATAACTTCAAATGTGCTAAAAAATATACCCAACAAAGTTCTCACACTCTTGGTATATATAATGAATGCCTGTATTAAGCTTAAACACGTACCTAGTATATGGAAAGTTGCCGAGATAATAATGATCCAAAAACCAGGAAAGCCTGCTATCGACACCAAATCCTACAGGCCGATATCTTTGCTTCCTACAATATCGAAGTTGTTTGAAAAGTTACTATTGAGAAGGATTCAACCCCTCATAGAAAACAGGAATATAATACCTAATCACCAATTTGGGTTTAGGCAAAAACACTCAACAATAGATCAAGTACATCGAATAACAGACATTATAGAAAGGGCACTGGAAAATAAACAAATTTGTTCTTCAGTATTTCTAGATGTAGCCCAAGATTTGATAAAGTTTGGCATGAAGGACTCATTAAAATGCTAAGTTGTTTGCTCCCTAAAAATTATATTGAATTATTTTCATCATATCTCTCAAATAGAGTTTTTCGAGTTAAAAATGAGAATGAATACTCCTCTCCAAGAGATATAAAAGCTGGAGTACTGCAAGGTAGTATACTGGGTCCAATTTTATATTTGTTATACACCTGTGATATACCCGATGTAGAAAATATAAAAATAGCAACCTTTGCAGATGACACAGCGTTGATGGCAGTTGGTTCTACTATAGAAGAAGCTACAAACAAACTGCAAAAAGCTAATGACGAAATTTCCAACTGGTGCAAAAAATGGAAAATTAAATTAAATGAAGCCAAATCTAGTCATGTAAACTTCACCTATAAAAACATAGTAACTCCTCTCTCAGTTAAAATTAATGATGTCGTGATTCCATACGAGAATAAAGCTAAATATCTTGGCATGACCTTGGATGCAAAACTGAAATGGAAAGAGCATGTAAAAATCAAAAAACAAGAACTCCAGTTCAAATATAGAGAAATATACTGGCTGATTGGGCGGAATTCTACGGTCTCGACCTATAACAAAGTTTTGATGTATAATCAAATATTGAAGCCAGTCTGGGCATACGGTATTCAAATATGGGGATGTGCTAAACAAATCCATATTCAAACTATCCAAACATTCCAAAATAAGGTACTGCGCAACATAGTCAATGCTCCATGGTATGTTCGCAATGCCGATATTCATCGAGATCTGAAGATCTCATCTATAAAAGACGAAATAATTAAATGCGCTGCACGGCATAAAACTCGTCTGATCCAACATGTCAATACCGAAGCTTCTAGCTTAATTGACAATCAAAACTTTGTGAAGCGACTAAAACGAACAAGACCACTTGAGTTAGGTTAAAACCTTTTATCTATTAAAACCCTATTGGATTTTGGTAGATCAAAGGTATCTATGTTTCTTTGAGTTAAATGTAAATTAATGGTTAGTCTATAAGACTAGTTTTAATGTTGCAATAATGATAGGAGTTTTTAGTGGGTTAAAGTCCCACAGTCCTTCAAACTGCCTTCCCCGGTAATAGGTAGTCCCTGAAGCCTCTTTCGATGATTTACTACTATCTGAAAAAAAAAAAAAAAAAAAAAAAAAAAAAAAAAAATCTTATTTATAAAAAAATTAAGCCAACATCACTGAAACTAATCAGTTGGTATATCGAATGTTCCAGAGCATGCGTATCAGCTTTTTACGAGGGGAAGGAGCCGTTATTTTAAAATTAAAAATTTTTTTATTAATTAAACCGAGGGTGCTCTATCGATTGGTGATATTTTCAACTGTTGGGGATGACCGAAAAAGGGCTTTTTAAGTTCAAAAATCGCCAAAATTGGCCGAAATCGAGATTTTTAAATGGGAAGGGGTATTTTTTTACAAATTCGGATTCTACGGCAAAAAATAAGAAACTTATGTTAAATGATTTTTTTTGGTTTTCTCAGTATTTCTCCTTAAAATTAATAAAAATAGAACAAAAATCCAGCATATTACATCCTTTTTGATAAACTAAAATTAAAAAAAATCATTTTTATAAAATAAATTTGTTTTTCATGTTATCATATTTTTTTATCTCAGTTTTGGGTTCCTACAAAGTTTAAATTAAAAAAAAAAAAAAAATTACTTTACAAAATTTCTTATTTTTTGACGTAGATTCCGAATTTGCATAAAAAAGTACTCCGTTCCATTTGAAAATCTCGATTTCGGCCAATTTCGGCGATTTTTGGGATTAAAAAAGCCTTTTATGGTCTTTTCTGGAAGTTGAAAATATCACCAATCGATAGAGCATCCTCGATTTAATTAATAAATTTTTTTTTTTTTTATTCTAAAATAACGGCTCTGACCTCATCAGTGGGACATATTGATTTCATAGAGACCATATATTGATTTCATATACAGATTTCATATGTGAGTTATAAAAATAAAATAAAATTTTTTATATTAATTTTTTTTATTTATTTTAACTATTTATGCCTAAAAATTGATAAATAAATTTATAGAGATAGAGAAGTAAATTGATAAACCAAAATAATTATAGTTATAATTCTAGAGCTATTAGTTTTATAAAAGTTAATAAATTAAATTTTCACTTGACAAGGGTTTCCCAAGTAGAAATTTTAAATTTTTCGCAGCTGGTTGGTTCACTTTAAAGTTCACTTTAAAGATATGACAGGTAGAGGGTTGATTTATTTATTGTTATTATATATTACCTATATTTTTTATATTGTTATTATTTATAATATCATTTTTAAAGTGAAAGTAGCAGTTAAAATAACTTTGAAATTGGGTAAAAAACTGTTTTTACAGTATTTTTTGAATTTTTAAAATAAATATTCACTTCTTTTCTAAATATTTTTTGTTTTCATTAAATATTATATTTTTTCGTTAAATATCTTAAGTTTATTTCATTTTCTTTATTTTAACTATTTATGAATAAAGTTTTATTGGTAATTAAAAGTTATTGATAAATAAATTTATAGAGATAGCGAAGTAAATTGATAAACCAAAATAATTCTAGCTATCATAAGAGAGTAAAGTTTGATTGGTTTTATAAAAGTTAATAAATTAAATTTTTACTTGACAAGGGTTTTCCAAGTAGCAATTTCAACTTTTTCGCAGCTGGTTGGTTCACTTTCAAGTGAAATATGACAGGTAGAGAGTTGATTTATTATATTGTTATTATGTATTACAAATATTTTTATATTATTATTATTTATAATATCATTGTTAAAGTGAAAGTAGCAGTTAAAATAACTTTGAAATCTGATAAAAACTGTTTTTACAATATTTTTTTATTTTTTAATTTTTGAAATAGATAATATTCACTTTTTTTCTAAATATTTTTTGTTTTCGTTAAATATTATATTTTTTTTCGTTAAATATTTTAAATTTATTTCATTTTA
The DNA here is from genome assembly GCA_963942445.1 of Argyra leucocephala. NCBI lineage: Eukaryota > Metazoa > Arthropoda > Insecta > Diptera > Dolichopodidae > Argyra > Argyra leucocephala. Next base: position 119,146,058 of record OZ012681.1, on the reverse strand, counting down.
TTTATTTTAACTATTTATGACTAAAGTTTTATTGATAAACTAAATAATTATAATTAAATAACTTTAGGTATGTTTGCAGCAATTGGTATTAAATATCTTAATCCATTTCGGTTATTACATACCATCATCAGAAGACTGTCAGAAGACATATTTAATAATAATTGTGAAACATACATAAATTTTTAATATCTATTTATTATTTTATTTATTAATATTATTTTATTTATTGCCTTAATGTATTTGCCCTATGCTACCACGCGGAGTAATAGGAGAAAAAAAAAAAAAAAAAAAAAAAAAAAAATGTATTTGTACAATATGTCATTTTCATATATGTATTTTAATTCTATATTTCAAGAGCTTATATTAGTAGAATATTTACACCTTTATATTTAGAATAAATATTTAGAATAAATTTAATTTGCAAAGGACAAAATGGCAAGTAAAAACCTTTAATTAATTATTTTATGCTAATATAAAAAACCTAATGTAAACCTAACCTAAAAAAAATTTATTTAATTTTAATAATATTTCACCTAGAGCCCACAGCATATTCTGCAAATTATATTAAATAATTATAGTTATAAAACTAAACAAAAAAAAAAAAAAATAATAACAATAATAGAGTAAACTTTAATTCGTAAACTAAATAATTATTTGGTAAAATTATAGTACATATTTAGTTCTCTAAGATTTTATATATGTATATTAAACTTAAACATTTTTTCAGTTATTTTTGTATGTCAAATATAAAAATATTTTTTTATTTTCTATTGGTATGAATAAATTAGTAAAAATAATAAAAAAAAAGTAATTCAATTTAAATTAATAAAAAAAAAATGTTTGCAAAATTTAAAGAATGTCATTTTAAAGCCAAAAACTTAGGTCACAAAACAAATAATTGCACAATACAATATAATAATGTACATTGTAAGATGGTAAATAGTTGCGCTGCACGCGTCAATATTAATTTTATTACATTGTGCAAAGGTGTATGCATTTTTTTATTATTATTATTTTTTTTCCATATAGTTTTAAGCAGTTATAGTTTTTTAAAATTAAATATTATTAAAATAGTCATGTTATTTCAAAATTAACAATGTTTCAGAGAATAGTATAATAGTAATTAAAGAAATCATCATGCCATATCCAATATATTTTTATCAATGACGGAGAATAATTAAAAAAAAAAAAATAAATAAATAAAAGAAAAATATGTATTCGAATTTGTCTTTATTTTATTTTTTTTTTTTTTATTTAAATATTTTAAATGTTTGTTTTTTTGTTATTTTAATATTTTATGCAATACAATTCAAATTAAATGCAGTTAGTTACAAATAAACTTGGCTTTTGTATATATACGTATTAATTATGTATAAGTTAATAATATTCTATTTGCCAATTCTTTGATAGACAGTATTATACTAATATTCATTATTACGAATTATTATAATAGGTGATGGCCGCGAAAATTTTATGTTTTTTTTTTCTTTTCTTTTTTGACCGCGACTTAGGTTATTTGCATATACATGCAATATTATAGTCGTTATGTCAATTTCATTATGAAATTATTTGTATATATTTTTTTTTTTGCTTTTTGTATCATATTATTTTATTATAAATATATATTTTTCCACCTGAAGATGATGGTGATTTAAATTAAAGTATATATATTATATTAGGCGTGTTCATTTGAAATGAATAGGGTGTTTAACAATAAAGATTAAACAATATGTATTTGTTTATAAGACAACTTTTTATAATTATTATGCATTATAGTATGGTGTTGACATTAATTTTTTTCTTGTATTAATAATAATTTAAATATATATGTAGATAGATAGTGTGTATTTGAATTGATTATATACGAATTTATTATTTAAAATGAAATATTAAAATTTTATTTAATTAAGAAATGTTATTAAGAATAGAACGAATTTAATTAAGAATTTGATGTTATCAAGAATTGATTTTTTTTAAATGTATATAAATTACAAAAAAAAAATGCAGTTATCAAGGTTTTTAAATTGAATATTTATAAAAATTCTTTGGAAATTATATATTTAAATTGTTCAATACAAATACAACTATCTCGAATCAAAGTTAGGTTATAGTGTAATACCAGAGATTATATTAAGTAGGTAGGTAGATGGAAATGACTATTCTAGTTGCTTCTGAAAACCAATTAGCAATTAGGTAGGTAAGCAGTAGTGGCTGCTGACAGTACGCCGTCACACTTAGCCCGGTAAGGCTCATTGTGACGACACCACGGGACAATTAGCACTTAATTATACTTTTTTGATGCTACGACTTGACCTATTTATTGATTTTGCCTGTTTTAGGTCTTTAGAACATCACTTAACGATTATATATTAAAATAAGACCATGAACAAAATTGATCTCATTAAAAAAAAAAATTATTGAAAATTCTGACCCAATTATTTGTGTAAAAACAATTGAATTGACCAATTATTTAAATAAAAAAAATTGTTTTTAAAATTGTCAAAATTGTTTTTTTTATATATTTATTATAATAATAATTCACTTAAATCTGTTTATAAACGATAATAATATGTAAAAATCTTCTTTTTTCTTTAAATTAATTTTTAAAATTTTTTTGATTTAATTAGAATTTGTATTTGAATATATTTTTTTTTATAAATTTTTATACTTTGTATCTATAGAATATATATTTTATATTTATTAAACAATGATATAAACATTAATGAACTAAAAAAAAAAACAAAAAAAACATTCAAAGAGGTGTAAGTATATTAACATGGTTTTAAAAAAAATTAAATTACATTAAAAAAATGTAAATACCAATTAGAAAAATGATTGTTATTAAAATACAAAATCCATCTCTTTAAATTCAATTATGGTGAATTAATTTAAAAATAATTAACTATATATTTACTCTATTATATTTCATAATACCTATATCTTATGAGTTGTTAACCACGATATAAATATACATTGTTGCATTTCGATGCACGTTAATATTCAATCAGACAAATTTTGCTGCACCCATTGTTATTGGCACATAGATTTTTGTTTCTATTATAAAATATAAGTACACGTACAATGTAATTGTTCTACCAAATTGGCATATTCAAAAATAAAATATAGTTAACAAATTAATGAAGGTGCAAATTAAAGTTAAAAATTAAAACATTTTTTCTAAAAAAAAAATGACTGTTAAAAATAAAAATAAAAATTAGTAGATTATTTAAACGAGAGCTTTAAATGCACTACATTCTTGTAATGTTCAGAAAAAAAGCATTAAATAAAAAACTAACTCATAACGATCATCCACTCTGAATTTCTAAGAAGGGACATTTATCTTCTTTAATATGTATATATACTTTTATAATACATCAAATGGTTTTACATATATTATTATTTAACAATTTGTTTTTATGTATTAATTTTTTTCGTTGTTGAAATTTGATATATTAGGACCAATATTTGATGTTCAGAAGGATTATTCTTGTTCAGAAGGATGTAAAGCATTCTGGAGCCTTAAACAGCTGTGTGATATGTGATAAAAATACTTCTATACTATGTAATAATTGATATTTCGATTTAAAAAGAAAAAGCATCGATCCAGATATATGTACATTATAATGTTGGACTATATTTTTACAGAATTTCATACAAATCAATATGTGAGTTATAAAAAGCAAATTAAATGATATATCTTATAATGTTGGACTGTATCTTTACAGAATTTCATATAAATCAATATTTGAGTTATAAAATGCAAATCAAATGATATATCTTACAATGTTGGACTAAAAGTTTTATAATGTTGGACTATACCATTGCAGAATTTCATACAAATCAATATGTGAGTTATAAAAACCAAATCAAATGATATATCTTATAATGTTGGACTAAAAGTCTTATAATGTTGGACTATACCTTTACCGAATTTCATACAAATCAATATTTGAGTTATAAAATGCAAATCAAATGATATATCTTACAATGTTGGACTAAAAGTTTTATAACGTTGGACTATACCTTTACAGAATTTCATACAAATCAATATGTGAGTTATAAAAACCAAATCAAATGATATATCTTATAATGTAGAACTAAAAGTTTTAAAATGTTGGAATATACCATTGCAGAATTTCATACAAATCAATATGTGAGTTATAAAAACCAAATCAAATGATATATCTTATAATGTTGGACTAAAAGTTTTATAATGTTGGACTATATCTTTACAGAATTTCATACAAATCAATATGTGAGTTATAAAAAGCAAATCAAATGATATATCTTATAATGTTGGACTGTATCTTTACAGAATTTCAGACAAATCAATATTTGAGTTATAAAATGCAAATCAAATGATATATCTTACAATGTTGGACTAAAAGTTTTATAACGTTGGACTATACCTTTACAGAATTTCATACAAATCAATATGTGAGTTATAAAACCAAATCAAATGATATATCTTATAATGTTGGACTAAAAGTTTTAAAATGTTGGAATATACCATTGCAGAATTTCATACAAATCAATATGTGAGTTATAAAAATCAAATCAAATGATATATCTTATAATGTTGGACCAAAAGTTTTATAATGTTGGACTATATCTTTACAGAATTTCATACAAAATAAATATGTGAGTTATAAAAACCAAATCAAATAAACCTTATAATGTTGAGTTTTACACTGTTGGACTGTCTTTACAGCATTTCATTAAAACCAATATGTGAGTTATAAAAACTAAACAAATAATATATCTTATAATGTTGGGCTAAAAGCTATATATTTTTATATATACTACCTTTAAAGCATTTCATACAAAATCAATATGTGAGTTATAAAAACCAAATCAAATTTCAGCTTGATAAAATCAAAACTAGATGTTAAAATTAAAGTAAAAATTATATTTAATTTATAAATTAATAAATTCACACATTAATAATATATTTTTTTTCTATAATTTTAACAATTATAAGTATAGTTGATTAATTTAATATAATTATTGTGTTTTATAATGAATACCAATTTTTTTTTAACTAAGTTCAAACAAATTTATATTTTTTATTTCTCACACAAACAGTAATTTCCAAATTTAAAATTATATTTAATTAAATATTTTATCTGTAAAGACAACATCAGAAAACTCTAAACTCTGTAAAATAATTATTAGGCAATAACATTAATAATCTTTTATATATATATATATATATTTGTTTCACTAAAAACACTAATTAACTAGTTAAATTTAATTATTAAGTATGTATATAACACCATCATGCGTCAATGTATAAAAACGGTTTTTAAATAAAATTTAAAAATAAAAAAAAAAATATTATTTTAAAGAATAAAAAAATGCAATTTGATACTGATTACGCACGATGACAGTATAGTGATGTTAAAATCAGTTTTAATAAAAAATATAATCTAGTTTTCAACTACGTCCGAACTTTTTGTATTTTTTTCTATTTTTGTTTTCGTTCTGATAAAAATTCAATACGGAGGTGCCACCTCACAAATTAGTTAGTCAAAAAAAAAAAAAAGTAAAAATAAAAAATTAAATTATTAAATGCGTTTGCATACTGGTTTTTTGTTGAAAAATTTACGTTAATAATTTCGAAATGTATCAAATAAAAATGGTGTTACACTACTTTGGAAAATGGAACACCTCAATTAAAAATAAATTAAATTTAACTTAATTCCGGCATTTTCAAACTGTAAGCTATTATAGATTTACGTTTACGTAGGATGAAAAATAATTCATGAAAAAAAAAATCTTAAAACTAACAAAATCACAACATAGACAATAAAATTCGAATCTATTATTTTTAAATTGATTATTTAAGGCAAAGTTTGCACATCAGATTTTGGTTTAATTGTTGAAAATAGTTAGTCGAATATTTTCCTTTTAATTTTACTAAATATGCTTATCATACATGTTTATCATACTTTGTATTTCATACACAGATTTTGTTTGACGTTTTACAATCAAACATCAAATTTTATTTAAAAGCTGTTTATTACATACAAAAAACTAGAACAGAATGGATCAGACTATTCTGTACAAAAATAAATAAAAATATTTTGTTGTACTTTTATTTTTCGTATTTCTCTTTCTCTATTTACTTTTATTTATGTCAAAAATTAGTGTTAAGCCAATATAGGTTTTTGCATGGATAGTATCCTCCATTGTATTCTAATTATTTGATTGTATACAAATTCCAAAGAAATTCAGTAATTGAATTGAAAACATAAAACAGAAACAAAAAGTGCAATTGAGCAAATGTCAATTTTGATTTAATGTATATATGTATGTATGTATGTATGCATGTATGTAATTTCAACTAAAAAATGTTAGTTTACATAATTTTTAATTTAATGCGACCCGGGCCATACACGAAGCAGTTTGTTGCAATAACACATTGCTTATTTAATACAATAGTGAAACAAGTTAAGCAAGCGTTATTGCAACTACATTTTTCTATAAAATTTGTAGAAAAAATAAGTATGAAAATCAAAACTTAAAATTCAATAATAGTAAAATTTTAAAATATAGACTTAAATAATATTATTATAATATTAATTGATAAAATTACTATATAGAAAATTTATTTAAAATGTTAAATACGTCAATTCAAAACTCAAATTATATAATTCAACTATAATACTAACTTTGAGCAACTGTGCCATACACGAAGCAGCATATTCACTATGTCTACACACTATACATAAAATCAAACATGTTTGATTTTTGTTCGATCGTTGCATGAACTTGAATGTAGTTGCAGCAACTCTGTCATACCCAAAGCAATTTATCATGCAACTAGGCAAATTGCTACAACTGATTGATTGCAACTGACTGGAGCATTCAACACTTATCTTTTGGATAACAGAATGCCCTAACTATTTAATTAATTATAAACTTTTATATCGCCTAAAAATGAATATAAATGAATATAAATTGTAAATTGTAACTATAGTTTTTTAAAAATTAAATAAATAAAGAATTGTTATAATTATATTATCGTCTATCCGTATTAAAAAATGTTTGATAATATTTTTTTTTTTTATCAATCAAAGTCTAATATCAAACGTTGTTGAACATCGCATTTACACATCATATTTTCTTATCAAACAAAACCTGATGTGTAAAGCTGTCTTAAACAAAGAATTAATTTCAATGATGACTTGAATTTTTTTTAAAAATGAATGAAAAATATAAATAGTGAATACAATATACAACAAAAAAAAATGCAATAAAAAAATGGATATTGTAGAAGTCATGAATAAAACAAAAAATACATTTTCTGAATCCATTTAGAATAATATGAGAACACCGTCTAAAAATAAATGAATTATCAAATTAAAAATGTGAACATTTTAAAATTTATTGGTTTGCAGCGAATCAAATAAAATATATTTCGATTTTATACAATGGTTAAAATATTAAAAAACAATGGTTAAAATATAAAAATTTGATAATTATATAAGATTGAAAGACTTAGAAAGTCATAGAAAAAGTAGTGAAATTAAAAAAAATTAAATTGAAAAACTTAAAAAATACTAGATGGTGGTGGTTGTTGAAAACGATTGTAAAATCAACGATTGTAAACGATTGTATAATCATCCATAACATATTGGACCTATACCAAATTTTAAAATACCTAAAAAATACTAGATGATACCAAGCGATTGTACAATCATTCATAATATATTGGACCTATATATCAAATTTTAACAACGACAAAAATCAATACATAAAAACAAATTGTTAAATAATTATTAAATTAAATGGGACAGCTGCCCCATGTGCCCGACACATACATTACATTTTAAGTTAAATTTTAAGAAAAGTGCATTTTTTTTTTTTTTTTTTACACTCTTGACAGTAACTTAGGTAGAATCACCTTTTAGTGCTGAATTAAGTAAGTAGAGTACTGCAAGAGTTAAATCTGCAAATAATGACAATTAAATAAACAAAATTGAAAAAAAAAAATTGATGGTGGGTCTGAAAGGGTTAATTTATTTTTGATATTTTATTTGTAATAATATATAGTATCAAAATCAAATTTATGATGAAGTGTGACTATTTTTGATATAGATATAGATAAATTTCTGTATTTGGAATACAATTAGAGTAACATTGTTCATTCAATAGACTTGGAATATAAAAAAATAAAAACCATCATTTTCAGGATTTAAATTGTGTATATGAAAATACAGAATTGAAATGATTTTATCAATATATACTTCAAATTTTTGTAAAACATTATAATCTGTTATTACATAATGTAATTAATAATTTCAATCAGTGAATTACAACAATCTCATATTGATTCAAATATGATTATAGAAATGATTATAGAAATTTAAAACAGAAAATCAAAATTAATTAAAATCTAAATTTGAAACTATGTATACATGTACATATTGTATTAAGAAAAACTACTTATCAAAAAATATATGTAAGTAAAGAGTATCTGTATAGTTATTTTTTTTTTAAATAAATTTCCTGAGCACTTGCTTTTTAAATTGTTCATTATTTTTGTTATAATTTTTTATTTTAAAAATTAGCCGGTTTATCTAGTTATACTAAATTAATTTCAATTTTCTTTTTTTCTATATTTAATAAAAATATGTTTTTTTTTGATTAAAAAGAAAATTAACAAATAAATTTATAACTAAAATTAATTATAAATTTATTTAGAAATTCTTAATTAAAAATTTCGTATGGATTTCACAATTTAATAAATCTATATGTAACAGGGTAAATAAATAAAAAAGGATAAGTCCGATTTATTTATTTATTTACACTATGTATCAGTAATCTAATTATAAATAGATTTTACGTCAACAATTTTGATCGATTTTTATAACTCACAGATGCATGAATAACATTTTGTAATAAGTTATAAAATCAACCAACCAATAAATCAGGAGTTACATAGGTATAGTCAAACACTATAAATAAATACCTACTATTGAGTTCAAATAGTGTTATGATGATGAATGAAACTCTCCTAATAATAATTTTTAATATTATAAATCAATTTATATTTAATTTTAGCTAGATAATCTTTTCAATTATAATGTTTTTTTTTAAACACCCAAGCCTTCAGATGTAACCTTTAGTACTTACATACCGTTTGGTTAGGATAGTACAGGATAAATATACTTCGGGTGAACTATTAATTCCTTTGGAGGAAATAAATTTCTTTTTTGTGGCCATGGAATTGTGGAGATCTCGACAAACAGCGTTTGTGAGAATTTGAACCAATCAAGTCTTTATATTAAGTTATATGATGGAAATTGATTTGTGTATAATTTAGTTCATTCTTGACATTGATTATTTTTTTATTAAAAACAAATTAAAGGTTTTTTTTCTATTTGAATGTACTGGGCTTATTCTTAGCACATGAATCATGAATAAATAAATAAAATGTAAACTAGCATATAAGAACAAAATCCTTAAGCTAAACATACATTCAGTAACACAAAAAAAGCTTATTTTTTTAAAAAATTAAGTACAAGATGAACACGTTTTAATTTTCCAATCGTATTAATTTTATTGTTTATTCTTGATCTTAGCCATGTTCTTGATTTCGTTTTTATTTTTCTTTACCATATATATTTGCTTTATTTACACTAATACCAGTACGTATGTATGTAGAAATACCTTTCGTATATTTATTAGTAAATCCATAAATTCATACATTTAATATTTATTACTCTAATTTCGTTATAGCTCGATCGAGCGATAGTGCATGATCTGTGAGCTGTCCAAAAACAAGTTAAATGATATGAAAACAATATAAGCAGGCAAATTCGACGTCGATTTACCCCTAAAAAAATAAAATTGATCTAATTTACACTTTTTCGACAAAGGATGACATTTTGTGATTGTCAATTGCATAAAGATTTTATTTAACTTTGAAAATTTCAGAGTAAAACTAGATAAGAGAAAAAAATAGAAAAAGACAGTTTTAAATAATTTTTTATAAAGACAGTATTATAGTGTGTCCTAGTTGAAATGGAAAGAGATATTATCAATAGAAGTCATTGTATAATTTTGATGTTACTGAAAATACCTCTAACATCTTTATAATATGTTCAAAATGAGATGTTTGTTATAAATATATGTTGGACATACCCGTTCTAATAAAGTATGAATATGCAAATGTACAACCATTGCAGAGTATCAAATAAATTTGTAGTACGCACATTCCGTGAATTTAAAATTATAATATAAAAGTAGAAACATTTAAGCTGTAACAACCACAAATTTTAAATAAATTGATTATATTAGATAAAAATATATCACATTCAGAGTGGAATAGAGCTTTTAACAGGGTTTAATAAAAATTAATCAATTATCCTTAATTTTATTAAATTAAATTTTGATAAAACATTTTTTTTTCAATATTCACTGAATTTTATGTTTTTTAAAATTATTTCTCTCGGAATAAGTAAATATACATATTCGAGATGTATGACTTTATTATAGTTGAAGTGTAAAACCTATGTCAGGATATGGCGCGCTAGTAATATAAAAATCCAACTGATAAAAGTGATCAAGTGTGATATTTTTTTTCCGTAATTTTCTATGTTCAATTTCATGTACATTCTATTATCGATATTTGACCAAGCGAGATTTGACAAATATCTATATAATTGATATTTTGACCAAGGGATACAATCATAGAAAAACCGAGATTTGACAAACCAACTGAAACAATCGTAGAATTTATAAATTATAATATTAAATTAATAATAAATATTTATTTTTATTCCATAATCAAATATTTCCGATTTATTTGACATTGGTGGGATGCCAATGGGGATACAAATACAACTAAAATTGAACCCAATTTATTTCATTTAATTTCATTTATTTCATTTGGCTCTGTAACATTTTCTGCCCAACCTAAATTACAGCGTACGGCGTTTTTAGAGCGTACCGCGTATTTAGAACCTAAGTTAGAGCGTACAACGGTACGGAGTGTATTACTAGTTCAAAATTATAACCAGCTTTATATATCACTTAAGCACAAGTAAACAAAAAACAAATGCCATGAAAAAATTAATACGCTTATTAAAATTGAAAATTTCAATATACCAGCGTATCGGCGTAGTGCATGTATTTCAGACACCTTCATGAGCTAATTTTTACTCATGTCGTAAGCTGGTTAACTCTAATTTACGTTGCGCAGTTATAATTTATGCAATTAAATGATTTAACTCAGCTTTTATTGCCAAGATCCGGTATAATTATAATTTTTGATCCTAACAGGATCACTTATTAATTTATGTGTACTAGACTTATAATTATTATTTAATCACATTATAATTTTTTTAATAATTACATATAAAAAATAATAAAATTCACTTACTTTTAAATAATTTTTTTATTTATTTTCTAATTTATTAATATTTTTCTATTAATCTTCAAGAAATTACTTAAGGATATTTCTTGATAAATTAATATTATCTGTTTTTAAATACACTTTTATTTTATATTCTTTTAATTTATTTTTTATTTTTTATTATTTTTTTTTTTTTTGAATTTTATTTAATTAATTTAAAAAATCCGGACTAAATTCGAACTTTCTTTAAAGCTTTAATAAATTAATTAATTTTATTTTGTTTTAGATATTTTTTATTTATTTATTTATTTTTTTTAATAAAGCTTAAACTAAATTATTATTATAAATAAAACACGTCCGATCAAATCCGGTACTCGAAATGAACTGATCCTAAATGTATTATTAATGTAAACTTTAAACATCTAAAAAACTATGATCAGTTTTGATATTTTGTTTTTTTTTTGTTTTTCTTTTTTTTAAAGAATAAAAAAAATCCATTTTTTTAAATTTTTCTTTTTGTTTTTATTATTTTTTTGCTTTAAGGTAAACCTTTAAGAAATTTAACTATTTTTTGTTTGTTGCTTTGTTATGATTTTTTTTATTTTTTTTTTTTTTTGTTGTTACTGTGTGGTTACTGTGATTTTCCTAGGCATAAACTTCAGGTTTTATATACATAATATAAATTTAATATAATAATATTATGTAGTATATATATACTATATATACATATACTATACATAATATATAATATATATATATATATTTTATGTTATAAATGGATATAATAATAAGAATTTTTGTTTAAGTTCAAAAATTTAGATAATAAGAATTTTATAATTATGTATGTGTATATGTATTTAAGTGTTAAGTATAGAATTATGTAGAGAAAGAAACAAAAATCTACAAATTCCAATGATTATAAGTATATATGAAAGTTATGAGGAAAATCAAGTTTATATTTTGATATTGTGTTTGGTTTTGATATTTTTTTTTTGTTCTTTGTTCTTTGTTTTTGTTTTGTATATATGCATACTTTTATTTAATTCCTTTAGATGACTGATACCCATTCAGCAATTCTAATAGTTTAAAAATACAATTTTAATTGTTAATAGATCTACAGAAGTCAAATATCAATGTCTATTAGATTTACAAATCAATTAATTTGTTAAAAATTAATGAAAGCACTGTCTCATAGAACCACAAAGGGCCCTATGCCACTAGAAGAAGGACAAAAGAACATAAAATAAAAAATTTAATACTAGGTTGTTCTATGACAGTCAAGTTTATTATAAATTGGCAACTTAGTAGTTAATTTTTTTATTTTAGGTTATTTTATACTATTTTATAGTTCATTGTGGGTTCTGAATTCATTTTTTTTAAAAACAGTTCATTCAATACTGCTCAGGTTATTTTTGTTTTATAGAATAATTCCAAGTCTAATTTCATCCCATATACTCTAACTCAATATTGCCATTGATTACTATTGTTTATTAACTGAAAATAATTTGATCAACCACATGCTTTGACGAGAAGATTTTGGGTTCTACACTGCGTCTGGCATGATTTTGGAGATCCACACGAAATCCCCAAAATCAAAATTCCTAAGACACAAAATACGCAGATTTTAAAAAACCCCAAAACCAAAATCCACAAACACAAAGTCCAAAATTCCAAAAAAACAAATTCCCAAACACGAAATCCCCAAAAACAAAATCCCCACACTGTTGTGAAAAAAATGTTCAAAAAAATCCCCAAAAAAACATGTTTTAATTTATATCGGCAAAATTGCAAATAAAATAATTTTTTTCTCGGCAAAAGTAGGTTTCCAATAAGTAGTGGGGTTTTGGGAGCAGTAGCCTCCGACCTTTAAAATAAAATAAGCCTTTTTTTATATTCTTTTATATATTAAAATTGTGCCGTATGCGTTTATCTTACGTCGGCAAAAACAGGGTTCCACTAAATGAGTACCGGGCGTTTGAGGCAGCAGTCTCGACCTTTAAAATAAAATAAGCCTTTTTTTATATTCTTTTATATATTAAAATTGTGCCGTATGCGTTTATCTTACGTCGGCAAAAACAGGGTTCCACTAAATGAGTACCGGGCGTTTGAGGCAGCAGTCTCGACCTTTAAAATAAAATAAGTCTTTTTTTAATATTTTTTATTAAAAGTGTGCCGTATGTGTTTACCTGCCGTCGTAAAAAACAGGGTTCCAATATATGAGTACCAGGGGGCTTAGAAACTTTAAAAATAAAATTGGGGATTTTTAATAATTTTATTTGGGAACTTTGTGTTTGGGGATTTTTTTTTTTTAGGGATTTCGATTTTGGGGACTTAGACCCCAACCCGAATTTTGTAAACAGATGGTTTAAACGTGCATATGTCATGAATGTTTGAATTTTTTTTTTTTTTTTAAATTGTCTGATGGGAATACAATTTGGTTATCACTTTAAAATAAAATGGAATGCTATATGCTATGAAGAAAAAATTACTCTAAAATAGCTGTAATTTTCACATTTTTATCCTAGTTAAAATAATATAAAAAATTTGAATAAAATTTGTATGTATGATAAGATATTGCGCGTCGTAAGCAATAATCGGGGTGAGCCTTAACCTCGTCCACAACTTTCCTCCATTCTGCTGTATCTTGTACAACTGTCCTCCATCTGTTAACTCTAATCTTTCGACAGTTGCCCTCGACTTCGTGCAGCCATCGTGATCTTTCGTCTACCTCTTGCTCTTGTATTGTACGGTACTGCGTCTAATATTCTTTTTGGCATCCTTTGATCATTTATCCTCATCACATGACCTGCCCATCTTAGTCTTTGTGCCTTAATAAATTTAACAATATTGATCTGATTTGGTATTCACCATCGTCATTTATTTTGGGACCAAATATTTTTCTCAGTATTCTTCTTTCGAATACTTTCAATTTATTTTCATCACTAATTGTCATGGTCCTTCTTCGCATTATGGTTGTATTATGCTCTTGTACATTCTTAATTTAATTGTCCTGGTTAAAATTTTGGATCTGAAAAAGCCTTTGTGTACGTAGAAACATTTTTGTGCATTTTTATTATTTATTAAGGCACCTAGATATTATAATTGCATATGTAATAATTCATATCCTGTTGTATTTTTCAATTGTAAAAAAAACTAATAACTTATTTACTGTTAATAATGGTATAACAGCATTTTCGAACTAACTCTTCGGTTACAAAATGAAGATATTACACCGAATTAAAGATATAAACTGTCTCGGAATGCGAGTGAATTAAAATATGCACTGGAATGAGCGCGATGTTGTGAAAAGCAACACCAAATAACTTTTTGAGTTGCTGCAGAGCTTATTTTTCATCTCGAAATCGCTTAATAATCTAAAAAGCATATATACGACACAAGTTCGAGTGCACCAAAATCTGATTTAAGTTTTAAAAAAAAAAGTCCAAAATCATTCACCATTCGTTTTATAGTTGACATAAATGCACCCTCATCCCTTATACATACCGCTTGGTCAACATCATATTTTTCAATCACTTACTCTATTTTATAGACATCTACTTAGTGTTAAGTCTCATATTAATATTAGAGTAATATAATAAATATTCTATTAAATGGCATAGTATGGTCTAAAGAAGAATGCTGTCTCTTGATAGTCGGTTATATAGTGTGTATATACCGGCTGTTCCAGATCATGCGTATCAGCTTTTTCAAAGGGGAAGGAGCCGTTATTATAAAATAAAAATAAAAATTTTATTAACTAAATCGAGGATGCTCTATCGATTGGTGATATTTTGATAACTTCAGGGAAGGAATTAAAATCGGTTTTTTCAGATCAAAAATCGCCGAAATTGGCCGAAATCGAGATTTTCAAATAGGAAGGGGTATTTTTTTTTTGCAAATTCGGATGCTATTGAACTGAAATTATCCAGCATACAATGATCAATACGATACGGCAAGGAAAAATGGATATAAAAGAGAAATCATAGACGTATTGAACGCAAAAACATGACGAGCTTGTTCCAACAAAATAAGTATACTGAAAAACTATACACACTTGTAGCTACTTGTAGCTACACAACTATAAGCTATATACACTTTGTTATAACTTAATTATAATTTATAACTCAAATATAACATAGTTTAACAGCATTAAAAATTAAAAAAAGTTAATGAAATTTAAAAAATAGAGTATTAAGGCTACAACTATTTCTAAGGATTTCAGGGTAATGCTACTTCATCACAACCACAACTAATGCAAAAGAATAGACAGAATAAAATTATTTTGCCTGTGTTTGTATGAAAAAAATATCTACTAAAAAAAATTTGTGATTCTAACAGTATTATTTTGCTACTTCTACTACTACACCAAACAGGGTTCTATTCCATAGATTTAATTAAGGTTTTTTATTTATTTTTATTTTCTATTTTACTTTCTTATCTAAACTCTGAATTTTTTGGAATTTGTTTTATAACAAGCCCCTCTCAAACTGTCTCTCAAATTTGTTTTTCGTTGTTATAAAATCAATGGTTTCGAAATTTCAATTGTTGGTTCAAAAAAACCCCAAAAACAAAAATCTTTTTCCCACCTTTTTATTTAAAATATTTTTCACAAAAATGTTTGGGCCTACTAGGTGTATATCCTGATTGTAAAAGGTTCAGGTTTTCAAAATAAAAAAAATTATCTATACGATAAGATTCTATTCTCAGCCCAATTAAAATTGATTTTTTTTTCTTTTCGATTGTATTTTGTCCACATACACATATACATATGTATACAGCTATCACAGTAATTCTCGTTGTCCTTAAATGAAGCCTTGATTATATATATATATATATATATATATATATATATATTTTTTTGTTTTTAGAAAGTTTTTACATAGAAAATATGCTATGTGTAGTGTAAGGATATCATGGTCGAAATTTTTGTCTCATATCAATGTCATTCGAATATAATAATTAAAAAAAAATTTTGTTTTGCCAAAGATTCATGTAAGTACCTATCTTGTTGAACCATCAAAATAATAATTAAATTTAATTAGGTGAATTTTACAAAAATTTTCATTGAAATTCATAGAATTTGACAGAAAGTTCATTGTTCCATGAAATTGTAATGAGTGATTACAAATATGGACTGGTCATAGTATAATTTATCGAATACAATTTTTATAATTAATGCCTGTATAGATTACAAGGGTATAGGATACATTAAACAAACTCACATTGCAAAAATCACATTGCAAAAAATCACTTGACCAAAAACTCGTTTTGCAAAAATGGATTTGTCAAAAAGGGTAGATGACACATTTTCACTTTGGAAAACATCCGTTTAGAAAATAATAAAATAACGTCTAATAACGTAAATAAAATATAGACATATATAATTATACCTTAAGCATTTAAGGACCTGCGCAATAGACAGCTCTTCATTTTATTTCGCTCCTATTTAATGAACTCCTAATATATAAATAAGTTGTATATAAAACAATAATGCGCACACAGTTGAAAAATTTTTACTCATATGGTTTTATTGTTCAGCAAATATATTATGCATATTAAAATAAAAAACAAAAACAAACAAATCAGTTATTATTATTAGTTACATACAATGAAACTTTAAATTTGGCTTCAACTTGAATTATAATTAGTCAACAGGGGCCCCTAGTATATAAATATTCTGCAAAAGGGGGGATAACTCTGATTTTGTAATAAACTCTGAAGTTCATCCAAATTCGGAATGTGCCAAGTGCATAAATATCCGTGTCCCAAATCAGGATAAACGAGATATTTCCTTTTTTGTATGCAACTGCGGCTACGCACGCCAAATAAATAAATGGATATGTACGAAGTTCAAATTTTGTTAAGTGAAAAATTTGATTTGATTTGATTTTCAATTGTGAGTTTTTTGATAATTGAATTTAGGTAAAAGGGATGTTTGTCATCTGAGTTTTAACAAGTGATATGCCCCCGATTACAATTCAGAAAATAAAGATTTATGTGCCATTTTAAGAAATATGTGTAATTCAGTCTGTTAATAGTAAAACCATCTTGGATGACAGGAATATTTAGGACTTGTTGTAATAAAATGGAAATATTGAAGTCAACTAATATAATTTGTATGAAACCTGAAGCTAAAGGACAAAAAATTTAAATTTTTGAACTTCAACCGAAGTCCTAACAAAATATTTCCTTATCTATATCTTATTGAATGGCTGATGGGGAACAGCGTTAAAAGGAAACTTAGAATTGATTTACAAACAAAATTCAAAATTTTTATGTATTAAATTTGGGATTGCATAACAACACTGAAAATATTAACATCAGTTTTAACATTAATTTTTGGACTTGGCAGTGAGCGAACCCCTGACAACAATCAAATTATTTAAATTAACAACATTTTCGAATTAAAATTTGTAATGAGCGAAATTAACGAATTTTAAGTTTTTTAATAATATTAAAAAAAATTTCATTCCTCGATTGGTTATCAATAGAAAAACTGTGCCGGCGTTATCAAAGAGGTAGCCCTGCCCCTAAACACAATTGGCATTTTAGGTAAAGCCACAAAAGCCATTGTTTTCAAAACACAAAACATCAGAGATCTGTGATATGACGAAAAATGTGCATCAAAAACGGCGAAGAAGAATGAGGCATATAAAAAATTGCTGTAACTGATAACAAAGGCAATGAAAGAAGAACATATGGCTAAAGAAAGAGATGAAAAGAACCTCATAAGACGGAAAAAACGAAACTTCGAAAAATCGCTGCTCATAAATATCAAACCGCATTGAAATACAGGCGCAGAACTTCTACAAGAAAGCCAAACAACTGGCGTAGCCTATAAAACCGCAGCACACACACTAAGAGATAATATGGTAAATTTGGTTACCGAAACGCAAGGTATATTAGAGACATGGAAGCACCAGTTTAAGCAGCTGCTAAATACAGTGCATCAACAACAAGAAATACTAGCAACAGCAGCACCAGTCATTACCAACAACCTCCCGCCACCTACTGACTGTAAAGGTTCTTTTAAATTTTTTTATAAACAGGCAATCGTTAGGATGTATCCTTTAGTATCTCTTCTAATACAATATTAATCATGATTGTCCTAGCTTTTTTTGATTGGAAGTTAATATGTTTTAAAGTTAAATATTTTCGTCCTTTGCCGCCCCACGGATGATGTTTCAGGACAATGATGAAAGTTAACTAATATAACCAAAGTTTCACTTAATGTCGTTAAATATTTATTGAAAATATCAAGCTTTGGTAATGCGAACGCAATCTTTCTAATTTATTGCGTTCCTGTTTAATTGGCTTAAAGTTGCAGGTCTATGTCATTCGCGAACGCTATTATTGCGGATTTAAACAAGGACTTTATTATTTAAATTTTGTATCACATTTTTTTTCTTGTTTATTTTATTAGCTTTATGTTTATTATAATTTCACATTACTGGAATTTCTATAATTTGTATTGTGCCATTTAGGTATTTCAACTGCATTGTAATGTGTAAATGCGACTCCCCTCTTATTTGACAATGGAACTGTTTAAGAGTAGGAAGTATTTAAATTATTTCTAATGATCGTGTTTTCACACTAAAATTTGTTAGCCAAACCTTCAGTAAGTTAGAAAACAACAAAACTGCTGGACGTGATGGACTCCCAGCTGTACATTCAAAGTTGGGGGCGATGTTTTGGTTAAGTGCGTGCATCAAATATCACAAAAAGGGTGACGCCATGTCCTGTAGAAACTATAGAGGAATATCTGTGTTAAATATTGCATATAAGATTCTATCTAACATGTTGTGCGCATGTCTGAAGCCCTATTGTGAAAGATTGTTGTTTTTTTTGTTTTTTTTATACGCAGGCTGGTGGGAATCTTCAAAAGACACAATGAGCGTAGCTTGACATTGTGTGTGGGATTCTTACCCACTAAACTAAACCCTTCCTACATTGCGATCTAGTTCTGCAGGACTAATGAGCAATTTTTCCTTGGCTTTATTTTATTTTTCAATGTAGACTACATCCAGCGATGTCTATCTAACTATTCCTTTGACGTATTCATCCATAATCCTTGAAGACCCATCGCATCAGTGACGAAAAACCAAGACCAAAAACCAAAAGAAAAACCAAAGACTTGTGAAAAACCTTGTATCGTTGGCAGTCAACATAACGAAATTCTTCA
Organism: Argyra leucocephala; assembly: GCA_963942445.1. Taxonomy (NCBI): domain Eukaryota; kingdom Metazoa; phylum Arthropoda; class Insecta; order Diptera; family Dolichopodidae; genus Argyra; species Argyra leucocephala. Next base: position 119,126,511 of record OZ012681.1, on the reverse strand, counting down.
CAAATCCCGTAAAAACAAATCTATCTAAACGTGGGAGCAGGTCAATCTGCGATCACCAGCGCGACGATTTCTCAAGAATGTGGGTGATTATTGCTGCACTAATTCAGAAGGTTTTACTCTTTTGAGTCGTCTGGCTATATTTCTATTATCAAGGACCTCGACTACCTCCACAATTACATGGTGCTGAAGCCTTTTTTCGTGACTTCTTGCAAATTTCTGTATTTCCTTATCAACAGATTCTATTTGCAAATCTCTATGTAGGTCATAGTTTCTTATGAACCAGGGCGCGTTCACAATGTTTCTTAGGACCTTATTCTGGAACCTCTGAATAATATTTCTATTACTTTATTTGCTTCATCCCCATAGCTGCATGCCATATGACCATACTTACATACCATATAACGTCATACCAAGATATTTGACAGTATTTGAATGGGGTATTTCTTGACAATTTATATATACTGGTTTATGGTCAATTTTTTTATTTGTGAAATCCACATGTACTAACTCAGCTTCATTTAATTTTAGCCTCCATCTTTTTGTATAATCTTGGATTTTTGTTATAGCTCTCTGCAGCTTTTCTGTGGATTCTTTATTATTTTCTCCAACAGCCAGAACCGCTGCAAACGTCGCAATAATATTATTTTCTGGCGCAGGAAAATCACAAGTGTACAATAGGTACAGTACCGTTGATTATTATTTAAATAGATTAATTAAATTATTAGATTAGTTAAATTAGATTAGATAAGAACCTAAGTTTGATTGTCACCAGTATATTTTTAACATAATGAATACAAGATGACACTGAAAAAAATGTTACATGGGTAATATGATATTTTTTGTCTAGCACAATCAATCAATGGTCTGAAATAACAGTTTTCTTCTTTTTTTTTTTAAACGAAATTCAGATTCAAAACAATAACGCGGGAAATCACTTTTTAATATACATATATTTATTTACTTTATTATATACACCTATATATATATATATATAATAATGTGTATACACATTTTTTTAAGTTCTAAAAGTGATTCAAATATATTTTATTTGTTTTTTTAAGAAACGATTCATGGTTTCATTGCATTTTTTTTTTGTTTTTTTTATTTTGGGTATTTATTTTGTCTTCTGCAACGCAATTAAACAAATGACGTCTAGATTCACATTTATGGAAGAGATAAATTAATAGAAAGTTATTTAAGAAAAATAAACTATAAAAATTTTTTTCTGTTTTCTGACGTCAGACATTTTATAACATTTTGATTTTAAATTTATTTTTATTTTATTATTTTTTTGTTAATATATTTTTTTTTTTTTTATTTCTTTAAGATTCCATTTATAATCGGCATCATCTCAACTGTATATGGTATCTAAAAAAGTGAAATATACATTTGCATAGATAGTTTGTATACATTTAGTAGAGATAAAAAATTTTTTTTTAAATCATTTTTTTAATTACACTTTAACTTCTATACACATACATATATATATACATAACAGAATTTATAAAAAAGACAGTGAATAAAAATTGTTAATGCAAAGATTAAACTTAACTGAAAAATTTCCAAGGTAATGAAATCTAATGGATAATAAAAACTAATTTAATTATATTTATTATTTATATATTGTCACTATTAATTTATTAGATACCATACCATTATTATGTACTCGTATATCATAATATCTATGTATTTTTCTAATATATTGGTGAAAACTTTTAGGAAGTAGTATGTACTTTACTTACTATTATATATTTTCATTAGTAAAAAAGCATAGAAAATAACTATGTTTAAAAATAGAAGAATTTTATAATAATTTATATGGTATTTAATTACTTAAATAAAATTGTTTAAATATATGTATAGTATATATGTATATATATTATTATTTATAAAATTATATTCAATAATTAAAAGAAATAGCATAGATAATATTTAAAATATGTAGTTCCAATATTAAAAATATAAAAATGAGTACTGGTTATGTTGTGATGATTGGTTTTTAAAATTTGTTTTTCTTTTTATGTAATTAAATTTTAAAAATTGACCACAGTAGCGTACTGAATTTTTGTGAATTGAATAAAAAAAATATTTATTAACCAAATGTTACTATCGCTCAGGGTAAAACATACTATTAAATGTTTAATAGTACAGTTTTTGATTCAATAGGACGGGTATTATTAGGTTTTTCCTATATTTTTATATCCTATTCCCCCCGTACTAAATATCTATTTTACCTGTACTTTTTCAAATTATTTTAAATAGCGGTGAGTCCATCCATTCCCTAATTAAATTAAACTATAATTAAAAATGAAAAAATTCGATTAAAAAATAAAAATTAAAATAGTTTTCTGTTTAAAACAATATGTTTTGTAGTTTTGAGTTAATAAGATGCATACTATTATTATATTAATAGTTAGACAGCATTAATGTTATTGTATTCACTAGATTATACTAATATATCAATATTACAAAATAGTTAATTTTTAATAACAGATTTAATTTAATGGTATGGTTAACCACATGTACTATTAAAAAAATATTATACACATACTATTATTTTTATGGTTTTAACCCTTAAATGCACGATTTTTCCTTGTCCATTCAAAAAAATATTTTTAAGTAGATTTAGACTTCCTGAACCCCAAAAGCTATTTAAAAATCAAATTGAACCTCTAGATGGGATCTAAAGCTATAAAAAAGGTATGATGCAGATTTGCTAGAGTATGCGTTTAAGGCATAAACTATAATACTGTCACTGGTGTCCTGTACTTGCCGCGTTTTTTTTAATTTAAATTAATGACACAGATATTTAATACATGGTTAAAAAATTTAGGTATAAAACTAATAAATTTTTCCTATTCATATAAATCCTGACTAAAATCATATTAAACTTATAAATAGAGATAACGTATTAAAATCAATAAGTATTCTAGATTAATTTAATAACTTATAAAGATAAAATTATTTAATATTTAGCAGTATATTAATTTAAATTTTTAAAGCTAAAGTTATTTCACTCAATATATTCTTATTATGTTGACTCAACATGACAAGTTTAATATTATGCTTATGTTAAGGTTAGAATGTTAAGATAAGGTTTTGGGCAAATTTATATAATTTTTTGAATTTCTGGATAATTGCTGAAAATATTGATGCTTCGATTCATACCTCATTGTAGAGTATTGACTTAATGAGCCTTTTTTTGCCATAACAATATAAATCGATTTTTGATTAAAATCGGCACTAAATTTTTGTACTTCCACGAATTTAAAATTATTGCCAGTATTTATTATTAAAAATACTCCAGACATTTTAATTTTAATTTATTGTAAATAAATTATTTTAATTTTTTTAAAATACTTCACAAGAGCAGTGCTTCAGCCTTTGGCTGTATGAAGAACCGTCCAAAAACTGAATATAACAAATCAGCCAAAACAGTCAAAATTCAGAATTTATTTTTTGTTTGGGTGATTTTTCATTATAAATATCAGAACTGAACACTGACCCAAAAATATTTTTTAGGTCTTTTGTCAATTTGCTTAAAATAATTTCAGGAACATTGTAACCGGTTTTTATCTTGCGATACAATAATATATAAATCATTACAATATATTTTGATAAGCAATGATGAGCACGACCGCTCTTAAGTTTTAAATGGTTAAAAAAATGTTCTGAAAAAAGCAGATTCACTACAAAAGCCTATATAGTAATCCTGTTTTATAAAATGTCGTTTTATAATATAATATTCTCGATCGGGAGGATTTTATAGTTGGTTAGACAGATAATATTATAATATATAACTTCGATTTTGTAACCGACTATAAAATTTACGACAAATTAGAATTGGGCCAATTATGAGTGCTGGCTACAATTCATTATTTTCCAAATTTTTATAAATAAATATTCTGGAAAAAGCATTATACTTACTGGCGGTGATAATTCGTGAGGCGAAGTTCGGAAGAAAACTTAGGGTCTTAATTAATTTTTTTTCGTGTTTACATTATTTATATTGATTTTGCAGCCAAACATCGTTTTGCTATTATGTAAACATTTAAATGCTTGCAGTGAACGTATACATTTAATTTATAGGCCGAATTCATAGTAGATGGAAGGTAAAATTTTAATTGCCGTCAGGCAATGCATGAGACTATGCAAATTATAACCAATTAAATTAACAACAGACATAATTAAATAAATAAAGGTTCTTTTCTGGGATTTTTTTTTTTTTTTTGCTATTTTTCAACCGAAAATTGTGTTGGGCGGATTTTTCATTTGGTGCTTTTTGGTATTTTTTTCATTTAATTTTTGGCGATTTTGTATTTTTTTTTTTGGCTGTTTTTCATAATAAAAACGACTGCAAAATGTTGGGTCATTTTTTAATTTTTTTGGCGATTTTTCATAATGAAGAGCACCCCGCAATTGTTTTGGGCCATTTTTCATTTAATTTTGGACGATTTTGTAATTTTTGGACAATTTGGTTTTAAGCGATTTTGTATTGGGCGAATTTTCATACAGCCTATTTGGTTAAGCAAAAACTTCTATAAATACAAAATTTGACTATACAGAAATTAACTTCTTTTCGAATACTATATCATCCAATTTGTTTTATGTTATATAAACTTGTATAAACTTTATAATAATGTACATAATTATTAAATTGATAGGAGAAAGGTATTAATCGAACAATATTAACAACTAAATAATATTAATTTAATATTATAAGTTTATAAAACAAATAAGAAATTGTATCATTCAAATAAGTACATTATATTAGTTCTTCGCTTTCCGTCAGAATTCAGAATATATCGCTTGAAATAAACTATTTAATGTGAGCAACTTATAAAATTAATACTGAATAAAATATAAATGTAATAAAGAAATACTATTAAATTTATAAGATTATTTTATAAATTAATTTTGGAATATTTTTTTATAAACTTATTTTATAAAATTTATAAAAAACAATAATAAAATATAGTATTTTATAACTTTGTCATATTATAATAATATTTCTATATTATCTATGAACAGAATTCATAAATTTTACTTATCAAAATTAATATATTTCAAATATAAATATAGTAATATTATTTATTAATTTTATATAAACTAGTTTATTGCTTTACATTGCATACGAGTTTCATATTAAATATATAAGAATAATCAGATCAAAGTGATTTATAATTAGAGGATATATTAATTTTATATGAAAATATATGTATATAACGTTTATACGAAAAAACAACAGACCACCCTGTATAATCTATATTAAAGAAAATTATAAATGTAATTTGGCTTGTGAAAAATTGATAATAACTGAATTGAAAAGCTCTGTCACCGCTCCAAGCTTTGTTGCAGTTATTTGATTGGGCTTGTTAGTCAGTCAGAATTTCGATGTTCTTTTTGATAACTTAGAATTTTTGTAATGCAATACGAATGCTTTTTTTTTCATTTTTTACATTTAGAAAGTTATGAATACCCTCCTGTAATATTTGAACCAATTTAATTATAATATAGACCGGTTCATTTAATTTCCAATCTGAATTCAATCGCTGATAAAACTTTCATATTATTCTAAAAAAAAAAAAAAAAAAAATTTAAAGACAATCAACTTTAGAGACAAGAAACAAACAATTAAATATAGAAAAAAAGAAATAAATAAAAATTCAATTTCAACCTTGAACTTGAAATTACTGCACTAAAGTAAAACTTTTAAACTCTAAATTTAATTTAAACCGCATAGCAAATTTTTTATAAATTCCCTTTTTGATGTTGTTATGGTCTTTTGTTTTTGTTTTTTTTTCCAACAATAATACTTATTTTTTCATTTTTCTTTTAACTCTTGTACAACACAACTCTTGTAATAAATAAATAGAGTTCAGGTTTAAAACCTGGGTTTTGTGTACAGTGCACAAATTTTTATTTCATTTTTTATTGCTGACTCATTTTTTTTGTTTCGTTTTTTTTTGTTTTTTTTTTTTTTATAAAATTATTCTTAAGGTAAATTTGTTTTGTATATATTTTCAATTTGATAAAGTAAATAAAAATGTGTAGATATCGTACGTAGTTGGTCAAGTTTTTATTGTATAGTTTTTAGTATTAATGTTTTTTTTTGTATAGTACATATATCTCCTCCTCTATCATTCATGGTCTAAACAATATTAGTTTTTTTTTTTGTGAAAATTTATATTTATTATAAAGAAAAAAACAAAAATCGAAAACCGGTTAATCGGCTCAATTTTTTTGTTTTATTTATTTTTTTTTTGTATTCTGCGTAAAATTTTACGTTATTTAGCTGTATTTCTGTTATCGCTTTTAAATTTTTAACTTAAATTTAACATGGCATGGGAATCCCCATTAACGTGCATATTATTTGATTGGGTAAAGATGATAAAAAAAAAATTTTAAATTAATTTTTTAAGACATTAATTTAGACGAAAAGAAAAATAAAATAAATCGAATACGAATTTTGGAAATGATTCAGTTGTTCAAATATCAGGTGGTTTTTCATTCAATTTCAATTTGAAATTTACGTCAAAAAAATTTATAGTGGGTCGAAAGAAGTCAAATCAAAACATAAACATTTATTTTTTGGATTCTGAAAATTTTGAAATGTGTTGACGTTAATTTAAAAAAAAAACCAGTTACTGTCTGTATTATACTGTATATATTTTTTTTTTTTTGAAAATCAAGTTGCTTTTAAATAATGAACAAATTTGAAATTTCGTTGAACATTGATAAATAATAATTTTAATACGTATTCTAAGAAAATATTTTTAATTTTTGTTTTTTTTTTTATTGAAAAAAAAATTTCCCAGTAAAATACTGTTATAATTGTTTTTTTTTTATAATTTTGTATATTAAATTTTTTTATAAAATATTCAAGTTAAGAAATTCGAGAAGTTGCAATGTAATTTTTTTAACAATATCAACAAAAAAATAATAAAATTTAATAGGACTAGTTTGGATTTGAATTAATTTAGAAAAAAAAGAGAAAAAAACAATTTCGAAGAAGATTTCGATATTCGAAAAATTTGTTATGAAAATTGGTGACATAAGGTTTAATTACTATTATTGTCGTCTTTTGTCCTTTTATTTTCTAACCATTTTAAAACAGTTGAAAAAACATTTAAATCGGTCCAAAAATGTAGATTGTCGAGTATTTTTGCAATTTTTTAATTTTGAAAATTTTTAAAGATAGTTGCATCACAAAAAAATACGAAAATTTTCAAATTATAAATTTTTTCAAAATGGTTTTATTTTGTTACTATCTTTTAGAACATTTCTTCATTGAAAAAACATTCAAATCGGTCCAAAAATGTAGATTTTAGAGTATTTTAGCATTTTGTTATTTTTGAAAATTTTTAATGATGGCAGTAGCACCACAAATATTTACCAAAAATTTTCAAATTTTAATTTTTTTCAAAATAATTTTATTTTGTTACTATCTCTTAGACTAGTATTCATTAAACAAAGTAAAACAGTTGAAAAAACATTCGAATCGGTCCAAAAATGTAAATTTTACAGTATTTTAGCATTTTGTTATTTTTGAAAATTTTTAATGATGCCAGCACCACACATATTTACCAAAAATTTTCAAATTTTAAATTGTTTCAAAATGGTTTTATTTTGTTACTATCTTTTAGAACATTCATTAAAAAAAGTAAAACAGTTGAAAAAACATTCAAATCGGTCCAAAAATGTAGGTTTTAGAGTATTTTTGCATTTTGAATTTTTTTAATGATGCTAGCCACAAAAAAATACCAAAATTTTCAAATTGTCAATTTTTTCAAAATAATTTTATTTTGTTACTATCTCTTAGAGTATTCATTAAACAAAGTAAAACAGTTGAAAAAACATTCAAATCGGTCCAAAAATGTAGGTTTTAGAGTATTTTTGCATTTTGAATTTTTTTAATGATGCTAGCCACAAAAAAATACCAAAATTTTCAAATTGTCAATTTTTTCAAAATAATTTTATTTTGTTACTATCTCTTAGAGTATTCATTAAACAAAGTAAAACAGTTGAAAAAACATTCAAATCGGTCCAAAAATGTAGATTTTAGAGTATTTTAGCATTTTGTTATTTTTGAAAATTTTTAATGATGCTAGAATCGCATTTTCAAATTTTCAATTTTTTCAAAACGGTTTTATTTGGTTACTTTCTCTTAGAGTATTCATGAAACAAAGTAAAACAGTTGAAAAAACATTGAAATCGGTCCCAAAATGAAGATTTTAGAGCATTTTTCCATTTTGTTAATTTTGAAAATTTTTAATGATGCCAGCACCACAAAAACATACAAAAATTTTAAAATTTAAAATTTTTTCAAAATGATTTTATTTTGTTACTATCACTTAGAGTATTCATGAAACAAAGTAAAACAGTTGAAAAAACATTGAAATCGGTTCAAAAATGAAGATTTTATAGCATTTTTCCATTTTATTAATTTTGAAAATTTTTAATGATGCCAGCATCACAAAAAAATACGACAATTTTCAAATTTTAAATTTTTTCAAAATGGTTTTATTTTGTTACTATCTCTTAGAGTATTCATGAAACAAAGTAAAACAGTTGAAAAAACATTGAAATCGGTCCCAAAATGAAGATTTTAGAGCATTTTAGCATTTTGCTAATTTTCAAAATTTTAGCAAACTGGACTGGGTTTTATGACATCTACACAGCTCACCTGTCAACATCATCAAATATTATTTATTTATTCCTTAAAAGCTTAAATCAAGCAAGTCACAATATATATTAAAATGACGGCTACTTTTACGGGTGATACTGCTATCTCTGGCGTCCCATTCAAACACGTTGAGGCCAATAAAATAAAAGTCTGTTTGTTTGATCAAAATCGTTTCCCATCACTTTCACATATCCTAAAGGTGGTATGTGTACTAAAGTAAAATTAAATAATCCACTACTGTCACAGGTGGAATTAGTAAAGTACTTGGGAATGAATTTAAACTGGCGACTTAATTGAAGAACTCACATTAGCACAATAAAAAAAAATCAGAATAAATTTCAACCAAGTCTACTGGCTTTCCGGCCTATGCCAAACAGATGTCGTTACAGGACAATGATGAACTACTACTGGTTTGTATTGGCGTTATTCGAAACTGTCACTTTTTATAGCAATTTGACGATGTAAAAAGTCATATTAAAACCAGTATGGACATACGGTCTTGAGCTATGGGGTAATGTTTTCATTTAAAAGTGTTTAGATCTACTGTAAACGCCCCCTCTCTGGTTTGTAAGATTATGATAGAATACAATCAGATCTAAGCATTCCGTCTGTAGTCTGTACAAAAGAAACATTCACATCCAAATCAACATTATATTTCACCAGACTTCAAAGCCATCTAATTAAATGCATTAATTCTAGAACTTCTAATTATCCGCAGATACGCACACTGAAGAGATTTATGGCGTTGGAGCTTAGTTCCAGATTCTCATATAATGAGCCAAATTAATTTAAGTTTCCAGAAGGAAAAAAATCTTGTATAAATAAGTCTGGTTCCAATCATACTCGATATCTTGTATTTTATTTAGAATAAAATTATTCAGATAGTTGTAATGAAATATTCAAAAATAAAAAAAAATAATAATATGGAGACTCAACGTTTTGGACATGATTGACAGTTTAATTTATTTTTGATTATTTCAGAATTTTCTTCTATTTCTTCTTTGCAGTAACTACAACCAAACCATATGCTGGACGATGATCACAATCATATCGTTTTAAGAATCATAGAATATAATTAGCTACAATTTAGACATTATAGTATTGTAAATTCGTTTTGGACTCTGGACACTGATGTTTAAACAACGCTTTTCGGTCTAAGATTACAATGCTTAGTACCATTCTTTCTTTAGCCATCTTTTGTACCGGCTGGTATGTTTTGATACGTAGGATAAGCAAAGTTGGACAAAAGAAAGTGAAAAATATGAGGACAATTACAAATAAGGGTCTTAAGATTTGTATGCAGGTATAAAAGCTCATGAACAATATGTATAAACAAACATGAACAATTCCATATACATTAGTATATATATACAATAGTATATATGGAATTGGTCGTATATGTTTTGGAAATACATAAAATGTAATCATTATTCGCAATATTCCAATTATAAACGAATTTATATACAAAACTGAAAAATAATTTCAATGACAATAACAATAAGAAAGTATTTAAGAAAAAAAAAATAATAAATAAAATTTGAACGATGTACGAATCAAAGTTAATAGTAAAAACCGGATAAAAACTGAAATAATTGTAAATTAAATAGAAATTTCATATGTCGAAGACCTAAATTACATCTAGTTGTAAAACAACAGTCTATTCCCAGACTTGAATATATAAAAAAATTTCATACACAGAACTGGTATCTAAAAATTGTATTTAAAAAAGTAGTCTAGGTCAAATTAATATATACATATGTATATATATATATATATATATAAAAATTTATATAAATATTTTTTTTCAATAATTTCAAATTTCTTATCATTGACACTCATGACAAAAATATGTTACAAAATAATTAATTAGAATCAGGAAATAATATATATACCTATATAGATATATACAAAATATATATATATATATGTATATATACATTTATATATACATTTTTTTATTTCAAATTTAATAAAAATAATTGTAACAATTATTATTATTCTGCTTAAATGAACAGATGGAAAATTTTAATTAGAAAAATAATAAAATAAGCATTAAAGTATTGTGCAGTGCAATTGCGGTTTTTCGGTGCATATAAAATAAAAGAATGAAAATAGAAAAAGAAAAACAGTAAACAAAAAATTGCGTATGCGTTAATAGTTAATACACAAAAACGCAATTTCAAGGAGTTTTTTTTTTTTATTTCTAATGACATTTAAAAACAATAATAAATAATATTTAGAAAGTAAGTAAATTAATATGATATAAATTATAAGGAAATTAATTTTAGTAAGGAAATTATAATTTTGATATTAATATTTCAATAATTTATATAATATTTGAAAATTAAATTATTGTTTGGGTTGTAAAGAATAATTGGCGTTAGTAGGGAGCGTTTATGACTGTACTTTCCTGTACCATTTACTTTCCTGTAGTATCATTTGCCTATATTTTTTCCAATTTGGCTATATTTTATTTACCTCTATTTCAGTTGCTTGTATTGCATTTGACTGGATACTGAATATGATATAAGTAATAAATATGATACATGTGCGATTATGAGATTAGGAGAGATTTTAGAGTTGGATTCAAAATTCTACGTAAATGTCAGCGTAACCGCTGTTGGATATAAATAAAATGATTGAATTTGAAAAAACTAAATGAATTAAAGACGGAAATTTTTCAACTTTTGTTTTTTTATCTACAGAAAATAAGTTTAAAAAACCTGTGTTAGTGTAAACAATAGCAAGGATTGCATAAAAATAAATCAACAACTACTGTTATCAAATTTGTTATACGAAAAGTATTTGGAAAAGAAAAAAAAAATCGATAAACCAACGTATATTGTGCCTTATAGCTTTATAACTTTAACCAAGCTGCAATTGTGTTAAATTGAAAAAAAGACGTAAACGCAATCTAGATCTACATAATAGTAATAATAGTAAAATATTTATAACATAATTAAATAATAATAATAATAATGAAAAAGTAAAGGTTATATTATAATTTTCTTCCTAGATTTCTGTCTAGCAAAACTATCAATTATTTCTCCACAATCAGTATTTGAAAAAAACGCAGACTCAATGGCTAGTATACTTAAATTCTTAAATTATTAAATTTTTGTTGTCCCAAGCAAGAACGAAAATGATTTTTTAATCTTTTTTATCTTTTAATCCTCAGAGTATACCTACATGTATACAAAGAGGAATGTAATTGTTTTATTTTATTTTTTTTGTTTTTGGAAAGAATTTTTATTATACCGTAAGAATATTTTCATGTAATAAAAAGATAGTTACATAATTTTTGTTGTCCCAAGCAAGAACGAAGATGATTTTTTAATCTTTTAAGAAGCGAAAACGATCTATACTCAAAAATCGAAAAATATTTTTAGTGCAATTTCTATGTTTGGAAAAGTAGATTCGATATTGGAATCAATTATAGTCTTTAATAAAATTTGCGATTGTGAATTTTGAATATCAGTATGGACAGTAAAATTTTTCAAATATAGGCATTCTTCAATTAAACTGTTGTCTAGATCATGCTTGTAGAAGCATTTTCCCTGATTTCTGTGTCTTCTAAGTTTTTTAAATCGAATAAAAATCCAAATATTGAATGAATTTCGTCATAACTACATTTACTTTTTTTTATTTCTAAGAGAAGTTTATCGAGAATTACGTAATATAAATTTATGCGAAAATTTGGGTCACTACAAAAAAAAATGTTCTGATGTAGTGCTTTCGTCGAATTGTTTTTTTCTTTTATGTTGTCTAGCTATTTTAAAATTTTCACACCCAATGATTAAAATTCCCTCTTTTTTATTTAAATCTCGTTTACTCTGCAAATATTCACATAAACTGTTATACAGTTTAACACCTACTTCAATGGTAATGTCAACTTTTTGAAGTATTTTATGTCTTCTAAGATTAGGGTATATTTTCAACCAAAGGCCTATCGGGGAAATTTTTAAAATAATTTATTTTTTTTTGCATTGTATTGCGCCCCTGTGCTTAGCACATTTAGGACTATGGAGAAAATTGCGTTGCCTGGAAATATTTATGTGTTTTACGAGCTATGGCATCGCAAACAAATTGAATATAATTCGTCTAAACAGAATCTGCAGATGTCTGCGTTTAACAATCTTAAACAGATGTGTGTTAAATGCAATATGAACCTGTGGTAAATTCGCATGTCAGTGCTCTGGTGAACATTGAGTTTGAAAAAGGTTTAGATTGCGTAAGTTGTGCTATGGATAATGGCTATATGGTTTTGGTTTCTATAGTTTCCCACTTGGAAACAATTGTTTATGGGTAGGCGTTTGAATGATCAATACTTGTCTCTAGTACTAAGAATTGACTCGTCGCGCCGCTTATTTTTGAAAGAACATCTGCTTCTTTATTACATTGTGTTATTTCATGCCCAGGAGTCCACATAAGCTCGACTGCTTCCTTCCGATAGCTTTATTAAGCTTTTGTAACAGATATATAAGCTCTTATATAAAAATTGAGGAAGGCTGAGTTTTTAAAGCCAATTTGACTATCTGAATTGTATATGTTAGCACTCTTTTTCTACATTGTACTGTTAATACAATGATGATATAGGTTAGCTTGAACACTAGTGGGATATGCGCCAATCGATCCAATCGATTTGCCTGTCGAAAAGCAATCATGCAATCATTAGAATATACTAACTTGAGCAGTCATTAGAATATACTAACAACATTTACCGGTCGCAAGAAATCATCAAACAAATTGGTTGGAAGTGTAGTAAAATACTACATGGTGATATTTGTGACCACTTATGGGTTGCTTCAAATTGGCTATTAATAACAAAATAATAGAACAATACATCAATTACGCAAATACATCATGTAACTCAATACATCAATTACGCAAACCAGAATCAAATATAAAACAAGAAATAATAAATTTATGAACTGGGGGGATGGTGAATTAGAAATAGAAGAGAAGTTTAAAATGATCAAAGACTGGAGAGGACATGTAATATAGTCTACAAATTGACTCAAGGCTATAACACAATACGAAGAAGACTGTTATGTTAAATGTAGAAGATTACTTATAACACAGTCATTATACAATTATATGAAAGTGAGAGCTGATATTATTGAAGTCCACATTTACATATTTATAAATATCCATTTTACTTTAGATTAAAAGCGTTTTATACAAGAATACATAGTTTAAATTATATGATTAGAGATTTAGCTACAGAATTAAAGTACAGCTGCACCATATTATGTATGTGAATTTCGGGAGCAAATCTGTCCCCTATATCACCGCAAATGGGCTTATTGTGAAAGTATAACCATATTATGTATATAAACATACTAGTTTTTTTTTTTTTTTTTTAATTCATTTATTTACCCAAATATTTACATTTATATACAATTACTTTTAACTTTACAGATATCAGTACTTATGCTAATTAATCTTTTAAGTTTAATTAATCTTTAAGAAAAAACCAAAAGACTATGATACCAGACAATTTTAAGAAACATCAAATAATCAACGAAAAACCTGGATTTTGGTTAAAGAAATGGCAACTGATGGGTTAAGTAATGTAAAAGTAAATAAGTTTTTCAATTTACAAAATTCCACACTTGAAGATAAAAACATAAAAATTAATGAATTCGATTTGTTATACTGTTCTGTAGGAGAAAATTTTGCTAAAAATTTCAATACTGTTTATAAACCAAATATAAGAATCTCCAGCAGATTTCATTTGCAAAAAGGTAATGAAAGCATAACTAAAATTCTTAAAAATAATCTAACTAAAACTAAAGCAGCAGGAATAGATGAAATTAGTACAGAAGTCATAAAAACTTGTAAAATCAAATTGGTCAAGCCGATTACATTTCTCATTAATGCTTCAATAGAACAAAGTAATTTGCAAGATATTCTAAAAATTAGTAAAGTAATTCATATCTACAAAAAATTAGGCGATAAAAAAGATATGAACAACTTTAGGCCGATCATATTTCGTTAGTCTTCAGTAAAATAATAGAAACACATATCAACAATCAACTAACTGAATACCTACGACAAAATACACTGCTGTGCGATATTCAATATAACTTTATAAGAAACTCCAACACGGCCACTGCATTATTTGACGTCGTAACACATATTCAAAAAAAGATTAGAAAGGGAAACAAAGTAAGCATAACATTAGATTTAGCTAAAGCATTCGACTCTGTCGATAGGAATATACTACTAAGAATTATCTTTGAATGTTGTATAATGGGCAAATAATACAGATGGTTTGAAAGTTACTTCGCCAATCGAAAACAATACTCAGAATGCGAGGATACAAAAAGTCAAGTAGAAAATATTGAGTACGGTGTTATACAAGGAAGCTCGTTAAAACAAACCCTGTTTTCATGTTATATAAGTATCTTTAATAAACATACAGTTGTCAGGAAAGTCGTTTTCGTATGCAGATGATCTAGCTTTAGTAAATTCAGAAGACAACTATTTAAATCACGAGCTAGAAATGAACCGAACCATACTGTAAATACATGATTGAATGGCGCTGCACAAACTCACAGTAAATGTGGCAAAGACAAAATATATGATAATCAAAGCCAAAAATGAGCAAATCCCATTAACCTACAATGGAATTAAAATAGATAAGACTATTAGCTACAAATATCTTTGATCTTGAATTGTCATGTAAATGAGCTGATGAAAAAGTCCAGAAGAATCGCAGGTGTATTTAAAAAAAAATGCAAAACCACTACCAGAGAAGTTTAAGTTATCCACATATTATAGCTGTCTATTTTATAGTACGATAAACTATGGTATAGGAATTTGGGGAAACACATATGAAAGTAACCTAAGCACTCTCCAAAAAATTCAAAATAAAGCAATTAAAAATCTGTTTGGGTTGTCTGGCAGAACTTTGACCAATTATATACATTTCAAAAATAAAATTTTAAAAATAAAAGACTCTAGAAGTTTAAGCCAAGCATCCCAATTATATAATCGGCACAATACGAGACGAGCAAATAAACTGCGATATGGTGTTGGGGCACACTTAAATGGACTAGAATCGATCATGAATACAGGAATCATAACTTTAAACAACTTTTCTGGATTTGTCCAGACAAAATTTTAAGAAGGAGCTTAAAAAATTAATGTTAGCTCTTTTTGAGATATGTTTGAACAAATAAATAAATCTACACAACTGAAATATGATTTTTTTGTTTCTTAATTCTAAGATTATACTTATTAATATTTCATTTCGAGAGGCAAATGGGAAAAACCTCACTAAAATTTATGATTTTAATAAAACTCACAGCTAAATAACGGCTACTTACTTATAACATACTAGTTTCAAAAGCAGAAATGATGATATATTCTGGATAACTGCATAGGGCATACTAAGACACCAGGAAGATGTTAACCGAAACCGAAGATTGTATTTAAGTTATAGGTAATTATTTAGGCAATTTAATTAAGTATAAGTGAATAAATAAGTAAGTTGATAATGTAAAATTTAACTTTAAGTAAAAAAATATATATATATATAATTAATTGGGCTGAAATTATTTAGATTTAAAAAAACAAAAAAAAATTATAAGTGATTAGTTTAAAAAAAAAAAAATTAATAAATTAAAAAAAAGATAATTTAAAAATAAGATAACGAAAAAAGTCGGTATTTTGTGTTTTATTGACCGAAATCAAGAATTTGAAGTAATATTAGAATTTAAATTATATAACAGTGAATTGCATTTTATTATTTTATTTTTTGTTCTATTAATAGTTTTTTTTGTTTTTTTTTTTTATTTAAATTTATCAAAATTTTTTATAATCAATTAATTAACATTTTTTATTTTTTTTTTTTTTTATTTTAATTTTAATAATATGTTGATGGGTGTGGGATTATGCTTTTCTTTTAATGTATTTTTGTGTTACGTGCCTTTTTTTTATTTATTTTTTGTTGTTTTTTGTTTTGTTATAATAATTTTATAAAGTTAATTTAAATTTATTAATTCATTGGTAATTCGTAATAATTACACAAAACATTAATTAATAAACAGAATTTTAATGCATAATTTATACGTTTCAAAAAATTAAAAATCACTCAACCAATATAATTTAACTATGATTTATTTTTAAAATTCAATTTACTGAGTATACCTACATGTATACAAAGAGGAATGTAATTGTTTTATTTTTTTGTTTTTTTGTTTTTGGAAAGAATTTTTATTATACCGTAAGAATATTTTCATGTAATAAAAAGATAGAGTTTCCTTATAAAGAGGAAGTAAATCTTTTTGTTTTTTTGCTATTTTGAATATTGTTATAGAAATAAAAGAGTTAAAATGACGCAAAATATAGGAATAATAATAACTAATATGAATTATATGATATTTAACAAAAGTAATAAATAATTATTATGAAAAATTTGAAATTTAGCATATTTACTAAATGTATTGAAATTTTGCGAAAATTTCCATAACAAAAAAGAAAACAAAAAAAAAAAAAAAACCCCCTTTGAATCACGTACATATTTTTTTGTTTGCAGAACAAGTCATAACAATTTAGCATAGAATCACTGTGGTCAATTATCGTGTGTATATGACTGATACTGACTGATTTGTTTTTTTCTTTAATAAAGATTCTAGTTCAGATTTTGAAATTTCATGAATATTTAGTGTTAATTATCACCTGTCAGGTGTGTTGCATGATTATTTTAGTTTAAATTTCTGAATTTTAAACATTTTTTATTTTAATTTTCTCGTTCTGGGAAATAATCATGATTCATAATTTTTTATTTTAATGTCATTGTAAATATAGTATAGTTCTAGTTTAATTCTATCATCTGATGATGGCGCTTGAAGTATTTAACATAAATTATTTGGTTTATGAATATTGCTCAAGTACATTTTTAAAATGATAATGCAATTAAAAATATTAGAGAGGCTTTCAAATTTGTTTTTCGAGAAATTTACATGTTGAAAGCATTCTTAAAATAAACAAGGTTTTTCGATTTTGTCTATTTTTTTTTTCAAAAATATACAGAGGTAGATGGATTGACCGTTCGTGTTGGATGTAGAAAATAAATTTGCACTGAATTGTGTCTTTTTGATGCTACGATTCGTGTGACTTAGAGAGTACTAGAACCACCCTTTTGCAGTTGAAAAAGTTGATCAGATCACTTATTTTGCTTCTCACACTGAAACATTTATATGACTTTTTAAGCTTGTGCATCAGTTATTATTGAAAAACGGTAAGTCTGATACTCACCCAAAATATATCGTTAATCAGGTATATTAAATTAAAAAAAAAATTATGAAGAAGATGTTGCTCTAGTTTCACTTTCTTCGCAGCTGTAGTGGATATTGTTTAGACATAATGTTTACACTATCAGATTTATGCTTAGAGCAAGCACATCAGATGTCTATTACTAGACGAAGGCTTGCTTCATTTAATTGTGCAATCATCCAGTAGGGTTAGTAAAACACCGCCACCTTTAATTAGAAAAAACTAAAATTAAACTAAACCAGATACATGTGGTTAGTAGAAGGGTAAAAGTCATAAGTTAATACCTATATTAATAGCTATACATTTATTAAAAAAACACTTCCAAAAGTTAGGCCGAAAGTATCAAAGCTAAACAGAACAACAGTTGTTAGTAAGTCTCAGATCGTTTTTTAACAGTTAAAACATTTAGTTGTCGATCAAAAAGAACACGAGTTAGAATTTACTTCACGGAATATTCTAGTGATTGGCTCGAATCTACCATATTCAGTAGGGTGGAAGGGGATGTGAAACAACTTAACGGTTCTGAGACCGCTTATTTAAAATAATTTGAAATTTCAGAGGCTAGCGTCTTACCCGAAAGGATCTGGTGAATAAAAGACATATCTGCAATACCCCGACGATCAGACAACGACTATAAGTCAATGAGCTTAAGACGGTGGGAATAAGGTGGAAAGTTACTCAAAGTGAAACGTAAAAACTTTCGTTGAACCGATTCAATTCGATTAATGTCAGTAAAGTAATGTGGAGACCACACTTGACTGGCATATTCAAGGGTAGGCCTTACATATGTAACATAAAGATGTTTCGTGAAGTAGGGATCAGAAATTTTTGATTAAACCATCGTTTAATCAAACCTAAAGAAGAATTTGCTTTGCTAACTATTTTATCATAATGTAGCTTAAAGCTCAGTTTAGGGTCAAATGTGAACCCGAGGTCTATAATAGAATTCGCTGTTGAAAGCAAACAGCCATTCAGTTGGTAACTGAACCAAACTGTCCGACCGGAATTTCCCCTAGAAAAGGTAATGATTGGCATTTAGTTTCTAATCCGATTTGCTTTAACCCTCTGTAGCCCACGTTAAATTTAAAGATAGACCCCCTCGTCTAGAACAATTTTTTTTCCGAAAACACCCTTTAAAATATTTTTGCCTTAAACCGGACCACCCAGTATATTGATCGAGAAGGTTTCACATAAAATCTAGACTATGGCCATAACTAATTTGGGGTAGCTGCAAAGAAGGTGTTCTTAAATATCAGCATGTACAGGCTGTTTCGATATTATATTTCAATTATATGGAACTTTTTTTTTATACGCAATTAATTCAGCATTTTTACTATGTCATACTGATGACTTTTGCTCGTATAAGGTTGGTTTAGGAAGTTTTATCTTTTTATATGCGAGAATCTCTTGGACACTGTCTTAATTTAGGCTAAAGAAATCGTTATACGTTTTTTTTTTGTACATAGCCAAAACATTAGGTGGAAAACGTTTTGTATCGCTTGGTATGTTTAGCTGGGGTGGGAAACGAAAGTTAGGAAAGAAGGAAGGTAAAAGAGAAGAAGAATAATTGCGTACGAAGGTGTTAATGTTTAACTATCGGTACTGCTGATTTTTTATGATAATTTTTTTTTTCGATGATATCGAAAGCAAGTTAAAATTTTGTAGATTGTTGTAAAAATAAATTAACCTCAGTTGCAACCTAAAAATTATATGCCTGCGCTTAGCCTGTCACCTGCAACCCAAAAATTGAATCCACCTGATAAATGAAGTCTTGAAATATCATGCGTGTAAGTTGGAAAACATCAATAAAAAAACAAATAAATGAATGCGGCCAAAACATGGACCAGGGACCGTTATGCTTGTTTTTCTTCACAGCGGGTCTCCTAATTAATCCTATTTCCATTTACCCGCCATTATTTGACTAGATTTTCTTTCTTAATTGATCAAATTTCTTCGAATCCATCTTAAATCATAGATTTTTTATTACGTTGTTTACTATTTAATCGAAATTTAATATTTTAGGAAACATTAAATAAATTTTTTTGTTTTTATATAGTTTTTTATATTTTACAATTATTCCAAAAAAAAGACTGAATATATAACAAAGTTAAAAAATTTCACTTTTTACATAAACCACAAGCTGTTTTCATTTTTGTTTTAATAATAAAAATTAATTTAATTTAATTAAATTATAATTTAAATTATATACCAACCAAATGTATTTATTTTAAACAATAAAATGTTTTCTATGTATTGGATTTTATTAATAAAAAACGTTTTTGTTTTTGTTGGGTTTGCGTATTTGCAAAAACTGTTAACAACAATTGAGCACTATACAATCCTGTTAATCTCGTTTTGAATATTGTATCTGTGTATAGTTTGAAGGGAAATTATTTTATATAAATAGATTAAAAATTAGTTTATTTATCTGTATCTATCTCTGTTTACTATACTGACTCATTAATTTTTGTATCTTTTGTTTCTTAAGGTCAATGTTTAGAAATAATGCAAATTTATTTAATTTAAATCTAGAGAAGTCGTCTAAACTTGAATTAAAAGAAGTAAGTAAGTATATCTATTGTTTACTAACTACGTGTTAATTTAATTAATTCATATAATATATGTATATGTATACATATTTGATTTATATATTTAGGTATGTAATTAAAAAAGTCGTAAATTTTTAAATTTTCAATTAAGTGTTTTGGAAATAGCTTAATATTAAGAAATAAAATTTTATTGGGTCACATTTTATTTTGACAATAACATGTTAAATAAATAATTGTAATAAAACATAAATTAGTATAGCGAATATGTTTCAATTAATATTATTTTGCTATGATGAAGTTGTAGAGTATATAGTAAAAATAACTGACAGTTAATGACATTTGTAATATTTAAGAACTGAGCCCAGACATTCAATTCAAATTTTCATTAAACTTGCTGACATTTAAAACAAAAAAAAAAAAAAAAATTAAACGTCAAAAACATGGCATGAAAATTGTCCTGCAAATTATTTTTACATTTTAAATTTTCATTTATTTTTTTGACGTTTCGCCATTTTATATTTAATTACATTTTAGAAGTTTAATTATTATTGTTTGTGTTTCTGAGTATGTAAGTACTGATTAAATTGAAATATAGAAAAAAATTAAAACTACCTACGTATGAGGGCTAAATGGGCAAAAAAAAAAACAAAACTCTGTAAATATTATTAAATGAAAAATTTCGATATACGTTAAAATTGTTGAAAAAAAAAATTGAACGGGCATTTTAAATTTTTTTGTCTATTAGATGTTCTAGCTTTGAGTATTTCAATATTTTTTCTATTTTTAGTAAAGTATTTTTCTTATAATTTATATAATCCCTATTTTTTAAAATTCATTTTGATTTAAAATTATTATTTAGAATGCTGACATTTTGTTAAGTAAATTAGTTGGTTTATACCGAGTGGTCCAGAGCACTCCTATCAGGTTCTTAAGAGGGTAGGAGCTATTATTTTAAGTTTAAAAAAAAACGTTTACTAAATCGAGGGTGTTCTATCGATTGGTGCCATTTTCAAATTGCGGGAAGGACCGAAAACGGCTTTTTTAAGCTCAAAAATCGCCGAAAATTGCCGAAATCGAGATTTTCAAATGGTAAGAGGTATTTTTTTATGCAAATTCGGATTCTACAATAAAAAATAAGAAAATTATGTTAAATGACCGGGAAGAACCGCGAATCGGCTTTTTAAGACAAAAAATAGCCGAAAATGGCCGTAATCGAGATTTTCAAATGGGAAGGGGTACTTTTTTATGTATATTCAGATTCTGTGTTCTTAATTTTTGTTTTCTCATTATTTTTCTTTAAAATTAATAAAAAAATAACAACCAATATCCTCCATATTTTCTTTTGGTAAACCAAAATTAATAATAATCATTTTTATAAATGTAAAAAAAAACAAAAAAAAAAAATTCAATTTACAAAAGTTTCTTATTTTTTGACACAAAATCCGAATTTCCATAAAAAAGTAACCCTTCCCATTTGAAAATCTCGATTTCAGCCAATTTCGGCAATTTTTGGTCTTTAAAAACCGTTTCTCGGTCCTTACCGGAAGTGTAAAATATCACCAATCGATAGAGAATCCTCGATTTAGATAATAAAATTTGTATTTAATTTTAACATAACAGCTCCTTTTCTTCTTAAAAAGTTGATACGCATGCTCTGGAACACCCGGTATATCCATCAGTACATTAATTGATTTATATAACTCCTTCCTAGTACTAGTTCTGTAGTTTATTTTCAATAAACTTTTTAGTACTTTATTCATTACTGTTCCTATATGTACTGTTATATTTAGATATTTTTATAGCTACTTTTCATCTGTTTAGCGCTTATTTGGACCAGCATTTTGGAAGTTTAAAGTTTTAAATTTAATTTTATTAATAATTCAAAAACTGATTTATAGATTTTAATAAAATTTCCCAATTTGTGATTAGTTTTTTAAGTGTTTAAATACAGCTCGTTATAATCCAGCCTATTATGTATTTCGATAACGATTACGATTTGATCGAACGAAATGTCAAAACGCAAAATTTCCAATATGCGTATTTCTTCGATATCGTTCAGAGATTGTCGAAAGTTTATCGATGTAAATTTTACCCCCAACCCCATAAAAAAATAGGCAAAAAATTTGATGTTTTCAAATTTTCCAAATGGATTTTATTTTGTTGCTTACTTACTGAAAAATCATTAAAAAATGCAAAAAATATAAAAAAATCTTTGAAATCGGACAGAAAATGAGGTTTTTGAAGACCTATTTTGATATTTTAATTTTTGAAAATTTGGACGAGCCCCAACCCTATAAAAAAATAGGCAAAATATTTTAAATTTTCAAATTTTTCAAATTGATTTTGTTTTGTTGCTTACTTATTGAAAAATCATTAAAAAATGCAAAAAATATAAAAAATCTTTGAAATCGGACAGAAAATGAGGTTTTTAAAGACTTTTTTTGATATTTTAATTTTTGAAAATTTTGACGATCGACCCAACCCTTTAAAAAAATAGGCAAAAAATTTGAAATTTTCAAATTTTTCAAATTGATTTTATTTTGTTGCTTACTTATTGAACAATCATTAAAAAATGCAAAAAATATAAAAAATCTTTGAAATCGGACAGAAAATGAGGTTTTTAAAGACTTTTTTTGATATTTTAATTTTTGAAAATTTTGACGATCGACCCAACCCTTTAAAAAAAATAGGCAAAAAATTTGAAATTTTCAAATTTTTCAAATTGATTTTATTTTGTTGCTTACTTATTGAATAATCATTAAATAATTCAAAAAATATAAAAAATCTTTGAAATCGGTCAGAAAATGAGGTTTTTAAAGACTTTTTTTGATATTTTAATTTTTGAAAATTTTGACGACCCCCAACCCTATAAAAAAAATAGGCAAAAAATTTGAAATTTTCAAATTTTTAAAATTGATTTAGTTTTGTTGCTTACTTATTGATAAATCATTAAAAAATGCAAAAAATATAAAAAATCTTTGAAATCGGACAGAAAATGAGGTTTTTAAAGACTTTTTTTTATATTTTAATTTTTGAAAATTTTGACGATCGACCCAACCCTTTAAAAAAATAGGCAAAAAATTTGAAATTTTCAAATTTTTCAAATTGATTTTGTTTGGTGCTTACTTATTGAAAAATCATTAAAAAATGCAAAAAATATAAAAAATCTTTGAAATCGGACAGAAAATGAGGTTTTTAAAGACTTTTTTTGATATTTTAATTTTTGAAAATTTTGACGATCGACCCAACCCTTTAAAAAAAATAGGCAAAAAATTTGAAATTTTCAAATTTTTCAAATTGATTTTATTTTGTTGCTTACTTATTGAATAATCATTAAATAATTCAAAAAATATAAAAAATCTTTGAAATCGGTCAGAAAATGAGGTTTTTAAAGACTTTTTTTGATATTTTAATTTTTGAAAATTTTGACGACCCCCAACCCTATAAAAAAAATAGGCAAAAAATTTGAAATTTTCAAATTTTTAAAATTGATTTAGTTTTGTTGCTTACTTATTGATAAATCATTAAAAAATGCAAAAAATATAAAAAATCTTTGAAATCGGTCAGAAAATGAGGTTTTTAAAGACTTTTTTTTATATTTTAATTTTTGAAAATTTTGACGATCGACCCAACCCTTTAAAAAAATAGGCAAAAAATTTGAAATTTTCAAATTTTTCAAATTGATTTTGTTTGGTGCTTACTTATTGAAAAATCATTAAAAAATGCAAAAAATATAAAAAATCTTTGAAATCGGACAGAAAATGAGGTTTTTAAAGACTTTTTTTGATATTTTAATTTTTGAAAATTTTGACGATCGACCCAACCCTTTAAAAAAAATAGGCAAAAAATTTGAAATTTTCAAATTTTTCAAATTGATTTTATTTTGTTGCTTACTTATTGAATAATCATTAAATAATTCAAAAAATATAAAAAATCTTTGAAATCGGTCAGAAAATGAGGTTTTTAAAGACTTTTTTTGATATTTTAATTTTTGAAAATTTTGACGACCCCCAACCCTATAAAAAAAATAGGCAAAAAATTTGAAATTTTCAAATTTTTAAAATTGATTTAGTTTTGTTGCTTACTTATTGATAAATCATTAAAAAATGCAAAAAATATAAAAAATCTTTGAAATCGGACAGAAAATGAGGTTTTTAAAGACTTTTTTTGATATTTTAATTTTTGAAAATTTTGACGATCGACCCAACCCTTTAAAAAAAATAGGCAAAAAATTTGAAATTTTCAAATTTTTCAAATTGATTTTATTTTGTTGCTTACTTATTGAATAATCATTAAAAAATGCAAAAAATATAAAAAATCTTTGAAATCGGACAGAAAATGAGGTTTTTAAAGACTTTTTTTGATATTTTAATTTTTGAAAATTTTGACGATCGACCCAACCCTTTAAAAAAAATAGGCAAAAAATTTGAAATTTTCAAATTTTTCAAATTGATTTTATTTTGTTGCTTACTTATTGAATAATCATTAAATAATTCAAAAAATATAAAAAATCTTTGAAATCGGTCAGAAAATGAGGTTTTTAAAGACTTTTTTTGATATTTTAATTTTTGAAAATTTTGACGACCCCCAACCCTATAAAAAAAATAGGCAAAAAATTTGAAATTTTCAAATTTTTAAAATTGATTTAGTTTTGTTGCTTACTTATTGATAAATCATTAAAAAATGCAAAAAATATAAAAAATCTTTGAAATCGGTCAGAAAATGAGGTTTTTAAAGACTTTTTTTTATATTTTAATTTTTGAAAATTTTGACGATCGACCCAACCCTTTAAAAAAATAGGCAAAAAATTTGAAATTTTCAAATTTTCCAAATTGATTTTGTTTGGTGCTTACTTATTGAAAAATCATTAAAAAATGCAAAAAATATAAAAAATCTTTGAAATCGGACAGAAAATGAGGTTTTTAAAGACTTTTTTTGATATTTTAATTTTTGAAAATTTTGACGATCGACCCAACCCTTTAAAAAAAATAGGCAAAAAATTTGAAATTTTCAAATTTTTCAAATTGATTTTATTTTGTTGCTTACTTATTGAATAATCATTAAATAATTCAAAAAATATAAAAAATCTTTGAAATCGGTCAGAAAATGAGGTTTTTAAAGACTTTTTTTGATATTTTAATTTTTGAAAATTTTGACGACCCCCAACCCTATAAAAAAAATAGGCAAAAAATTTGAAATTTTCAAATTTTTAAAATTGATTTAGTTTTGTTGCTTACTTATTGATAAATCATTAAAAAATGCAAAAAATATAAAAAATCTTTGAAATCGGACAGAAAATGAGGTTTTTAAAGACTTTTTTTGATATTTTAATTTTTGAAAATTTTGACGATCGACCCAACCCTTTAAAAAAAATAGGCAAAAAATTTGAAATTTTCAAATTTTTCAAATTGATTTTATTTTGTTGCTTACTTATTGAATAATCATTAAATAATGCAAAAAATATAAAAAATCTTTGAAATCGGTCAGAAAATGAGGTTTTTAAAGACTTTTTTTGATATTTTAATTTTTGAAAATTTTGACGACCTCCAACCCTATCAAAAAAATAGGCAAAAAATTTTAAATTTTCAAATTTTTAAAATTGATTTAGTTTTGTTGCTTACTTATTGATAAATCATTAAAAAATGCAAAAAATATAAAAAATCTTTGAAATCGGACAGAAAATGAGGTTTTTAAAGACTTTTTTTGATATTTTAATTTTTGAAAATTTTGACGATCGACCCAACCCTTTAAAAAAAATAGGCAAAAAATTTGAAATTTTCAAATTTTTCAAATTGATTTTATTTTGTTGCTTACTTATTGAATAATCATTAAAAAATGCAAAAAATATAAAAAAAATTTGAAATCGATCAGAAAATTAGGTTTTTGAAGACCTATTTTGATATTTTAATTTTTGAAAATTTTGACGACCCCCAACCCTATAAAAAAATAGGCAAAATATTTTAAATTTTCAAATTTTTCAAATTGATTTTGTTTTGTTGCTTACTTATTGAAAAATCATTAAATAATGCAAAAAATATAAAAAATCTTTGAAATCGGTCAGAAAATGAGGTTTTTAAAGACTTTTTTTGATATTTTAATTTTTGAAAATTTTGACGATCGACCCAACCCTATAAAAAAAATAGGCAAAAAATTTGAAATTTTAAAATTTTTAAAATTGATTTTATTGTTGTATGTTGCTTAGTTACTGAATATTCATTAAAACATGCAAAAAAAATTTGAAATCGGTCAGAAAATGAGGTTTTTAAAGACTTTTTTGATAATTTAATTTTCTAAAATTTTGACGATCGACCCAACCCTTTAAAAAAAATAGGCAAAAAATTTGAAATTTTCAAATTTTTAAAATTGATTTTGTTTTGTTGCTTACTTATTGAAAAATCATTAAAAAATGCAAAAAATATAAAAAATCTTTGAAATCGGACAGAAAATGAGGTTTTTAAAGACTTTTTTTGATATTTTAATTTTTGAAAATTTTGACGACCCCCAACCCTATAAAAAAATAGGCAAAATATTTTAAATTTTCAAATTTTTCAAATTGATTTTGTTTTGTTGCTTACTTATTGAAAAATAATTAAAAAATGCAAAAAATATAAAAAATCTTTGAAATCGGTCAGAAAATGAGGTTTTTAAAGACTGTTTTTGATATTTTAATTTTTGAAAATTTTGACGATCGACCCAACCCTTTAAAAAAAATAGGCAAAAAATTTGAAATTTTCAAATTTTTCAAATTGATTTTGTTTTGTTGCTTACTTATTGAAAAATCATTAAAAAATGCAAAAAATATAAAAAATCTTTGAAATGGGACAGAAAATGAGGTTTTTAAAGACTTTTTTTGATATTTTAATTTTTGAAAATTTTGACGATCGACCCAACCCTATAAAAACATAGGCAAAAAATTTTAAATTTTAAAATTTTTAAAATTGATTTTATTGTTGTATGTTGCTTAGTTACTGAATATTCATTAAAACATGCAAAAAATATAAAAAAATTTGAAATCGGTCAGAAAATGAGGTTTTTAAAGACTTTTTTTGATATTTTAATTTTTGAAAATTTTGACGACCCCCAACCCTATAAAAAAATAGGCAAAATATTTTAAATTTTCAAATTTTTCAAATTGATTTTGTTTTGTTGCTTACTTATTGAATAACCATTAAAACATGCAAAAAATATAAAAAATCTTTGAAATCGGTCCGAAAATGAGGTTTTTAAAGGTTTTTAAAGGGGACTATTATAAAGGTTTTTTTCAATGAATCAGAAAATATTTCTTCTATAAAACTTTTTTGATCATTTTAGCTAAATGACTGTTTTATAATATTAACCAATTTTAGTAAGTATCTCATTGTTATTTTATTTTATCTTGGATTTGAATTTTTATTAAATTTCATCATAATTTCGTCGGCTACATTCCTATGTGTCCAACAGACCATTTTTTCCGAATATATCATTTACGACTATGTTCTATCCGAATTTGCAGTCAATCCACACACACTTGTGTAAAGCACACTTTTCAATATTAAGTAGTAAATTATAATTGTTAGACCAAAGATAGCAATTGTTTAGATCAGTTTGGAGTAGGATTGTGTCATCAATGGACTTTATTTTTTTGAAAATTTTCATATCATCTGCATAAATTTGTAGTTCACTCTTATTAATCACAGACGCAACATCATTCACAGAAATAATGAATAGAAGAGGCCCCAAGTGACTCCCTTGGGGAACTCCTGAGTTGGCTACGAATGATGTCGACGTAAACGATCTGAATAAGACATCATATAGAATCTGTCAACTAAATATGAATTGATCCAGTTTAGGAAAAGTACCGGGAAACCTAGCCCTCTTAATTTCAGTAATATAATACTTTGAGGTAAAATGCCAAAAGCTTTGCTAAAATCTGTGTAAATGATATCTGTTTGCATGCCTTCCTCCACATTATTAATAAAAGCTGACATTCTTTCTACAAGATTAGTTACCACAGATTTACTTTTTATAAATCTGTTCTGATTATGTATTAGGAAAGGAGCGAAGTGAGAATAAACCGAGTCAAATAGTGTTTCAAACACTTTAGGAATTGAGGATAATTTGGCAATAGGACGATAATTAATTATGTCATCCTTACCATCTTTCTTGTGGGTAGGTTTTATAAAAGACTTTTTCCAAATTAAAGTAAAGGTACCAGATTGAAAGGAAATATTGAATAAAATGGATAGTGGAGAAGCGAGTGAACTGGAACACTTATTTAAGATAGATTCAGGAACGCAATCCAGACTTGGGCGTGTATCATTATTAAGATTTGTTAAATATTTTTCTACAAGACTTTCACTAATACGACAATTTACAAAAATTGTTTTTGGATAATTATCCAAATGATCAAAGTGGCTATCATTAGGTGTAAAAACAAAGGTGGAATAGGAGTTTGCAAAGAAATCACGGAAAAATTCAGATATGATCTTCGCGTCACTTCACTACTAGATTTACCATTAAATTTCATAAATGTGGGAAATTGATCACTTTTTCGTTTTGATTTGACATAGTTTCAAAACATTTTAGGATTTGTGATGATATCAGATGATATTTTACTAATATAGTTATTATACAGAGCTTGTGATGTTGCTTTAAACTCATCGTATATAGATATTTAAAATTACAATAGTTTGCGTTACTGTTGAATTTTAAATATTTACGCAATGCTTTATTTTTCTTATTTCGAAGTTCTTTAAGATAACCGTTAAACCAGGGCGGACAAGCATTGATGTTCTTATTTTTATATAACGGAACATGAATGCTTTCTCAATGATTTCATAAAATTTAGTGATCATTACTTCTAAATCATAATGGCTTTCGTATTATAGAAAGTAAATATATTATGCAATCATTACAACTATTGAAAAATTACATTACAATTCTAATTAGAAAATTTTACCTATACTTGTGATGGTTTTAACAATATTATACCTATCAGTAATACACTGGTCTATGATCTATGATTATAAAACCAAAAAAAAAATATTTAAAATTTATAGATTAATTGATTGATTATTAAAGTATTAAAAATATCAATTATTTTTCTACTGTATAAAATGATTTAATATCTTACAAAATTATCTATGTAACTTTTCATTACGTCTTGTTAATTTTTACATCATTAAACATAATAACCTCTTCCGCTTCATAGCAAGACTGTGTTGTATATACATCAAGAAGCTTTAACTGTCTCTATATAGTAATGTTGAACAACAATAAAATAAAAATTTTGTTTTTTTTTAATCTATATTAAAATTGAGTTGACCATGACAACAAAATAGTAACATAATAAAGTAACTTTATATAGTTTTTGTTTTCTTTATTAAAATACACGTACACCAATAGTTATTAAAAATTTTGTTTTCATCCTTTCTGAGAATATAAAAATATAATAATGAATATTATTATACATATATTAATATATATACATATATATATATATATATATATATATATATATATATATATATATATATATGTATATGTATATGTAATAATGTAATATATATAAGATTAAAAAAGGTAAAAGGAAACCAAAAATTACTTAAGAAAAGTAATAAATAAAAAGGAAAAACAAAAACAAAAACAAATCACAACCCACAAAAGAAAATTCCAAAAACTTAATTGTTTTAGAAGATTTTACCTTCTTGATATTGTTCTGGGTTTTGTTTTTAATTTTCTTTTTTTTTTCTCTTGTCTTATTTTACACCTCAACCAACTAGTTAGAAAATTTTACATATATGTATTACTAAAAAAATTGTATACATATATTATATACAACAATGAATTGACCAGCTGACAACAAGTAGAAAATAACAATAAAAACAACAAAAAAAAAAAAAACAATATTCATTCAACTGAGAAAATGAAAAGATATTTTCTAAAGCTTGTCGAGGTCAACTAGATTGCAGTTAAAGTAAGAAATGAACAAATCATATTATAGAAAATATGAAAAATAAAATATTTATAGGATTTACAGTTATATGGGGTTGTAAGAAACACATTGAATATGTTCAAAGAAAATAACAAAAGCTCTATTGTGTATTTTGCATAATGCAGAAATACAAAGAGATCTCGGGATCAGCAAAGTATACGAAAAGAAGTAAATAAATGTACAGTAAAATAATATAATCGTGTTCATTAGAATGTAAATGACGAAACGGGTACATTAATTACACTATTACTATCCGATTCGGATTTAACTGGTGTGCTGGGGATCCTATATATAACTAATTATGGTGCACTACCATTATCAGTTGTTAAACATTTGCTATTAGAAAAATTATTACAGCCTGATGACTCGAAAGGCAACGGGTCATTAGTATAGGGTTGTCATGTTCGTCTTGACCATCAGAACTATCATCGTTATCATCCATGATGATAATGGATTCATTCTTTTGGGCACATTTCTGGCTTTTCCAAGCTATTAGAAAAATTTTACAGCTTGATGACTCGAAAGACAACAACTCATTAGTATAAGGTTGTCATCTTCGTCTTGACCATCAGAACCATCGTCGCTATCATTCATTGGGCACATTCCTGGCACTTCCAAGCTGCATTTGCTAATTTGATCGCATTGAACAGTTCGTGAGTGATCGTAGCACATTTAATGTGGAAGATCCGATGGCATGATGTACTACATTGGAATCCCTTGAATTTTGTTGTTAACATTTTTGTTTTGTAGCTTATTTTTTTCATTTTATCATTAATATCAGCTTCCTGTTGACACACTGAGGCTCGCAATAATGTAAATATAATTTCAGCTTGTGAATTAACACCAACAGTTCTAACTAACATTTTACCATTATTGCTTTCATAACATATGGGTACTTGATGATACCATTGGATCATAGTCTAGACCTTTTTTAACCTGATCCGTTTCACCTTTCAGTCATAATTCATCAATCTTTAAACCTTTTTTTTTATATATATATATAGCCAAAACACTATGTGGGGACCTTTTATACCGATTAGTACGTTTGGATAGGGTGGGAAAGGAAAAGTAGAAAAGCAGGACAATTACGAACAAAGGTGTTAATATTCCTTTTAAATTTATTTAGGTCATAAATATCGAATTTATCATGTTTTGGGGAACACATAAGATGGAATTTGGTTCAACATTCGGGATGTTGAGGTTATAAACGAATTTCCATAACTTGTCTTTTGCCATCTAGGGATTTCAATGGTGTAGGGATGAGCACATGCTGCCCTTCGTGTTTCACGGGGGAAAAGCTTAGGTGGAGATAATATAGATTTAATTTCCACTGAGCATACGCCGATGCCTACGAGATATCTATTAAAAAGTAAGAGAGCTCCGACTATACGACGATGTCCAAGTGGAGTAAGATGAGCTGTTCCATTTAGGTAATTAATTAGACGAATAGCCCATTTTTGGACTTTATGCAAATGTTTTAACGTAATACTAGAAGCGCTAACCCATATGTGAGAACTGTAATCCATTTTGGGTTGTACGAAAGCTTTATAGATTTTCAAGAGATCACAGGAGGAGAAATAAGCATTGCAGTGGCTAAGAAAACCTAAACATTTGGCTGCATTTTTTGCAACATCAAATATATATGATCATTCCAGATCATTTTTCGATTTAGGTGCATACCTAATATACTTAAGCTTTCAAACCGCTGAAGTTTATCTTCCTGAAACAAAAGAATAGGATCATTGTTACTTTTTACTCTTTTACTTTTTATAAGAAATTAACGGTGGCATAAAATGTTTTCATGTTTTATTTGACATATATCACCGCTATTTATTTGTTTAACTTCACCCCCACGTATTACTGAAAATTTATGTTCACCTTCTATACGATTTTGTAAGCCGCAAAATTGTTGTTCTTTTCAATACAATGAAATTGAATGCTGTTCAACAAAAACAAAAACTATAACTGAAATTAGAATTGCTAATCCTTCTTTCCAACCAGGATGATCTTCTTCTTCGGCAAGTATTGAAATGTCTTCTTCATTTGAGAGTTAATAAAATGACAGACCAAGTGGAACTCAAGCAGCTAACTATAGTGTTAAAAATGGTTTTAGTAGGTCCGGTGGTATTACGTTTGAACCAAATATTTCTTGTCTGTATCACTCCTAGTTCCAGACAAATCTTCATTTATATCTAGAATACCCCAAAGCTAATTAAATTTTTGTTAATTTTTTAATCAAACTTGGTTCTTGGTTTGGGTAACTAACCGGACTGATCATATCTAAAAATGTTTAATTTGTCACTTCAAATAGTACGTTTGGAAAATTTTACTTGGCAAATTAACATTTGGTTTGCGGACATTTCACAACAAACTTATCTTGCAAATAATACAACGTTTAACAAAATCGGCACTTAGCAAAAGAATGTTAAGTAAGTAGGCATTTAATTTTTGGTACATATGGCGTAAACTAACCCGTTGTTGTATCCAACAGCGACTATGCATAAAAACGAATTATTAATGTTAAAGGAAAAAAAACAGATATCTCCGTTTTTGTATCCAACAGCGGTAAAACATAAAAATAAATGGTAAGTTAAAATTTTCAGAAAACGCAAATTAGATATCTGGCATTTTGTATCCAGCAGCTGCAAAGTATAAAAATGAACTGATTTCGGGATAAATATCTCCATTTTTGTATTCAACATCGTCGACGCATGAGCATGGACTATTTTTATAACAATTTGTAGAAAAATCAGATATCTCCCATTTTTTTTATTCAACTCCGGTTAAATAGATATGGAAATTATAGGACTTCAAAGTAAATTGTTTTATGATTTTAGTCAAGTCTACATATTTTAAATATTAAAAACATTCTTGCCAACTGTTTATTTTGTTAAGTGGAACTGAAACGAAATATCTATTTTCATTCAAAGTTAAATTTGCTAAAATAGCGGATATCTCAAGAACAAGAATCCTCGTACGCTTAAGGTTAAAACGTAACAAGCATTCGCCCGCAAATCGAGAAAATTTGATATAAATCGTACTCAATATTTCGTTATAAATAAATTGTTTTCCATCATTTCAATTTACCTTGGTCACTATATTTTTTATTGATTTATCTTAAACAACAACCTCATACGTAGTAATAATTTATTTAAAAGAAAATTACATTAAAATCTAGGGATTCGTAACAGCGGTTTGATAAATTTTAATTTATGTATGTTAAAATTTCAATGGGGTGAATTTTTAAATTGAAATTTATTAATTGAAAATTTGAATTCGCCACGTCTCCTTTTAAATTTATCTATTTTGTTTAAAAGAATAATTATTAAAATCGTAAAGTTTTTAAATGGTTCAAATATTTGATTAAAAATAATGATAATTGTAGGTTTTCCAAGTGGTTAACATATATAAAACATACTCTTAAACAGCAGAACAAAACAAAGTCACCAACCGTTATATGAGAATAGAACTAGCAAAAAATCTGAAGTCAAAACAATGGATTAAAGCTTTATTTTTTTTTTAATTTATAATTTAATAAACCGTCATGGTCAAAAATTTTATTTCATAATTTCAGTATTTTATGAATAATTAAGTATAATAAAATTTTAATTAAACACCCATGCACCGACAAACCTGGACTGTCTGATTAACTGAGTCAGAGTCAGATGACATAACCATTTCACCAAATT
Organism: Argyra leucocephala; assembly: GCA_963942445.1. Lineage (NCBI taxonomy): Eukaryota > Metazoa > Arthropoda > Insecta > Diptera > Dolichopodidae > Argyra > Argyra leucocephala. The sequence continues at coordinate 119,092,329 of OZ012681.1, read as the reverse complement.
GATCACTAATATTATTTTAATACCGTGTTAAGTTGTTTAGACAAATTCATTAGTATTAATTATTTAAAATTTTGTTATTTCAATTTTCAACCACTCTGTTATACATTTTCATTTTATAATTTTCCTAAATTAATAAAAACTACTTGTTCTAGGTTCTCTAACGTAATGTTGCATGTAATTAAAAATTCTTTAAATAAAATCGACACCATAAATATATATATATATAAAGCTTATCTAAAGATTGAAGTTGACAATTAATAACAATAATAAAAACAAAAACAAAAAAAAAATATCTTATTGTTATTACAAATTATAAAAAAATAATTATGTTATAATTTTTAAAAATCTTTCAGAATCATTTCAAAATTGGTATTAATTAAAATTGAATGAAAATTAAATTAATTTTAATATGTACATAATTTAATCCTATTATTAAATTTGTTAATGAAAAATCAATTTAAATTGATTAAAATTTAATATTTTAATAAATTTAAAATAAATAACAAAACAATTCAAAAATTATTATGTATAAATAAATATTATAAAATTAAAGAATTTTTGAGGTTATATATAGATCAAAACAATCAGTATTGGTTAAGGTTGCACGATAGGTAATTTAAGTGAAAAAAAAAAATAATAAATAAAATAATTAACCGGAAAATCTTTTTTTTTTTTTTCTTATTAGAAAATATCTGATTAAGAATTTAAAAATGAATTTAATTGAAGAAAAGATTTTTATACTTTAATGTGAATGTTATTGAAATGAAAATAATAAATAAATATCTGGATTAACTGATGATAAAAAATAAAAACAAAAAAAAAATTGGAAACATTAAAAGAAAATCAAGGAAATTTTATTTATATATATATATATATATATATATATATATATATATATTATATTTTTATTTTCGGTTAATACTTAATTACTGTTATAAATAACCGTTATTTAAGTAAAAATACGTGATTTCATCTTAATTAATAGTACATTAATTTGTTGTTGTATTTACTACCTTCTTCCATCCACCCTATAAACAGCATGCTTGATTACTAAAGCTACCATATATTTATAATAACAGTAAAATATAATAAAAAGTAAATAATAACAAAAATAGGCTTATGTCGAATTGTAAAAATCGAAAAAAAACCAAATTTAGTGTTAATTATGTCTTTCCAGGAGCATAACTGTGGTAATCAACGCCTATCTATAACTTAAAAAACAATATCTAACATAGTGACACACAAAATGTATTGAAAATTGTATAGAATGGTGAAAATATTGTTATTATTCAATCCTTTTTTATTTCTGTAACTTAGGTATAGTAGTAAAGTAGGAGATTGGGATGTGAACTATTAACAGAATCATTGTTTGTTGAATAATGATGATTGAAATAGATCAAAAGAAGGTGGATACTATTGGTGACATATTATGTATAATATTTTTCTCGTACATTTATAATCTTTTTATATAGTAATTTAGTTCTAAATAGCACACCAATTGGTCATACAAAGACCTACACATTATGTGTTACCAAATTAGTACACCATAAGGCCTCTCATAGATATCCTTATATATACCGGGTATTTGTATCAGCTTTTTAAGATAGAAAAGAGCCATTATTTTTAAAAAAAATTATCAACAAAATCGACGGTGCTCTATAGAAAGGATTAGTAATATTTTCAACTTTCGGGAAAAACCGGAAATAAGTTGTTTTAGACCAAAATCGAGACTTTTAATTGCGAATCAAAAAATAATTATTACTCTGTTCAGGTTGTGGCGAGTAAAATTGAACGCGGCTATTTTTAATGTCTAAACGAATATTCCAAAGAGACTAGGGAATAATAAAAAAGTGATGGTGATGTTTTTTTATTTCACAAAAGCATTCGATGTGATAGAAAGGAAAATTCTCCTACCCAAATTATATGAATATGGAATAAGTGGTGTTGAACCAAAAATTAGGAGTTATCTAACGGAAAGGAAATAATTTGCATTTACAGAACACTAAATAAGTACAATTGGGTAGCTTGCAAGGCCCTACATTACTAAATAAACAGTTTTGCCGAACTAAATCTACAGGGATAAGCGTATTTCTATACGCTGATGATCCAGTAGTTATCCCGGGTATTTCAGAGCCCAGAGTATGCGGTTCAGCTTTTTAGGAGAGGCAGAAGCCGTTATTTTAAAATTTAAAAAAAAAATGTATTAACTAAATCGAGGGTGCTCTATCGATTAGTGATATTTTTAACTTTCGGAAAGGACCGGGTTTTTTAAGACCAAAAATCGCCGAAATTGGCCGAAATCGAGATTTTCAAATGGAAAGCGGTACATTTTAATTGCTGCAAGTAAATATAGTTGTTAATATGGTATCAGAAATGACTCTATTTACAATAATGGTGTTAAATAATACAACAAGATGCCGATGAGCTTTAAAAACATGAAGAACAGTCAATTTAAAACGGAACTAAATAAATATTTCATAGAATTAATATAATTTTTTTTAAAATTAGGCCAACATAATGGGATACAGACACCATATAACTGCCTTCGCAGAATTTTAGCCATATAAAGATGAAGGAAAGGAAAAGAAGGATAGTAAGAAGTAATAAAAAGGAAAAAAAAATTAGAAAAGAATTAGAATAGAATTAGAATACAAGTGTTAGTATACATAAATTTACGGGCAGGTTAAAATATATTTTTTTACACTTTTCTTGAAAACTTCTAAGTTATATATTTGTGGTTATACACATAAGATGGTAGAGTTTTCATAGTTTAGAGGTTCGGTTGATGAAAGAATTTTTATGCTTTACACAGTTCTGGTTCGAAGAAGGTCTACTACAAATTTGTGAGCGAGGGCTGACCTGCGAGTATTACGCTGGAATGGTTGTATTTTGGGCATAACACTTTTAATTTCGTCAGAGCTATTACCAAACAGATATTTGTAAAACAGAGTTGCTGCTCCTACATTACGGTGATGACTAGATATGATGTTAAGTATTGTGCAACATCTTCATCATTGATAATTTTGATAACTTGCTTTTGTACTTTATGTAGGTACTGTATAGGCTGGTACTAGTAGCACCTTCTCAAACATGCGGGTTATATTCTAGTCGAGGCCGAATATTAATGGTAAGAAATTAGATAATATTAATATACAGCTAGTAAAAATATTGCTAATGAAAGTAAAAATGCTATTATAACTAAACGCATACCAAAACTATGTCCAACAATGCGTTCTAACTCAACTTGTGATTAATAACTTTTTTTTTTAGTTTTAGTTTTTTTCTTTTTCATTCAAATATTTTACATCTTCCAATCTCATGTTAATATATAAGGCATATGCTTCTACTTCTGCTTAATAATTCTAAACATTTCGCAGCATTCTCCACGACAGAAAAAATGTGATCGTACCACGAAATCAAAACAAAAAAATATATATATGCATTTTATCTCTTTTACTAAACCTTTCTGGGAGATGAGAACGATTAACTTTCTATGGATAACATGATTGAAAGATACCATCATGGATATGAGTGATTCCAGGTATTGGGGATTACTCTGTCAGTATCCGTAGGTTTGCTATAGCTCATTAGTTCTATGGACGCTCTTGTTCTAGTTGATAATAGATCTACCTTCTCTTTAAATCTCGACAATAACCTGTATATATTCTTGTTAAATTAGATTTAATAAGATTTTTAATTAATCAGTTGGTTCTAAGTTTTTCTTTCATTATTTTTGCAAAAAAGTCATCCACGAATCTCTTTCAAAATCTTGTTCATCGTCTTACTACTACTAAATCTGACTTTAATCTGGCCAAAATGGGTTAGACTCATTTGAACTCACTTTAGTTGTTTGCAGAAATTTATTTTTAATAATTTTCTTCCATGCAAAAAGGCTCAGTTTCATGTTCTGTTTTATCTTAGTTTTCCACTAGTTTTTCACTGCTCTGTAGTATTCTAATATACCCTAATTAATAAAAGTAGTGAAAACAATTTAAATATTGAAATAAAAATGGAAATGTGTTATGTTATGTTAAAAAAATTAATACTTATTATCAAACTGTATTGATTACTTAACAACCCTGTAAAAAACTGACAGTTAAGTAAAATAGTCTTATAAAATTGTGTACGTATCAATAAAACTAATCAAATAAATTAATTTCAAATTATTTTTTTCAAATGATTATAGAACAAGTTCAATGTAAGTTCCTATTCTTGAAGTAATTAACTTAAAACAAAAACAAAAAAGAAAATAAAAATAAAATTTCTCTTCAAATCGTGTTTTTGCCATATGTTCAAACTGTCATTTATATATGAGTTGAGTATTCAATCTAATTTGAAATTCAAATACTATTCCTTTTTTTTAATGTTGCAATAAAGTACCTATATTTTATTAAATAGTAGAACTACATAACTAAAATTATTCTATTATTTAGACTTTAATATAATTTATTAGATAAAATAGAAAAATAATAATAAAATAATCTAACTTGATTAAGTATAATACCTAGCATTGCATAACACATTTTTTGTTTTTTTGTATTTTCACGAATTAAATCGTGTTATAAGATATTATATTATACCGTTGTTGTTGTTGTTGTTGTTTTTGTCTTAAATATGGAAAACAGAAAAAAAAATTATGTAGGTATGCAATTTTCATTTAAGAATAGAACAACACCTCACTTCTTAAATAGCCATATACTTACCATATTATCTATACACTTATACAGTAATTCTATTCTATTATAATTTAAATAATCGTGACAATTAATTGACCTTTAAGTAGTAGCTATTCTTTCTAATCTAATAGAAAAAAAAAAAAAAATTATTCTAAACTTGATTAATTAATAAAAGCATATTTTAAAAGACCTTATTTCGAATATATAAAACTATAAATATTTAAAATACAATGATTTTTGTTTTAAATAAAGTCTTAAATATAAAAAAAAAATAAAAAAATTAAAAAAAAAAAAAAAATTTAGTTTTCGTGAACGTTTTAAAAAAGGTGGTGAGATTTTTGAAAAATAGAAAAATTTTTAAACAACTTTCAGAGGACATTTTTTTTTTTAGATTTTTTGGATGAACAATCACACAAACTGATAACATTCTCAAGACCATTCTAAATGCCTTAGAATAGATTAATCGTTAAAGTGCAAGGATTAAAATTTTTATTATTGGTCTGGTTTAGTTTTCGTGACTGATTTGTGAATTGAATCATTGTCAAAAAAATAAATTAAAATTGAATTAATTCCAGGAAACCTAATGGCAATCTGTGGTGGCAATCAAATATAAATAAATAAGTTAATTTTTCTATAATTAAATATACGTATATCATGTACGATTATGTGGAATTTCGGTACACTAATTTAAAAATCATCATCATCATCATCAATGCCCTGCAACTTCATCCATGGGGCATTTTTTATTTTTATTTTATTTATTTATTTATTATGCTCCATAAATTGTACAATTAATTCTTTTAAAACTATTTACTTAGATACAGATATATAATTATCTTTACTACAGTTGATTTGTATTTTTTTATTTTTATTTAGAAATTTTCGAGTTCACTAGTATAAATTTAAAGGAAAATTGGAGATGAAAAGCCTTTTTGAATTTTTGTTTTGTAAAACTTAACGCTAACTTAAACAGTAAAACCTACCTACAGTAAAACCTATACGTACGAACTAAACTAGCTTAATTTTTTTAACTTAATTTAAATTTCTGATCAGAGGATTTTCTGAAATGAACAGTTCCGAGTGGAACTTTACAGTTAAATAACTTATTTTTTCTAAAATTGTATTCATGCTGGCTTTATAATGCAGCTTTTTGGTTGAATACCATCTGGGAAGATTGAATACAAGTTTCAAAAGTTTATTTTGCGCAATTTACAATTTTTTGGTATGACTAGCTGCACAATCTCCCCAGACTGGTGCCGCATATAACATTATTGGTTGAAAAATTACCTTAATAAGTATCAATTTGTTTTCTGTGGATAAGATTGATTTTCTGTTAATAAGGGGATACAACATGCGAGTACATTTGTTAATTTTATCAATAGTGATAGAAGTTTGCTTTTGAAAGGTTAGCCTTTTATCTAAGGTAATGCCTAGGTATTTAATAGTATCGGCCCAGTTAATTTCGTCATTTTGCAGTGGGGCATATTATTATCGGAAGTGTTATATTATCGTATATGATTATATAAAGGGTGTTTTTTTGATTATGTTAGAACTTTAAATTGAAATAAAACACATTTAAATTAAGATTGAAGACACATTTTATTTGGAAGATAATTTTATGACATTTAGGTTTTAAAAATAATTTCCGGCATATGTCAACCACGACTAGCTCTGAGGAACCGCATTCGATCAGTCCAATTTTGGACCACTTTTTCGAGTAATTCAGGCCTTATTTCATCAATAACACAGGTTATGTTGGCTTCCAAAGCATCTATTGTTTCTGGTTTATCAGCATAAACCAATGAATTCACATAACCCTAAAGAAAATAATCCAGTGGTGTTATGTCGCATAATCTTGGAGGCCAAATAATTGGACCATTTCTCGCAATAATGTTATCACCAAATCTTTCTTTCAATAAATCAATTGTTGCCGTAGCAGTATGAGGTGTAACACCATCTTGTTTAAACCAAAACACTTCCGGGTCGATACCATTCAAATTTCGAAACAGAAAATCATTGATCATTTATCTGTAACGAGCACCATTCACTGTAACATTTGCTCCAGCATCGTTTTTAAATAAATATGGACCGATGATACCTCCAGCGTGTAAACCACACCATACGGTGCATTTTTCGGGATGCAATGAAACCTGCAGAATTTCTTGAAGATTTTTTTCGCACCATATACGGAAATTTTGCTTGTTTACGTAGCCGTTTAACCAAAAATGAGCTTCATCACTTCAACACAATTGTTCGATAAAAAAGTGGATCAACTTGAAGCTGTACTAGGACCCAATCAGCAAACAAACGACGGTTATTATATTCAAGTGGCTTAAGTTCTTGAACCAGTTGAATCTTATATGGGTGTAGAACAAGTAATCTTTACGTAAAATTTTCCATGTGGTGGTTGCACACAGTCCAACTTGTTGTGAACGTTGACGAATAGACAAATTTGTATCTTCATCAACACTAGCTCTTTTGTCTTGTTGTTGTTGTTGCATCGAGTAGAGAAAATGTTGTCCGAAATCTATCGATAGTTCGACGAATAATCTGCTCTGATGGACGATTATGTAAACCATAAGTTTCACGAAGTGCTCTTTGAGTTTGGCGAATAGAACACTGATTTTGAAAATAAATTTCAACAATTTGTAAACGTTGTTGCGGCGTGAGTCTTTTCCATGATAATTTGTCAATGCTTACTGAACAGAAATGTCAAAACTACATGGCTTCTATCTTCTGTCAAATAATCACAGTTATCCCTATCGAAAGTTCTATCATTCAAAAAAAAAACACCCGTTATATTCACACAGACTATAGTATTATTACCAACAATTTAACAATGCGTATGTGAAATTTAGGTGACAAAAATATTAAATCAAATGTGAATATCTTCTAAACTGTATACTTAAAAGAAAGATTTTAAAATTTCATTAAAAATAATGGGTACATTTAATGTACAGAGTTGTCCGTTTAGGTATAATGTGGTTGAGTATTCAGAAAAAGAGGTTTGTTTTGTTAAAACCATGCTGCTTTGGAGTTTAACAAAAAAATACATTTTATCTGTCGTGATGGCTTTTAATGCATAATGCGTTCATTGACTGCGAACGCTTCGAAATATGCTCGCCAAGGTTTCAGTGGCTTCGAAAAACATATACGAGATTGTAAGAAGAAATGAATAATAAAGTTACTTAGATATTAATAATTATTAGTATTTTATTTATTATACTAGCTGTACCCGGTCCGCGTTGCTGGCCCAAAGTTCCTATAATAGAAATACCTAATTTAAAATAATTTTTTAAAGATATAAATTTAAAATTATTCATTCATTTTATTTTAAGAAAAAATTAAAACTAATCAACTAAGATTATTGGAAAACGGTAAAAGATATTTTTGCTCATTATATTTGTAATAGATGTTGGGAGTTGTATGGCAACTACCCGAACCACTCAAAATTTTGAAAAACGGTAATAGACGTATTTAATTATTTTTGTGGCAGTACCTGAGTACAAATTTTCAGCTCTGTAAAACTTTTGATTTTTAAAATATTTGTGATAGACGCTGGGAGTTGTATGGCAGCTACCCGAACCCCTCAAAATTTTGAAAAACGGTAATAGACGTATTTAAGTCTTTTTGTGGAAGTACCTGAGTACAAATTTTCAGCTCTGTAACACTTTTGGTTCTTAAAATATTTGTGATAGACGCTGGGAGTTGTATGGCAGCTGCTCGAACCACTCAAAATTTTGAAAAACGGTAATAGACATATTTAAGTCTTTTTGTGGCAGTACCTGAGTACAAATTTTCAGCTCTGTAACACTTTTTATTTTGAAAGTATTTGTGATAGATGCTGGGAGTTGTATGGCAGCTGCCCGAACCACTCAAAATTTTGAAAAACGGTAATAGACATATTTAAGTCTTTTTGTGGCAGTACCTGAGTACAAATTTTCAGCTCTAACACTTTTTATTTTGAAAGTATTTGTGATAGATGCTGGGAGTTGTATGGCAGCTGCCCGAACCACTCAAAATTTTGAAAAACGGTAATAGACATATTTAAGTCTTTTTGTGGCAGTACCTGAGTACAAATTTTCAGCTCTGTAAAACTTTTGATTTTTAAAATATTTGTGATAGACGCTGGGAGTTGTATGGCAGCTACCCGAACCCCTCAAAATTTTGAAAAACGGTAATAGACGTATTTAAGTCTTTTTGTGGAAGTACCTGAGTACAAATTTTCAGCTCTGTAACACTTTTGGTTCTTAAAATATTTGTGATAGACGCTGGGAGTTGTATGGCAGCTGCTCGAACCACTCAAAATTTTGAAAAACGGTAATAGACATATTTAAGTCTTTTTGTGGCAGTACCTGAGTACAAATTTTCAGCTCTAACACTTTTTATTTTGAAAGTATTTGTGATAGATGCTGGGAGTTGTATGGCAGCTGCCCGAACCACTCAAAATTTTGAAAAACGGTAATAGACATATTTAAGTCTTTTTGTGGCAGTACCTGAGTACAAATTTTCAGCTCTAACACTTTTTATTTTGAAAGTATTTGTGATAGATGCTGGGAGTTGTATGGCAGCTGCCCGAACCACTCAAAATTTTGAAAAACGGTAATAGACATATTTAAGTCTTTTTGTGGCAGTACCTGAGTACAAATTTTCAGCTCTGTAAAACTTTTGATTTTTAAAATATTTGTGATAGACGCTGGGAGTTGTATGGCAGCTACCCGAACCCCTCAAAATTTTGAAAAACGGTAATAGACGTATTTAAGTCTTTTTGTGGAAGTACCTGAGTACAAATTTTCAGCTCTGTAACACTTTTGGTTCTTAAAATATTTGTGATAGACGCTGGGAGTTGTATGGCAGCTGCTCGAACCACTCAAAATTTTGAAAAACGGTAATAGACATATTTAAGTCTTTTTGTGGCAGTACCTGAGTACAAATTTTCAGCTCTGTAACACTTTTTATTTTGAAAGTATTTGTGATAGATGCTGGGAGTTGTATGGCAGCTGCCCGAACCACTCAAAATTTTGAAAAACGGTAATAGACGTATTTAAGTCTTTTTGTGGCAGTACCTGAGTACAAATTTTCAGCTCTGTAACACTTTTTATTTTTAAAGTATTTGTGATAGACGCTGGGAGTTGTATGGCAGCTGCTCGAACCACTCAAAATTTTGAAAAACGGTAATAGACATATTTAAGTCTTTTTGTGGCAGTACCTGAGTACAAATTTTCAGCTCTGTAACACTTTTTATTTTGAAAGTATTTGTGATAGATGCTGGGAGTTGTATGGCAGCTGCCCGAACCACTCAAAATTTTGAAAAACGGTAATAGACATATTTAAGTCTTTTTGTGGCAGTACCTGAGTACAAATTTTCAGCTCTGTAACACTTTTTATTTTTAAAATATTTGTGATAGATGCTGGGTGTTGTATGGCAGCTGCCCGAACCCGTCGGAATTTTAAAGAGCGAGTAGGCCTATAACCTTCCCTTCTATTCCAGTAATATACTGTGAAAATTACATCCAAATCGATTCAGTAGTTTTCATGTCTATAAATAACATAAAAACAGACATAAAGACAGACATAAAAAATTTAATTTTTATATATTATATATATATAGATAGATATATTATTAGTATATTAGATATAAATAATGTTAGTTATTAAAAGCTTAATTTATTAATAATAAAGATTAAAAACTGTAGGTTCGATTCGGTTATTACACCATCATCAGAAGACTGTCTTATTATATTTAGTGTTAAAAATGCTTTAACTAAATTCCTCCAACATAATATGCTAATGAAATATATCTTAGTTCTTAGTTATCATATTATTGAATTGTTAAAGATATACAGTGATTATAACAGGTCGTGCCAGAAAGCCCTTACTGCCGTTAAATGAATTTTGTAAAGTATGTAGATATGAAGAAGAAGATGAAATTGTTTTACACCTTTGCTTCACCTACTCCGATCTATGTTCTGAGCCTATAAACCTATATAGATTAGAAGCCTTCTGTCTGGTCTCACAGGATGATTTTACAAGTATTAAAATCCAGAACTTCCACTACTTTATGAAATGCTGAAATAGCGAGTAGGTTTATGCAAAGATAAGTGTATTCAGTGCATGCCGGCGGTCCCTACTGCCTATCTACTTATCTAAAAATATAATTTTTACTCATGGTTATAATTTTTAGACTTCTTTCATTCATTTTCTGAAGTGCCATGTGAAATTGATGTAAAAAAGTATTTATGCTACTCGTTGCTAATAATTAAATTTTAATTTGTTATTATTGATAGTCTAACTAAATTTATTAATTTTTTTTACATTTCAGTTAGCCTCTATAATTGTTTATGTAAGAAACAAATTATAATTTCTGAAATCCAATTCAAATTGTATGATCATGCTGTTCTCCTATTAATTGTGAATAACAGCATTATTAGAATTTTCTCTATTCCTATAAATTGATAGTAGCAGAATCATGTAATCATGGAGAACAGACATTTGTTTGTTTTTAAGCTCAATTGAGGTGTTTTGTGGGTGCTGGTGCAGGTGCAGTGCTTTACAATTACTGTCAACTGTTAAATAACCTGTTAAATTATCGTTTAAATATATAGAAATTGTAAAATTAGTGTTTCTATACACGTGGTATATTACATTCATATACACTTACTCATATATTTCAATTACATACAAATAATGATAAAATACATTTTAAGTCTTTTGTACAATAAATTTTTAAAATAACAAAAAAAATAACTGAATTTAATGTGATCATAAAAACAACAAAAACTGTGGAAAATTAAAATTTATCTATCATTTTAATCATATTATTTATTATATATAGTTAACATTTATCTTAACATTCTTTGAAATTATATATAATGTATATATATGAATTATTTTCTTAAAATATAATGTAGTCACGTATACACATAACATTATAACAGACAATTAAATTTTTTTTGGGAAATAATGCAAAATTAAAATTTAACAAAATCTACAATGAAAATTGAAAACAATTTCATATACAATCAATTGAGAATTAACAAACACAAATAAATTTGAATGATACTTAGAAAAATAATATGATTAAAACATTATTACTAATTAAATAAACTAATATATAATTAATGTATTCAATCAATGGCTAATGCAGTTAATAATTAAAATTTTTTTTTGTAAAATTTAAAGTGATTCAAATTTTTTTTTTTTTACTATTAGTTTAATTGTTTTATTAATTATTTAAATATTTTTGTTTTAAATAAATATTGAATATAATTTAGTTCTCCCTTCCTCTAAAATATAACTTTTCCACATAAATTGTTAGTAGTTTTCTCCTCTCCTTTTCCATATAAATTGTTGTTGTAAGACGGAGCTGTAAAATAATGCATTACTTTTGTATTGCATTACTAAGAGAGCAGTAGCATTACAAATCAAAATAATGCATTACTTTTGTATTGCATTACTAAGAGAGCAGTAGCATTACAAATCAAAATAATGCATTACTTTTGTATTGCATTACTAAGAGAGCAGTAGCATTACAAATCAAAATAATGTATTACTTTTGTATTGCATTACTAAGAGTGCAGTAGCATTAATTATCTTGAACGCACTGAATATTCGATTTTCAATTTCAATTTCAATTTCATTCAATTTAATTTTTACATTTACATTTGAGTCTTATTACATTTATATACAGAGTTCAGATGTACTTACATCTACACGACTGAAATATTACATTATGGTTTATTTTTTTTTTACATTTTTGTTTAATTTACTAATATTTACGAGTTAATAAGGAAACTTTAAAAATCCTTATATTTGATTTTATTTTCTACTAAAACTTATACCTAATTAGTAACTAAAATAGACTAACTAACTAACCTACTTAACTAAACTACTTAGCCTAAATTTTTCATATTAGCAAAAATATATATAACACAAACGAACTTATTGGTATAAGCTCTTTATAATTGAATTTTCTGAAAGTGAGCATTTTGTAACAAAAGATTCTGTTTTTTGTGATATTAATATCGATATCAGGCTCATATTTGTCTTATAATGGAAATTAAAATAATGTATTACTTTTGTATAATAAATTGAAATAATTAGCATTAGCATTACAAAAATTAAAATAATACATTACTTTTGTATTGAATTACCAAGAGAATTAGCATTACAAATTAAAATAATGCTTTATTTTTGTATTGAATTACCAAGAACATTAGCATTACAAAAATTAAAATAATGCATTACTTTTGTAATACATTACCAAGAAAATTAACATTAACATTTAAAATAATGCAGTACTTTTATATTACATTATCAAGAACACTATCATTACAAAAATTAAAATTATGAATTACTTTTGTATTGCATTACCAAGAATGATTTACTTTTGTATTACTTTAAAAAAATGTATTGCTTTTGTATTGCATTACCAAGAGCATTAGCATTACAACTTAAAGTAATGTATTACTTTTGTATTGCATTACCAAGAGCATTAGCATTACAACTTAAAGTAATGTATTACTTTTGTATTGCATTACCAAGAGCATTAGCATTACAACTTAAAGTAATGTATTACTTTTGTATTGCATTACCAAGAACATTAGCATTGCAAATTAAAATAATGCATTACTTTGGTATTGCATTACCAAGAGCATTACCATTACAAATTAAAATAATACATTACTTTTGTATTGCTCTACTAATAGCAGTAGCATTAAAAAGTGGTGCAAAATAAATTTATTATCTTTAGCATTACTCTTGTAGTAATGTTACTCCAAAATAAAATACCAATAAAATAATGCATTATTTTGTTAAAGTATTTTTCTTTCAGATAGTAGTCAGTTATCGAAATATGCTTCAGCTACTATTTATTACAGGGGAGAGAAGAACTATGCTGATGAAACACAATACAAACTCAGATCATTATTGCAATATTAAAAGTAGTCTTATAGACTAGCCCGATTTTGATCTAGGTTTTGATAGGTAAAAGTCCTTTTGTTCATTTTAGTCATTTTGATTGTCAGTTAACCTAGAAAACTCGTTATTAATATATATTGGATCAAACGAATTTTATGCCGTGCACCGCATTTTATTTTTTGCTCTTTATTATAAGGGAGATCTTCAAATTTCGATGAATATCTATAATTGCTATAATTGCGAACATATTATATGGAGCATTGATTATGTTGCACAGTACCTTATTTGGATGGTTTAAATATTAGTTTATTTATAACATCTCTATATTTGAATATCGTATACTCAGACTGGGTTCAGTATTTGATTATACATCAAAAGCTTAAAAACATTATAATTTTTGTTTTATATAACAGGGTTTATTCAAAATTTATAACTTAATTAAAAATCTATAATCAAATCATTATTATTATTATCATCATTTTACTATCAGACATAAATAAAAAAATCATATCTGAATTTACTTTACTTGATAGTATTGTAAGTTAAAAATAATTTTCTTTCTCTGTTTTTGCGAATTATATCTTCCTTTTTCCCAATTCAACGGTACGAAAGTATAAAGGTTCAACAAAATGTCCATTTAACCTAACTTTTGACTATTTATGTAAAAAAAAAATCTTTTCCGTTCTATTCCATATAGAAAAGGTTACAGGACACTTATTATAATGAAAAATTTTCTGGAAAGAATTAAAGTAAAATGTGAAAATTTAATTGGTGTAGACAGAAAGTCTAAAATTTTAAAAGCTTCTAACTTATTTCGAAAAATATTAATACTATTTTGGTGTTTGCTTAAAATTCTTTGGTGATTGTTCTTTTAATGCTTTCACTCTGTTAATTCTAAGGAATTAACAAAATCAAAATATATATATATATTATATATATATATATATATTATATATTATATATATGTATATCACATACATAAGGTATAAAAATTACAGATAAATAAATAAAGGATAAAGAATTTTATATTGTTGCTATTATTATATTTCTGTTATTGTTGTTTTATTGTTTTTTTTTTTTTTTTACTTTAGATTGTCAAATAACACATTTGGAATTTTTATGTTGTCATTTTTTTTTTTTTTTTGTATGTTGTAAAATAAAAAATGTATTGGTTATGTGATATAAAATAGGATGGGTATTTAATATATTTTTTTTTTATTTATGGTTAATATAAAGTATACTTTATGTACTTAATATATATAATATAGATATATAAGTTAAGTTTAAATAAACAAAATGTTAACAAGAATGGAAATCCTTATTTCGGAAAAACTAAATTTATCTTTATTTTATTTGATTTGTTAAATTTTTTTTTATTTATTTATTTCTTTTTTATCAAAAAAAAAAAAAAATTAAATAAAAAAAAATAATGAATTGTTCAAACAAACTATATAGTTAGATATATATTATCAATTATGTATGACTAAAAACGTTATAGAATTGAAATGAAATTATTTTTCATTGTTAGATATAAATTTTAAAATTGTTTATATAAAATACATAAAATAATTATTTTTCAAATACCTACTTTTGTTTTAAAATTATTCTATTTAATAAGTTTTGATAATATTTATTTAATAGTACCTAGTACAATATAGTATACCTATTGAAGTAAATAGTATAGGCAAAATAAAATTTTGATAGTATAGGCAAAATAAAATTTTGATAGTATAGGCAACTAAAATTTGAATTTGAATTATTATAAAATTCATATTATATAAATTTAAAAAAAAAACAATATGTGAGTTATAAAAACCAAAACAAATTCTAACTTGGTACAAAAAATCGTAATGTTAATATTAAAATAATTAAAAAAATTACAGTGAAAAGTATTCAAACAAATATGTTAATATTTTTTTAACTCTTTTAGTCTCACTTTGAGGGATCATAAAATATAATGACAAGCTTCATTATTGCGTAATAATCGATATTGCATAATCATCGATCCAAAGCAAGTCTTGCTTGGTTATGTAAACAAAAAAAAAATTATTAAATGCACCAGTTTTGTATTGAAGTCTTTGGTCCTTGGAAGCTTCTTTTATATGCAAACTTCGATAAAAAGCTACGATACAAGCATAGCGTGTAGAAAAATAAAATCTTCTTGGCTATTTGAACTTTTTTTATCTGATGGAGAGGTGTGATGAAGCCTTTTTTTTTCTCCTATTACACGGCGTGGAAGCATAGGGCTTCGATAGTGAACCTCCATTCCTCTCGGTTGAATACTGCTTCCTTAATATCGTCCCAGGTATAATTGTTGATTGTTAATTCTTGATCAATTGTGCGTCTTCATATGTGTATGGTCTGCTGGGTCTCCTTTGTCCTTGTGGATTCCACTCTAGAGCTCTTCTTGCTATATCACTTTCTGATTTCCTTAGTGTATGACCTATCCATTTCCATTTTTTCCTATTTATCTGTCTGTTGATCGGTTCTTTTCCAGTTATCATCCATAAATCCTTTCTTCCATGATGGTGGTATATTCTCTTCTATCCATGCTTTTCTGATGTTGGGTTCAATTGTTTTTGCGAATAGATCTGGGTCCAGTTTTGCTATTTCTGCTGGAATGCCATCTTCACCTGTTGCTTCGTTGTGTTTCAGGATATTGATTATAGTTTTGGTTTCTTATTTATTTGGAGCTTGGTTAGATATTGGCAGTCCCACAGTTGGGTAGATTTACGCATAGTCTCTGTTTCTTATGTCTGCTTCATTATTTGTACTTTCTTCGTTGCTCAGTGAAGCCTTTAGCCACCAATAAATATTTCTTTTTCGTTAATTTTTTTCAGGAATGAACGGTATTTTAATACATTAATCTCAATCTTCTGAGGGTTATATTCCATACATTTACATGTAGCTCTTCTATTATAGTGAGCATGTTTTGAATATAGCCTTCAGAGTCAAGATATATAAAATGTTCGGAATGTACTAAACCCTGATTGTAAACTATTTTATGATAATATATTTTGAATATTAAACCATTTTCATTTGTGTTTAGAGATCTTTCAATGTGATTACGAATAATTTTTATTAAAAAATTATCGAATCTAATTATATTTGTTTTGCAGTACAGGCATTTATACTTCGATAATAAAGTACCTTTAATATTCCTATTAATATTCTTATTAGTTATGAAGACATAGAAAAAAATTTAAATTAAATTTTTGGGGCTTTTTAATGAATGTAAGAAATTTATTTAGTTTTAAATTTTGTTAAGTATAATTTTGGTAAAGCCAGAAAAATAAGAATAACAATGGTAAGTCCACTCTGCATTTGTTCTTTGGACGAACTAGCGGATATGTGCAACATATTGTTACGATGGGTGCCAAGATGTAGTAATATTCTGGGTAACTGCATGGCAGATCAACTTGCTAGAGAGGTACTATATGAGAAATCCTTCCGGAAAGGAGCAATCTGCGTGCACTTCTAGCTACTTGTAATTTATAGCTTCGAAAAGATACAATAAAAGCTTCAATTTTCAGATGGTCAGTTAGACCAGACTGCAACATCACCAAGCAAATATGGCATATGTTGAACCTGAAGCGGTCCCATAACCTACTAACTATGAAAAGGTGGGACATTAGCACTATGGTAGGGGTCATTACGGGTCATTGTCTGATTGGTAAACATGCCAGAAAACTGGGACTCTCCTCAAACGACTTCTGCAGAACGTGTAAAGAGGAGGAGGAGGAGGATGAAACTGTCCAACGCCTACTCTGTTCCTGCCATGGTCTCTATCTAAAGCAAGACCCATTTAGGAGGCTTATTTCTGAGTTCACTAGGTGATCTTGAAAACACTAAAATCAAAAATTTCCGCCGCTTCGTTAAAAGCTCAAATTGATTCAACGAGTAGCGTCTTACGCAAGGAAAGTTCCCGTGGTATCACAATGGACCTTACCGGTGTAAGTGCGTTGGCGTACTGTCGGCAGCCACTACTACCTACCACTCTGCATTAATTATACATAATTATATATATATGTAAGCGAATTCCTTGTTAAAGCACTTTTATCATAGATTGCGGTGCGATCTATCATCACCAACTATCACCAACTATCACCAACTGGCTAAATAAAGAGAGAGAAATCTAATTCGGAAGACTAATGTAAATTTGAAAAAACTCATACATCACAGCTCAACACAGATTTATTTCGTGTATTATAATGAATCTGTTTTTTGATAGAAAAACCTGGTTAATTTGAAAAGATATTTATAAATTGATGTCTTAAAATAATATAAAAACATATTAGGACCGTAAAGCTAGTCTCTAACGTTGTTGTTAAGCTATGGCAAATAGCGAAACAGAATCCAATTTGAACGTAAATTAAAGGGGGAAAATGTGTCAGTTATACATGAGAAGGCTCGTAGACACTTTTTATTTATTTATTTCAAAACAATATCTAAAGAAAGTTATCTCATATGCAGACTATAGCAAAAATGGCATTAGAATTCATAGTCTTATCACAAAGAAGGACGCTTTAAGCTGTCATGAAGGTGTAGGGTTGAAAAAAAGACAAAAAAAAAAGGATCGAGAAAACATGGTCAAGTCAAAGTAACTGTAGTTAATAGAGTTCGGTTCAATAAGCTAATTGATACTATGCTAGACTTAGGATTGGTAAGAAGAAAAAAAAATTATTAACGCACTTTACATTAATTATTATGAATTCAATATGCTAAGTTTTATTTAACGAATAATATTTTTTCATTTTAGATTTAAATTTATAATCCTTATTTCTTACAGTTTGTAAAGTATTAAAAATATAGATTTGGCATTAAAAAAATGAAAGAAAAGTGAATTTAAAGGACGAAATTAAGTTGCGTTAATCGTTCTCGTTCTGTAAAAAATTTTTTTTCTAACACTAATCTTTTTTTTTTGTTACACATCTACCGAAAATATTATTATAATATTATTTTATTATTAAAAATAATAAAAAAAAATTTCTGAAAAAAATCTTAAAATTTGTAAAAATTTAATAAAATTGAATTTTCCTAGTCTCCTAATAATATGCAATGTTAATTGGTTATTAAATAATATCAAATTATTCATAGAATTTTTCAATAATTTTTATTATTTTAGATTTTTAAACACAATTAATCATAATTTGCTATATTTTTATACTTAAATAGAATAATTGAGATGTTAAATGCTTCGGGGGACAGCCTAACAGTTAAAATGTTTCTTTTAATTTATTTTAGCCTTGTTAGCTTTTTACATTGGGTACAACTGATTTAATATAACACTGCATTTTTTTTTTCTTTATTTTTCAACTATTACTTAAAAAGTAACTAATAAGATGTTTTATATTAAATTATTTAAATAAAAAAGATTGTAACAAATTTTTAATGTAATAATTAACGTATTTAAAATTTCCTAGACCTAGCAAAGACAACTTTTTGTCAGGTCGTATAGAGAAAATTTAATATTCACATGGTTTTATGATTATTTTTTATTTATTTATTTATTTTAACAGTTGAGCCTACAGATAAGTCGACTTAGGTCAACTTCGATGTAGGTCAACTTTATAGGTCCTTTTCCCTTTCGAAATGTGGGCCTTTTTTTTTATTAAACTATATTAATTATTTGGTACATATTTTTGTATATTATATATTTATATTATTTTTTTTTTATTAGTTATATTATATCTTAATTATTAAATTATATTTGAAATATTATATTGAAAATAACATTTTCAGTAATTTTCACCATTTGAAAAATTGTTTGGTTTTCACGATGTTTGAACTTGAATGTAATTTAAATATTTTTAATAGTGAACTTAAATTTAAATTTTGTACTCGTAGATGATCAAGTAAATTCAAAGGGACTCTAAGAATTATATAATCAATTATAAACTATTCATCATTTGATTTTGATGGTACACAAATCATAATTTTATTAAAACAAAGGTGTACCTACTCGTATATCTGAATATTTTTTCAATCAGGACAATACTTCAAATACAATATTACAAGTATAGGGTGATTAAGATGAAAAATATAAATCAAATATTATTTTCTTAATTATTTAACAAACTTTACCTACCTTCACATCACTACATACAATTTCAATTCAATTAAATTGAATTTCAATTCTTTAATAATAAAATATTAATAAGAAATGAAAGTACCATATAAAAATTGTATACTTATACTATTATAATAACAAATAAAAATAATAAAAACAAAATAATTTTTTTTTTTATTAAAATCTGTTACAAGTTTATAAGAAGTTTAGGTACAAAAAAAAAAAAAATCGTATAAAAGTTATAAGAGTTCTCTGAACTTTTTATGCTTTTCTATTATTCAAGAACATTGATAGAATGGTTGGTTTTGTTGTTTTTGTTGTTTTTTTTTTATATACATACATAGTTTACGTTCAATTATTAACACCCTATTAACTTAAATTATATTTAACATACATATGTACTATAGTATAGTACTATAAAAAATAAATGAGTTACCTACATAAAAAAAAGGATATTTAAATAGGGTATGATGGTGTAATTTCAAATTTCAATTTTTTTTGTAACCTAAATGAATGAGGTTTTTATAAAATTGGTGAATATGCGCAGATATAATGAAATAATAACCTATATAACAATTTGATGTTGTATTGTATAACAGTTTTTCTTTTAGGATGCTCTATTAAAAATTTGAGTGAATGAAATCAGATTGTTTTAATAATTTCATATATTAGTATAATAATTTCCCCACTATAAATTGAGTGGGGGAAAAAATTTGAGATAAATTCAGAATAGGTAATTGGATATACTGAAATAACTTATAGATAGTATTATATAGAGAATGAAAGTGATCTATACAACATATATAATATTGTATAATATTTAATATGTTAAGTATAACAGATTTTCTTTAATATAATATGTATATTTCAATTTCTCCTCATTATTAAATATTGTTATAATATGATAAAAATTCTGAAATAAGTACCTAATATTTATATATCAATTTGGTCTATCACTATAAATAAGGTGACCATTTTCTTAAAATGAAAATACAGTACACAATACATCAATTTTGTTTACATATATATTTTTTCAAAAATGTATTGGCCATAGATAGAATAAAAAAAAACATTGCAATTGTATTGTTTTGTCACTCCACAATTTCTGAATACAAATTTTTGAATTTGTTCCACATTTTTCAATATTATGATTTGTTTTTTTTTAAAAATTGATTTATTACAAAAATTCAGAAAACCCAGAACAATTTATATAAAAAATGTATTTTGTTATTTATACTAGTATGTATATAATATTTGTTATATATTATATGTATATAAGTGTTTTAATGGTTTTAAAATTTTCAACTGACTTTTCTCTGTAGTCTAAAAATTGTTCATTAATACTCGCTCGATAACAGCATTCGAACCAGGCAAGCACCGACAAAATGCTATAACCTAATTTTAGTATATTTTGATGAATTGTTTTGTTTCGAATTAAAAATGATTGAATATCATCTATTTTTTTAATCATTTTTTTTTTTTCCTATATTTTATATCTGTACAAAAAACACTTTCCCTTTCGGGGAAGCTACTACAAATTTTTAGTTAGTATTTTGTTTAAATAAAATCCTATACTATTTTTTCTAACTTAACACCTAAATATAGCTAACTATTACAACTATGCTAATCTACTATCCTACCTTACCCTACCTACCTTACCCTACCTACCTTACCCTACCTACCCTAACTATACTTATATACAATACGTTTTTATGTTTTTATTTATTACTAGCTTTGTAACCCGCCATAAATGACGGAAGCAAAATAAATTCTAGCATTTCTTTCCATCATTAGAGTTTTCATTTCAAGTTTAAGAAAAATACGTATTTGCTTACTAATTTATCATACTTTTATTTTTGTATTATTTTACGCTTTTAATTACCATATAAACAGAATATTTGTAGAAAGGTGCAAAATTTTCTATTCCCTAAGGGTCATTTACTCAATCATTTTAGCGACATCCTTTTTGCCAACATTGAAAATTTATCTTATAATACAGAATCAAGTTAATCCTGTTAACATTCAATAACATTCGCTGCGTAAGTTTAGAGTCAAAGTTTATAGCGAAATAATAATATTTTATAATGAGCAACAACTTTGAACGAAAACAGTTTTAAAAACAAAAATAAATAAAATGGTAAATATAAAAAAACTATAATATTGTAGGTACACAAAATATTTATTTTGATGAATAAAATAAAAACTCGTGTTGGAAAAAAAATTAAAATAAAAAAATTTACTGCAAATAAATAGTTATTTAGAAAACTGTTTTTAGATAACTTGTATATCTAAGAATAGGTATTTAGATAACTTGTGAACCATTGATGGGTTATTTAAAATTTTATTTTATTTCAAAAAATTCATTATCGAACTGTTCATGTTAAAATTCATACATAATTATTATTTATAACATACATTAAAAAGAAGAACAAAAATCAATATGGTTTAACCGATACCTATATATACCTACCTACTATATTAAAAAAAATTCATCACTCTCTACCTACAACATACATTTCTACACACTTGAAGAAAACAAATATACATAAAAATTATAAATTTACAAAGATAAGAAATAAAAAATAATAGTACAAAATTTCATTCAATTTCTTTAAAAATGTATAGGTTGTTATTGTTTTTATGTGTAAATCAGCGGAACCAAAACCTAACCCCATAATACATACTAAACATTATATACGATCATAAATTTATACATCATATAGATATATATATTAAAAAAAAAACAATAAACAAAAAAAATAAAAATAACTAACAATAACTCTTCATCGAATCGCATTTCTGGCTAGAGTATATATACATATAGTACTATACGGTAGCAAAACTATGATGCTATGATCATTATCATAACAACAAAAAAATAAAAAAAAATATGTACACATATACATATTGTGTATAATTTCAAGTAATAAGAATAACCTTTTAGTGCATTATGTTTTTTTTTTTGTGTTAAATGCTGTTTGCCTTTTGGTTATTAAACTATTGATAAAATTTCTATTAATCATTATTATTATAAATCAAAAAAATTGTTTGTTTTATTTATATTATCATTATTATTATTTTTTATTTTTCCTTATTATTTGCGAAGAAAACTAACATTAAATTAAAAAAATATATTTCATGCAATGGTATTTTTTCCTGCAAATGTTCAGCATGGTAGACAGGGGTTAAAAAAGCACCAAAGCGCACCAAAGCAATTTGTATACATATTGCAATTTGTATATGCGTTGGAGTATTCCGTCGGACTTACAAACATCCAGACAAATGCAGAAAATTATATATATAATTCTGTTCTAGCTAAGTCTACATATATTTCAAGTCATGACACTGCAGAGAGGATTTTCATTTTGACCCCTATTTAAACAGGCCAGCATAGGAAAAATAAGGACCAGATTTTTTAAGTCTTATAACTGAAAAAATATAATTTTTTTCGAGTTTTGTTCTAAAAAGAAATTAAAATTGTGTATTTTTTAGATCGAATAGTAAAAAAAAAATATTATATACTTTGATGTTTTATTATAGAAAAATTGATTTAAAAAAGACCTTGCCATTTGAAAAAAAAATATTTACACCTTTCAAAAGAGAGTAAAACACATAACAAATTATTTTTAATCATCACAATTTTTTTCACCATTTTTCTTTAACCAAAAATTTTTTAAATTTTATGTAATATTTTTTCATATAATTAAAGTATAAATTCTAAACTTTATTTTGATATTAAATTTATATTTTTTTATTTATATTTAATGCTCTAAAACAGTCTCTGTAAGCGAATGTCATGACTTTGAATAAATGTAGACTTAGGTTCTAGCTACCATTAATTATCAGTGCGTTAATAAGTCTTTATTTGTTATATACACGTCGTACCTTAAGATTTTTTATTGTCTTCGGTTTTAAAAGTTGATATTCAATTTTTATATTTGTAGCTCTCCTAAATATAACCTTGTATATTATGAGCAATTTATCATAATTTTGAATGTATTTATTTTTATCCAGGTAAATTCATACTTCTAGTGGTATAGGTAACGAACCGGTGCTCATTGTAGACTATTTTCTGTCAGAAATTGTCATCCTAGAAAAAGACTTGTAAAATTAATTATGAATTGATCGATTTTATTTATTTTGCTAGTAGCCTCATAGAGCGTTTGGTTCGATATATAGTGTTTGTAATCTGTTTCCGGGACTCTGAATTTACCTGTGCAATGTCTTATATTTTCTTAATAACTTCAGACATGGTGGTCAAACATATGTAAAAATAGATCTTATCAATGCTTGGTATACCCTATGACGTTTACTCTGTTATTTATTGGACCATAAGGTCATAAACGTTTTCCTCGCGGTTTCTAAATTGATTATAATAGTATAATATTTAAACTGCAAGTTAACAGACTTTTGGTTCGTAGTTTTTGTATTGTCTATAGTCTCTATATTTCAGTTTTTTCTAACATCAGAATTAGAATCTAGCCTTGCTCTAAAATATAACTTCATACTTGCTAATAATTGACTCTTAACTTCTAAGTATCAATATAGGTTTGTGTTTCATTATAATTTTCTACACCCATCTTTTATCAGTTGGTTGTAGTACTTTATATTCCATCCAAATGTTAATTTTTTTTTATAGTAATAAAGTTTTTGACCAATGAAAATTTAATCGAAAATGTCCAACTTCATTCAATATAAAATCATGTCTTTTATGTTTCACAAATTCCTTACTACAGTATTCAACCTCAGCCTAGCTAATAAACAATTTTTATTTTACAATTAATTTTAAAATTTATAGATGATTTATATTACCAATTATTTTATTTACCAAGCAAAATTTAATTTTGCTCAATTGCACTTAATTCAAATTATATTGAAAATCTTTAGAAATGTGAATGGTCAAATACGAATGATCACTGTATGAATATTATTATATTTTGAGCAAATTTGATTTAAATCTACAAGGAGTACATTTCAATTTCCTCTTATTTTGTGTAATGGTTATAAATTGAGATAAACTATAATATGGAGTTGATAACTGAATTATTGTATTTTTATATAATTAACGTTAGTATAATAGTATTATTTTTAATACCTAATTTTCAATTGCCCCACTATATAAACTGTTATAATAATTTGAAAAGGACTTATTTAACAAAATTTCATATAATAGTATAATATTTTTTTTTTATAATATGTCCACTTCAATTTCTACTATTTATAATTATTGTTATAATTTTACAAAACTAAAACTTCTTAATTGACAGTGTAACAGATTTTCTTTATTATGTTATATTTCATTTTCAGGTTTTCTTTAATATGTTATATTCCCCTCACTGTAAATTGTTACAATTTTAAAAAACTAAAATTTGTGAAATGCTAGTATAACAGATTTTGTGTAATATATTATATTTTATTTTCCGTTAACTGTAAATTTATATAATTTGACAAACTGTCCGAAATGCTAGAAAATACTAAATTTTTTTTAATACATATAATTTTTAAATTTCTCCTCACTGTAAATTGTTATGTTTTGAAAAAAAAACTTCTGAAATGCTAGTATAACAGATATTATTTAATATGTTATTATTCATTTTCAAATTACATATTATACGTATTAAAGAAAATTTTTTATACCAGCATTTTAAAATTATAACCATATACAGTGAGGGGTAAATTGTTATAATTTTAAATTGCTGGTATAACAAATCTCACTGTAAGTTGTTATATTTTGAAATGCTGATATAATAAATTTTCTTTAATATATTATTTGTATTGTATAATTTTCCCTCACTGTAAATTTTTATAACTGGAACAAACTAAATTTATGAAATGCTAGTATAACAGATACTATTTAATATGTTATTTTCCATTTTCCCCTCACTGTAAATTGTTATAATTTTGAAATGCTGGTACAACAAATTTTCTTTAATACGTATAATATGTAATTTTCCCCTAACTGTAAATTCTTATAACTGGAACAAACTAAAACTTATGAAATGCTAGTATAACAGATATTATTCAATATGTTATTTTTAATTTTCCCCTCACTGTAAATTGTTATAATTTTGAAATGCTGGCCGTATAATAAATTTTCTTTAATACATATAGTATTTAAATTTCCCCTCACTGTAAATAGTTATATTTTGGAAAAAGAAAATTTTTGAAATGCTGGTATAACACATATTATTTAATAATGTTATTTTTTATTTTCCCCTTACTGTAAATTGTTATGATTTTAAAATGCTGGTATAACAAATTTTCTTTAATACGTATAATATGTAATTTCCCCCTAACTTTAAATTCTTATAACTGGAACAAACTAAAACTTATGAAATGGTAGTATAACAGATTTTCTTTAATACGTATATACTATTTTAATCTCCCCTCACTATTATAATTTGAGAAAAATTCTTCTAGATAATAATTGTCACAGAGAAGGACCTCGAATTATTTGTAAGGATAATAATATTGTACAGAAAATACAGAGAAAAAAAAAATAAAAAAGTAAAGTAATAAGGAGTAAAGAGTAAAATGAAATTAAAGTTGAAATTCAGTTTAAATATTGACGTTCTTGCTGAGAAAACATAAATTTTTTTCGGAAGTTATCTACTTATTACTGTACTATATTCAATTATTTTCTTTATTAAATTCGAAATTATTATTTTCTATATTTTTATTTTATTTTTATATGTAAAATTATACAACATATAATATTTTAATTATCTACAAAATTTTCTAATGAAAATTTAAAACTTTCTCTCTCAAATTTTATTTTTTTTTAAAAAAAATTGTTTATTTTTCCGTTTTTGTTCTTATTAATTTTTGTATAAGTTTTAATTAAAAAAAAAAATGTTAAAATCTTATTAAAATAAAAAATTTAATTATTTTTGAAATAACGAGTGAAAAAAATTATGCAAAAACCATTTTTTGAAATAAAAATTGAATAAAATCAAACACAAGAAAAAAAACGGATAATGAAGGATAAAAAAAGTATTAAGTAATAGTTTAGATAATAAATAAAATAGAAAATAAGTAAAAAAAAATTATTTTATTAAAAAAATAAAATAAAAAAATAATCATTGATATTAAATTAGTCATATTTTAAATTGTATTTAAATTTAAAATTAATATAATATAATGTAAATGTAAGTGTGATTAACGTGTCTACATAAATAAAATATAAAAAAAAAATACAAAGTGCTAAAATATTTTGTAATTAATATATATATATAATATATATATAAAAATTAAATTTAGAATTAAAATATTAATAAAATACAAATTAAAAAATACAAAGAAACGAAATAATGAAAAAAAAATTATTTTCACTTATGTAAATCGAAATTTGAATAATGAAAACAAAGAGATGCTTACTGTCTGGCTATTTTATTATTGCTAGTTTAACACTGTTATATATATTCTGCTTTAAAGTCTAAAAACAAATTAACAGGAATAGGTATATATTTAATTCAGAAAAAAATAAAAATTGAAGCTCAATACACATTTAATTTCTTGGATAAATTTTTGAAGGACATCCAAAATAAAAGGTAAAACATCCTAAAGTTATTAATTTAAAAAAAACACTTGAAAACTCTTCATATTATTTTCATTAATCAATAGAATATATCGGAAATTTTTTTAAAATTAAAAACAAAATTCAATATACCGTAAAATAAAAATAAAAGATAAACATAGACACACAAAAAAAAAAAAAAAAAAAAAAATAAACAAAAATAAAAAGGGATATTTTGTAAACACAAAAAAAAAAACAACAACAACAACAAATAAACGGACATAAAAAATTTAATAAAAAAATAAATTCAATAAGAGATTCTTTCACACTCTAATGGATGAATATTATTTTTACTCAATTTAAAATATTGATGTAAGTATGTCTATATATATATATACATATATATTTAACAACAAAAACAATAATTTATTTTGTATATAAATTCTTTGATATTAAATTTTACAGTAAATTTTTATAAAATGTTTTGTCATGTCCTTTTTCTTGTAATCGATTCGATTTTATACTCTAATTTGGAAATCAGAAATAAAAATTCTTATTCCAGGCTATGAGGCAGAACTTGATATAAATTTTGTAACAAAAATGTTACTTAATACTCTTGTAAATCAATATTTTAAGAATTTTAATAAATAAATAAGTACAAAAAATGTATAAATCCTTTGAAATGTACTTGCTGTAGTACGGAGCTGGTTGAGAGGGTGATAATGGAAGAGTGGTCCCGTAAAACAATCAACAACAACAACAAATAGGTTACTCGATAATTTTGGTCGATCAAAAAAACAGAATTAAAAGCTAATTGGTTTATCAAAATTAACTGGAATTACCACTTGTTCTACTAACAACAACAATAAGTAGATCAGTCCTGTAATGTTCAAACAAATAGGCACAATTAAGTGATAATTGTATTTCCAAAATTAACTGAAATGATCACTTCTACTTACCTATATCTACCCCTGAGATTTATTTACTTTCTCAGGTGGCAAACAGTGGGTTCTGGGTTTGACTTATCAACGTACTTCATCTTTTCCAGTCAAAGGTGACTTTGCTCCAGTCGATATTCCACACTTCTCCAATGAATAGAATTATGAATTTGTTACACATTATACTTTATATACTCTTATAGAGACTTACCGTCTCATGTATAATATGTACGAAATAAAATAAATAAATGTATGGTCTGTTTCGACGTCCTGTATACATCTTTTTATTTTTTTTTATTCATGACCGTAGCTAGTGTGCGGTCTTATAATTTTCACATTAAAATTTGATTTACAATATAATGAAATTATCTTTGATTAGACATAATTACAGTTAAGATAATTAAAAAGTTAAGATAAATAAAAAAAAAAAAATTATTCTGGCTTTTGAAGAATTTTTTGACCATCCGCTGTAGATATCGAAGCCTGTAGTAGTATCTCTACTTGACATTTCATCTCACCTTAAAGCTACCTTAAATTTAAATTTTCTAATGGCAGATGATCAACTAAATGTAGTAATATCTCTATTTGATCTTCCCTCTCTCTATTTGATCTTCACCAACTAATGTTTGGTCTGTCCCGACGTCTTGTAATTTCGGATTTTGATTTGAAGTATTTTAATCTATTCGCTCTAGATATCCAAGCCCTCTCTAGTTGCTATTTCATTTCCTCCAACTAATTTTTGGCCTGTCCAGACGTCCTGTAACTACGAATCTTGATTTGAAGTATTTTCATCCAGCCACTCTGGATATCCAAGCCCTCTCATCTAGTTGCTATTTCATCTCCTCCAACTAATGTTTGGCCTGTCCCGACGTCCTGTAACTTCGGATATTGATTTGAAGTATTTTCATCCATTCGCTCTAGATACCCAAGCCCTATCTAGTTGCTATTTCATCTCCTCCAACTAATGTTTGGCCACTTCCGACCTTCTGTAACTATATTTCAGGTCTGGATTTGAAGTATTTTCATCCATATCCACTCTAGATATCCAAGCCCTCTCTAGTTGATATTTCATTTCCTTCGACTAATGTTTGGCCTGTTCCGACATTCTGTAACTACTTCAAGTCTGAATTTTAAGTATTTCATCCATCCAAGCCCTGTCTAGTTGATATTTTATCTAATCCAACTAATGTTTGGCCTGCTTCAACGTCCTGTAACTATACTTCAGGTCTGGATATGAAGTATTTCATCCATCCACTCTAGATATCTAAGCCCTCTCTAATTGATATTTGATCTCCTCCGACTAATGTTTAGTCTGTTACGATGTCCTGTAACTATACTTCAGGTCTGGATTTGAAGTATTTTCATCCATCCGCTGTAGATATCCAAGCCCTGTCTAGTTGCTATTTCATCTCCTCCAACTAATGTTTGGCCTGTCCCGACGTCCTGTAACTTCGGATATTGATTTGAAGTATTTTCATCCATTCGCTCTAGATACCCAAGCCCTATCTAGTTGCTATTTCATCTCCTCCAACTAATGTTTGGCCTCTTCCGACCTTCTGTAACTATATTTCAGGTCTGGATTTGAAGTATTTTCATCCATATCCACTCTAGATATCCAAGCCCTCTCTAGTTGATATTTCATATCCTTCAACTAATGTTGTTTCCGACGTCCTGTAACTACTTCAAGTCTGAATTTGAAGTATTTTCATCCATCCGCTTTAGATATCGCAGACTGTAGTAGTGTTTCTACTTCAATTTTTTTGACTACGTCCACTTCATTAGACAGTTGTACATATATAGTTTAGCATCATTTCTTCTCTTCCATTTAGATTTCCCAAATTTTAATTTTTTATATTTTTTTATAAATCAAATTAAATTAACAAAACAAAAAAACAAAAATATGACAGACCATTCCCCAATAAACCAAGAACCAAAACTTTGAATTTAAAAATGTGATTTATTTATGTTTCTTATGAAAATAATAATGCAAAGATATCCTTTTTCTTATCCTTTTGTATATGTTGCAATGGATTTATAATTTGTTTTTGTTTTTGTTATACAAAATTTTTATTTTCATTTTTTCTTTTGCATTTATTTTGTTTTTGTTTTTTTTTTGTTATTATAAAAAAATTATAATGGTATTTTTTGTTTTTTTTTTTTTTTATAAAATGTCATTGTTTTATGTGTACTTTGTTGAAGGCTATGATTAATTGACCTAAATTTGAATATAATGTAATGATAAAGAAAATGCAAAGAAAAGCAGAAAAAAAAAATAATAAACCTCAAAATCAATTAAGAAAAAAAAATGAAGGGAGAGGGTGAGTGAAGAGAGAGTAGAAAATAAAAATTTACTTTATTTGAAAGTATGTTAAGTGATATGCAATTTTTTTTTTTATTTTTTATTATTGTTTTTGTTTTTTTTTTTTTTTAAAAAGGTCATCAGTAGAGTATATAACATACACCTGTACATTATAAGTATATAAAATTTTTAAAGTGAAGCTTTGTTGGGTTTTGTTCTTGTTGTTTTTTTTGTTAATGCATTAAAGGATTTTTGTTTGAGAAAAAAATTTGAAAAAACAAAAATAAAATAAATATTTTTGCTTAACAAGTATTGGTAAAAAAAAAAAAATTATTACCAAGTACTTAGAAGGACCAAGAAGGACGAAAAATTCAAAGTCAAACGTTCAATGAAAATATTCTTCTTATTCTTCTTGATTTAAGCTTTATTGCCTGTTTATTGTAATATATTCGTAAGCCTGTTTTTAATCTGATAAGACTGATATTCAGGAGTGGCATTTTATAAGGTGATAGGGACAAAAAAATAATCACTATTCTATTTTGGAATTCTATTTTGGAATTTTGTAAATATTTTTTGTCAATGCAATAGTCACAATTTTTGTTAAATTGAAATTGGCAAGAAATTCGTTATCACCGCCATGCGAAATATTTTTTTTTCTCTTCTTACACAACTAGAGTTTCTTAAAACGCGGTCTATTTTAGATTCGCCGAATCCGAATTCTTAAAATTGAGATCCGCCGAATCCGATACCGATTCCCATTCTAAGTATTTAAATTACAAAAAAATATATAGTTTATTGAAGGAAATTCAGACAAAGCTGACATATGACAGGGCATTTCCGTCCATATATGACCATCATTTTACAAACATCACCGGTGGACGAAACTTTATCAGTTTTAAAGTTTTTTTCAAAACTTTTTAGATGTAACCAAAGGAACTAAGTTAGATGCTGACCATGATCCAAACAATCTAACTAGAGCAAAATTAAATTGTCCTTTCTTGTCATCATCGTGTAAATTGATGTGTTTATGTACCTCTTCATACGAATGCTAGTCACTTCGTCCAATGTGAGTATAACAACCGTTTATTTGCTTTAGTTTATCTTGAAACAGATATCATCATTTCTTTTTTTGATTCTCCAAAATTACTTTGGACAAGTATCATGATGCCAGATTCATTCTTAGTTAAAGTATAACCACATTAAAGAATCGATGCCCGAATAAATTTGGATCTAGTGATGGATCTAATTGATATCGCATCAGAAGATGATAGTACAGAACTCCTAACGATATTTCTTTACGATCTCTTTGTTGTTGTACTGTAATCTAATAGTTAAATAAAGTTAAAGTGGGACTAAAATAATTGAGAATTCTAAAATGTCAAGAAAATTTTCGTCACCATGACAAAAAAAACCAAAGAACAGAACCTACTACGTTTTATCTTTTTTCATATTTGATCACATTTTGTCAAGTTCTCACTTTTAGTTACCAACATTTCTATCGGATGGATCAATTAATTGTATTTTTTCTTAAAACCTAGACTATTTATTTTAATGGTAAATTTCGGATTATAATCGGGATTCGGCGAATTTCAGAAACGAATTCCGATTCCAAATCCCAGGGGAAAGATTCGCCAAATCCGATTCCGTGTTATTCGGTATGAGAAACTCTATACACAACTATAATTTCATATATTTGCCATAAAATTATTTGTGTTTTTTGTCTTGTTATACTTATATGTTTTGCTCGTATTTTAATAACAGGACCCTTTTTAGGTCCTACTTAATGTTGCTAGTTTTAAAAATGATCATCTTACCAAAATCCACTTCAGTATTCGTATTATCTTTTAAACGGTACTACGTTTTCCTAGTAGACGACCTTTTGCACTTGTTTGACCAATCGTTGTTATTTCAGCCAACAGATTTTCATTCATTCTGTGTAAGTGGTGTTAAAAGTGGATGCCAAACATTATATTGTGGTGGAGCCACACATTAATGTCGTAAGGCCAGTTTAGATTACCAAAGGATCAGAAAATTACCTTACGATCAGTAGAGTCAGAATAGATTAGATTAGATTATGTAATTTCGGGAGGAAATCTGTCCCCTATATCACCGCAAATAGGCTTATTGTGATTATCCGTGTTTGTTAGTTCTACTTATTCCTCTGAATCATTAAGGATACCTAATTTTGTGATCGCACTCAGGATATTCTTCAATGGTATGCTTAATAGCTCTCATTGTTCGGGGAACGCCAAGTGGCGTAGTTTGCTACGACTGAACTCTTCGCATTCACAGAGCAGATATTTAATAGGTTCTTCCTCTATTTCACATATTTTTAATAAGTTGTTTTAGGTTAGGCCTATCTTATAAAAATGCTTCTTTATTAGGCAGATGATGGTCTGTTCCTTACTTGTTTTATATTGAAATTAAGAAGAAGTTTTAGTTTTCTTGAGTGAGCGTTTTAAAGCATTTTTGTTGGACAAATTCCAGAAATCCTCTTTTTTCTTCACCCAACCTTTCAACTGCATTTTAGCTGTAGTAAGGGGAATCCCAAGGCATATGAAAGGCATATCCGATGCTTTTATTGCTAGATAATCTTTAGCTTCGTTTCCTGCTATGCCAGAATGGTATCCATGGTATCCAAGTAATTTTGACTTTGTTTGGTTTTGTCAGGGTTTTGACAACTTTTCTAAACAATGCCATACTAGCTTCAGTTATCCCATACTAGCAGAGATATTTTGGATTTTGATTTTTCTAAAATCTTTTGTAAGATTATGACGTGTAGATTGATTATTTCATTTTGGGAATACGCTCTGGTTTTACAGTTGGTAGAATTTGACAACAAAAGCGAAATTGAATGTGCATAGCTGAATTTTTCAATTTCAATACCTACTAGCTTGTATGTCACACATTTTTCTAATATCGTTGTTTAATTTAATTGTCTCTCAGCGTATATCACCACAGGTTTGCATCATAGACAGGTATACAAAAGCTGATCTATTCAACCGATATAAACATACACGATCAACACTTGCGAATGTATTCTGGTGTTGATCGTGTATGTATGTATGTGTGTATGCATAGCATTTCTGTAATAAGTAATATTAATATTTGTTTTGTTTTAATACATTAATTAATACAAGCATACGCTACATATAAACATACACAATCAACACCAGGTACGGATACATTCGCTAAAGTCGATCGTGTATGTTTATATCGGTTGAATATATCAGCTTTTGTATAACAGTATTTTAAATTTTTTTTGTATATCCATCTTGAAGGTAATCTACCTATGACTTTTCGTCAGACATATTTGGAGAAGAGCTTGTTGAAATCTGTAGGTCGTATTTATTTAATTTTTATAATTTTGAAGCTGATAATATTCAAACCCATTGGTTTATTAACAAATTTGATGTTTTTGCTTGATAATTTGATTAATTGTTAATGGACAGCTTACACCGTATTGGAGTTAGTCATATTGTTGTTGTTGGAAATAATATGTCTATGTTATATAATTATATTTTTTCGCAAAATTTTTTTTCAGATTAGTACGAGTTAGAAAATTTTTTTTTATAGACATTTAAAATCATGTTTTAAACATTTGTTTTACAATAACATTTATTTTGAATTCCAGAGAATGTCAAATTCACATTCTTGAGAATTCTGGAGCATTTTGGATTATCACAGTTATTCAAATACATCACCAGCTTCTGTGTATAGCATTTTTTTATAAACCAAATATCATTGTCCTACAAGAGAATATTTTTCGAAGCTAATTTCAAATATTTTAAGGTTTTTGAATCTCCGCTTTTTAATACGATCTTAATGCATCTTAATGTATAACAATGGACTTTACTGGTTTAAATGTGTCGGCCAATACTACTTACCTGCTTGCTTAATGTACTACACAATATGAAAAAGCTAATCTACATATTTTCTACCAGTCTGTAACAGCTTGTAACAATTTTAATTAACAATTTTTAATATCCTGAATATGATTTGACATAAAATTTATCATATTTGTATTTAACAGTCTTCAACAGTCTTTCAAGGTTTCAATTAACACAAAATTTAATATATTTACATACATATTTTTTTTTTTTGTCATTTTGTATATATTTATTGGTTTTTATTTTTTTAATAAAATTCTGATTAATACACTTTGATTGATTTTAATTATACATTTTTTTTTTGTTTTTATTAAAATGCAATCAAATTAAAATCAAAATTGCAATATTATTTGTCTATACGAGTTTAATAAATAAATCCCATGACAATGAAATTGATACATACATACATATGTACATACATATAAATTTTATCCTTTCACAGTGGGTGGTATGCGATGCTGTAATTTTCAATTATATTGTCTTCTAAATTGACATTTTCATTTTGAAGGTTTTTTTTTTTTCATTATTAAATTTTTATTTTTCGAATATTATTCAATGAAAGTTTGAAAAGTCAACTTTTTTTTATAATACCTTTTATAAATTTTTATTTTATTTTATTAAAATTTATTTTAATTAAAAATATTGTACTTTGACAATTGTATAATAAAATTCAATTATATTAGACAGAAAATAATAGAAAATTGACACAGAATTCAATGTACAGCTGCTTTAAGCAAATTGAGACCAACAATAATATAATATCATATTTTATAATATATTGTACAGTACAGTATTGAATACATAGTAGCTATGTATTTATATGGAATTTAAATGAAGTGTTATATACTTACGGTGACCATTTTCTGAAAACGAAAACATAGTACAACACAATTTTTTTTATATACTTTTTTTTAATCAAAAAATTTTAATACAAAAATAACAAACAAAAATAAATAAGTTCATACATATTATTTAATTAAAAAAATTTCCATTTCATTTTTATTTATTAGTTAAAGGTAATATTTTCTTATATTTCTAATATTGCTTTTTCATATTTTTCCGATTTATGAATTTTTTTTAAAATATCTTTATTAGATTGCAAATATTCCGAAAACTGTAAACAATTCATATCAAAATTATATTTTGTTATTAGAAAAGTGCTTTAACAGTTTCAATTTTCAACGGGCTTTTTTCAATTGTCCAAAAATTATTCATTAACGAAAATATTCGCTCGGTAGCAGCATTCGAACCAGGCAAGCACAGGCAAAACTCAATTAATTTTATTATATTTTGATAACTTATTTGTTTCGAATCAAAATGTTTGAATATATCCACCCATCTTTTATCTGTCGGTACTTTATTTGCCATTCAAAGCTTTATTTGTTCTGTAGTAACGAAGTTTTTAACCAATGAAAATTCATCAAAAAGTTCAACTTCATCAAATGTATTTAGATTAGGTCTTTTATGTTTAACAAAATCTACACAGCATTCAACATCAGTCCATATTAGTGGTTTTGTAATTGTAGTCCATTCAAAAATTGTGTATTTCATAAAATTTATCTGTCCACCACTGATCCAAATATTCGATGCAAGTAGAATAAAATAAACATATAGTCTTTTTGAATTTAGAAACATCAATTTCTCCATTTTTCTCTAAATTTAAAATAATTTGTCTTACCGTTCCAGGATAAAATCAACTGTTTTTCTTTTCTACTAATTTTGTTCGTAATTCTTTAATTATTCCTGCTACTTTAGGCATACAAATATTTTGAGATTCAATTTTAAGTATACAAAATTATGAAACGTTGAGAATTGACTTTGTACGAATAAAAGCCAAACTTCGGCTGACGGATCTTGAAAGAATGTTTTTAACACAGATGGGCATTTATCTTCAGACACAAAAATAACACTTTAAAGCCTGGAATAATTTAAGAATTCTATCTACAGCTGGTCTCATTGTTAACCATCTTGTTTTGCTGTAACCAAGTACTTTTTAGGAATTGATCTCCCTAAACTCACATATTTCTTGAAATTTTTCAATTCTTAAAGAATAAATATAAAAGTAAGAATATATTTTAACAACAACTATTCCTAAGTCTATAGGAAGACAATCCGAAACAATTTGGAGGCATAGTTATTTATTATATGTGCAGCACAATTTACTCCAATCAAATCTCTGTCAATATTTTGTTGAATCTTGTGAAAAATGTTGTTGCATTCTATTCTTGCAGCTCCCCCAAAATTACAATTTGTGTTGTCGGCACATAAAGCTAATAATTTGTTTGATAATTCATGATTATTGCCTAGAGTTTTTAAAATATAATTTGATATAATATCAGAAGTTTGGCCGGGCAACTGTTGTACTTCCAAAATTTTAACTTTAACACCATAAATTGGTAAAAAATGACATATCAAAAGAGGAAAAATTTTTATGTTGCCATGATTTGAGAAGTCAGCGTAGACAGTTAAAAAATTTATTTGGGAAAGATCGGTCTTAAGCAAATCCAAAAACAACGGTTGAAAAATGTTGCAAATAATTGTTTCTGTTTTTGTTCGTGCACAAGCAATATTTTTACTCAATACATTTTTTTATTAGTTTTGATGTGCAGTCATTAGAACGGAATGAATGGTTGTGTTGTACAGCATGATAAGCCCAAAAAACCTTCAATTTTTGCTAATTTTTCTTCTTTGCTGGTGAATATTGCACTTCGTAAAAAACTGTTTATATTTGTGCTAGAAGCAGATACTATATCAGCTTTTTTATGTTTTTCGGTTTTCAAATGCTGAACAATTAATGACCTTCCTCCATTAGAAATGCAAAAAGATGCGCACCGCATTTAGAACATTTAACATCATTTGGCGACATTTTTTTTGATGTACGGAAATTCTTTTTCTAATTTCGAATTAAATATACATTTTCTTCGTTCTGGCATTTTTAGAGTCAAAAGCTGAACAAATATATAATTAATATTTTATAATTTACATTTTAACAATATGAAATAAATAATATTACCAATTATTTTACTCAGTAAGAAAACGTTTTTGATTTAAAATTTCATTCAACCCACTCCTAAAAACAATTGAAGTTACAAAATACATGCTACATTGACAAATGACAATTGACAATTATTCCGCCCAATAAACATTAGTTTCGGGTTTTGAAAATAAAATTGAAATAGAGTACTTTGGCCAAATATATAGTACTTTTTCCCAAATTATAGTACATTATATAGCAAAAAAAAAAAATAGTACACCCTTTCAAAATATTGTACTGTACTATACAATATAGCACGAATGGTCACCGTATATATACTACATAGTTAGTTTGAATGGTAGTTAGGTTTCTGAATTAGGTTAATAAAAATTTATATAGTTCTTTCTCTATAAAAATAACTTTTTTTTTTTTTTTTTTTTTTGGGGTGTTGCTTGCCATTCTCACCATCACTTAGCAATTAATTTTTTCTTTTGTTAGTATATATATATATAAAATTTTGTATATATATATGTATAATTTTATTACTAATAAAAATTGGAGAATCTGGATTTTATTTAATAAAAACATCCTTTTATTCTAGAATTTAACAATAATTTTTATGTTGTAGTTCCTATGGTGTTATTTTTCATATTGTGATTATGTAGAGAGGATAAAATGCTAGAAAATATTGCTGTTACAATTTAAAAATTTGTAATTGAAAAATATGGAAAATACATTTTAATTTTAATTTTATTAATTATATTGTAGATGTTTGTAAAATAATTATTGAAATTGAAATTGTTTATTTATTATTATAGTAGTATTGGTGTTCATTTGTCTTATATTTCTGTTTTTTTAATTTACTGGCTTTAGAAATATAGAAATTAGACACTAAATATGTCTGTATGGCTAGAAATTATTTATATTATTTTTTTTGAAGTTTTTATCGCACTCTAAGTAAATATAATGTATAATGAAATCTTATTGCGACCCTATGTTCCCATTAAAAGTGTCTCTATGCCCTTTTTTGATTAAAGAAGATTAATATAATCTTAAATAGAAGCCATATAAATGTTATATTTGATGATTCACATCTTAATATTATAAATAAAGCTAATTTCATATTGGGATTTATTAAATGTTGGTTAAAGGAATTTATCCTATGTTCTTAAGTCGTTGTACATCTATTTTATAAAACCAAAACTTGAATAGGCAAGCCAAGTTTGATTATCGTTTTATATGGTACACATTTATAGGATTGAGACAATACAAAATAATTTTCTTAGATTCATTTTACGCCACTAGTCAAAGTCTAATCCTATTATCTTATCATCATATGAACAAAGACTAAAATTAATTGATATGTGTACAGTTAGTTCAGTTAGGTGGGTGTATTTCTGATGCTATTTTCATTACAGAAATTGTGTAGGATAATGTAAAATGCCAGCAATATCATTATTAGAAATCTAAACCGTATACGCTCATTAAATTTATCTAAAATCAGTAATCATAGATCGAATTATGCCAAATATGAACCTATTATTAGAATGCCTGTTATAGGTATTACAAACATAAATTTTAAATTGACTATACTATCAAAATAATCCCTTAAAAAATTGTAGCCCATTATAATAATGATTTTGTAGGTAACATATAACAAAATAACAATAACAAAATTTATATAAAATAATAATAACAAAAATTTAAATTAATTTTGCTTGGATATTTTCCAAAAATTAGATAAATTTGAATATATCACAAAATTCGATAAATTTATAAAAAAAAAATGTGGATGTGGAACAAAATTGATGCTAGGTAAAAGCTTAACCATGGCAGATAGACCTATACCGATTTAAGCGCATTTAATAGAACGACCTCGAAAACCAAAAACGTTGTTATTAGTTTGAAAATATAAAAACTGGCGTATGGCACAAAATAGTTTTCAAGCGACACTATGAGAAAAATAATTAGGAGGTAAGGGAAAATTTAGCGAGAAAATCTCATTTATGTTATTTAACTAAAAACCTAACCCTACCTTATACTATAGTCATTGTTAATAATTATACCTTGTTGTGAGAATAAAAAAATATTTTAAGTTTGCCTATTAATATCGTCGAATATGAATAGTTGTTTATTACATAACTAGAGACCTGCAGCACCTTCGCGCCTTCAACATCGTGATGCCGAAAAAGCACCTGCTGTAGTAAGGCTAATCAGACTTATTTGATTTTTTTACAAAAATTTTTATAAATCATTTAGGAGGGTCAAAATTTCGATGCTTGGAACATATTAGGTAGAAAAAGTTTTATGAAAAGGACGAAAATTCGACTGAAAATCGTACAGGATATTCAAAATTCAGACGAAAATTCTGATTTAAATTCAGACAAAAATTTAGATTTTGCATAAAATTAAAATCT
The DNA here is from genome assembly GCA_963942445.1 of Argyra leucocephala. Lineage (NCBI taxonomy): Eukaryota > Metazoa > Arthropoda > Insecta > Diptera > Dolichopodidae > Argyra > Argyra leucocephala. Next base: position 119,052,630 of record OZ012681.1, on the reverse strand, counting down.
TATTTTTTTCTGAATTTTTGTTTGAATTTTTATAATGTTGCTAAAATTTTGATTTATTTTTAAACATTGCGTACAATAATTACATAGTAATGCAGTTTAGTTTTAGGGGAAGGTTAGTTTTATTGTTATTAAATTGCAAAATTTAAATATTAATCCATTTTTTTCTGTAGGGCACTGCCGTTCCCAAACCCCCGCTCCATATTATTGAAACCTTGATTTTACTGACGGCCAGTGTTCTCACTTAAAGAAACAAAAAATAGAAGTAGATTAGGTGAAAAAAGTGCAGTAGATTTGTGACTTCGGGAGTAGATTTTTTACAAATCTGACTGATATATATATAATATAATTAGCTTATTTAATGTTTTTTTCTGTATCCTGCCAATTTACTTTAGGCTTTATTGTTTATTTTAAATAAAAAACCATTTCAATTATTATTTATTTGAATTATTTATTGGATCATTAGATCATTTAAAGTTCATCAGAATTATTTTATTGCAAAAAAATGTCATTACAAAAATATTACAACGCTCCCTCTAATTACAAAAATATTACAAGTATTAAAATACAAGGCATTTTATTGTACTGATTTCTATTTTTAAATTAAAACAAAGATATAATTTTGTATTTTCCATTGATAAATTTGAATTTTTTAAATTAGCAGTTTTAGTACTGAACTTGTTTACATATTCGATTATTGTAATAGGAGTAGTTTTATTTAAAAAAGGAGTAGCGTAGTAAAAATGAAAATTTATTGAAAAGTGGAGTAGATTTCACTTCTGTTGCAGTAAAGTGAGAACACTGCTGACGGCAGAAAGATGTAGATGGTAGGAAAAACATTATTTAAAAATTATTACATTTTTTTTGTTATTGTAAACTCGAAACTCGAATTTAGCTTACGACAGGAAAAAAAAATTGTTTTTAAGCTGTGTTGTAAGATCCGGACTAACTAATTTAATTTCATATATACTTAAAATGAGGTATATAACAATATATACACATTGTATACATAATTTGTATGCTTGGATTTAATCTAAACGATTTCGTGTTTTGTTGAAATAATTGAGAAGAGAATAATATTTGAAAATTACTTTTTTCTATCAAACAAAATATTTTTTCTTGTTTTTAATAATTAATATTATAAATTTTATAATATAATAACAAAAAAAAAAATATTTTTTTAATAAAGAAAAAAAAATTCGATTCAACAGAAAATTAAATTTACACAAAATTTGACACTTTAACCAACTGATCTAATTAACCAATTAAAATTATTTCATCAAAATGCAAAAAAAAATTGAATCTTTGTACAAAATACAAAATATATAAATTTCTATTTAGATTAAGAACATATTGTAACTGTTTGAATTAAACATGTAATAAATAAATAAATAAATAAATAAAACAGTGCAAACATAAAATATTTTGATCCACACAAAATCCATGATCCAAAATGAGTATCTATACCCAAATGGGATATGTACAATACAAACGCACACAATCAGAGTACGCGTAAAAATAAGGAAATTGTATTATATATATATATATTATTCTGCATTTATCTGGATGTTTGTAAGTTCGACGGAACGCTCCAACACATATACAAATTGCATATGTATACAAATGCATATATATATACAAATTGCTTTGGTGCTTTTTTTAACCCCTGTCTACCATGCTGAACCTTTGCAGAAAAAATTGATTGCATGAACTATATTTTTTTTAATTTAATGTTAGTCTTCTTCGCAAATAATAAGGAAAAATAAAAAATAATAATAATAATATAAATAAAGCAAACAATTTTTTTGATTTATAATAATAAGGACTAATAGAAATTTAATTAATAGTTTAATATGGTATAATAACCAAAAGGCAAACAGCATTTAACACAAAAAAAAACATAATTCACTCAAAGGTTATTCTTATTACTTAAAATTATACACAATAATATACATGTGTATCAGCATATTTGTATTGTATAATATTATAAATTATACTACTTATACCTGCTTATACCTTTTATTTTTGTCAGTATTGTGTGCGTAACTAACTTCACTCAAAAAAAATTATTTTTTTAAGGAAGGGTGTGGTTTAGTAAGTAAAAATCCTATATACAGTGTCAAGCTACGGGGCTCATTGTATCTTTCTGAAGATCCCCATCAGCCTACGAAAAATACAAAAAATAAAAAAATTGGCAAAGTTTTGACTACAAAAAAAATATTTCTTTTATATGTTTTAGAAAATTAAAAAGTGATATAAACATAAGTACTGTAATTTCGGAATAAAGAATCTAATGAAAGAAAAAAAGAAACTAGGATTTATTTTGCTTCCGTCATTTATGACGGGTTACAAAGCTAGTATATATATATAAAATGAATACTCAGAGAGTGCATATTCTACTCTAATATTATTATTGGTGTGTTGTGTAAACCATGCAGGCTTTTTCAAAGCAATTTATATAAATAGTATTTTTATTATATCTAATACTTTGTAAGGGGTCAATGGAATGCAAATTTTTGGAAAAATTTTATTTTTACTCATAAGATAAAATTATAATGTCATTTTTATATAATATACTTACAGGTGGCTGCTACAAGCTTTAAACATTGAATCTAGCATCTAGCTCAATATCAGCTCTATTTGGCGTTCCCAAGAGAATCCCATTTTTTTTTTCTCTCTTGTTCATGATTCATATCGATAAACAATGCTGTGACTTACTTTAACGAGAAGAGGACCCACATTAAAAACAGCTGTATATAGTAACAGATCATATTCCATATTTAGAAGTTAATACAAGTCATAATTCGAATTTTAATTTTGTTTATCAATATTTTATCTCTTCTACAAGGGTGTTAGTTTCTCATGTGAAAAAAACATCTAAACGTTAATTGCCACTCACAGTTATTATTCAAGAATGTATGATTGTATATGGAGTCAGTCTTGAAGTACACATGGCTTGAAGAACATAACAACCATTAGTTATATAAGTTAATCAAAAATCTAAATTTAAAACAACCACGTGATTGATAAGCCCATAATAAAGATCTTATAAATAAATAAATAAGTTAATAGTTATAAGTTAAATATATTAAATGCTAAATAAAAAATATCAGAAATAATTAGAAGTGTGTTGATACAAGAACAAAAGTGTAAAAAATAAAAACAGAACATTTATCATTCTGAACAGGTCATGCTCCTGAGAGTTTGAATTCGAATAGTCTCTTGGCTGTATAATATTCATTAGTGTTTTTATACACTTGCATAATTAAATGATGGGACTCAAATCAGAAATTTAAATAAAAGATGTTTGTATGTGCATATAAAAATTGTCCAGATAAAAATAAAACGAAATTTAACATCCACCTTCGACAGACACAGATTAATTTTCAATTAATTTTCCATTTTTTGTTTTCTCAATCAATATCCATTTTTACTCTAATACAAAAGAAAAGAAATATAGAAAAAATAGTTCAATGACTGACTATTCTATTTTTTTTTTATAAGATATCCTTTAAAAAGGATAATATAATTTTCACTAATGAAGATATCCATTATTATAAACTTGCATTTTGTTTTTTTTTTTTCTTTTGTTTTAAGTATTCTTAAATATTCGTCCTTTTTTTTGTTTTTTTTTTTTTGTTAATGTAAATCAGTATTTTTTTTGTTGAAAAAACAATAATTAAGAAAACTTGGTTTTTATGAATCATAATTATTATTATGAGTAAAAGTGTACATTTCGTTAAATAAAGTTTTTGATTAGACTATTAAAAAGTTAACCAACCTGTGTAGACTTCATCCTTTTCCATATGAAAAAAAAAAAAATCAAAAAGAAAAAAAAAAACAATTAAAAATGGTAAATAATATGATTTTTATAACGCGAAAGTAAATTTTTTTTTTTTTGTTTTGTTTTTTTTTTTTCTAGATAAAAAGGATATAAAGATGGTTTTTTGTTTTTACTTCTGTAATGGTTTTGTTAAACTTCTGAGTAACAAAAAAAAAAAAAAAATTAAAAATAATGAAAAAATTTGACGCAAAGTTAAGTAATTAGGCATTAAAATTTTTTATTTTTTTTACAACATTTTGGTATTTACTTCAGATTGTCTTTAGATAATTAATAAAAATAAGTTTTTGAAAAGCATTTCAAGTTTTAATAGCACTTACTTTACTTTACTGTAATATTAAAAATTAAGATACAAAGTATTTGAGGTGATTTTGGTATTTTTGGTATGGGTGTTCAATAACTAGTTAGATGCATTTACTGAAATTTTGGTTTTTATTTTATTTATTAGAATTTATTGCTCCTAACTATGAAGATTTGTTCAAGGAAATGTTAAATAGAGATTAGGTGGAGCTTTTTTCCTTGATATTAACATTTTGATTGTGTTTACATAATTTATGATGGCTTAACCTACATTTTTTTTTTATAAAAAAGATTTTGTCTAAAACCTCAAATTATTTTATATTATAATATAAGAAAAGGAGGTTTAGATATAACGGACCAAATGTTGTGCGCCTACGAAACAAAACAACCCAAAGATAACCAATGGTTCTGTTTTACAATATTGTAGATATTTGGTCAATGGCTGCTTATATAATGTATTGGAAAAACTAATCCAAATGAAAACTACTTTCTGTGTAGAAATAAAATAAATAAAATGAAAAACTTAAAAGTATATGTCTCCAACCCCAACTTATTCATGAATGGCTCAAATTTAATCTATACTGAGAAATATAAATTCTTTATTCCGAAATTACAGTACTTATGTTTATATCACTTTTTAATTTTCTAAAACACATAAAAGAAATATTTTTTTTTGTAGTCAAAACTTGGATACAATGAGCCCCGTAGCTTGACACTGTATGTAGGATTCTTACCTACTAAAGCACACCCTTCCTTAAAAAAATATTTTTTTTTGAGTGAAGTGAGTTACGCACACAATAATGACAAAAATAAAAGGTATAAGCAGGTATAAGTAGTATAATGTATAATATTATACAATTCAAATATGCTGATACACATGTATATTATTAATATATGAATATATTCGTTCAATATATTTTCTCTCTTTTTAATGGAAATTATTTTGATTGCTAGTGTTAGTACTTTTTGAAAATTTTTAATATATTCATATATTACAAACAATATATTTCAATTATTCATGTTTCTGCTACATTTTCAATATTTCAGAAACATGAATAATTATTGTTTTTTTTTCAAATAATTTAACAACAATACTTTTCTGTGTAATAATAGAATACGGTAATAAAGTAAAAGAAAGTTTAAATTGAAAAAACATTGTTATTTTTATTAAGATTGATTTTGATTCCTTTTATTTTATTCATACACAAAGATTGTACTAATTTTCTATTTAAAAAAACTATATTGTCCTAACACTAATCTTTTTTTTTTATATAACAGAAAAAGAAGTACCATACCAACAAATTTGTATAAAATGTTTGTATTTTTGTATGGTATACTCGTACTCACTTCCATTTAGTATAATTCGTTAGTTGGGTTCCATTTAGTATAAATTATACCGTATTAGCGTTATTGTGGCCTCTGGGAGAGCAAATTTAAAAATGGGATCTTATTTTCATATCAATTTTGTCTTTTTTATACTGTATAGGGATCTTATTTTGCTATATGAATAAACTGTTATTATGGTATTGTGTTATTTTTAAAAAAATATTCAAAAATTTGTATATAAATTGGTAAAATTTACAAAAAATACAAAAATATTTTCATCAATAATTTTCAATTTAAAAAAAAAACAATGTTTTATTATCCGACGTAGAAGTAAAGTTTATTATCCTACTCTACTTCTATCAAGTTCTATTGATTGAACAGTGAAACTGAACAGTGAAGTGAACAGTGAACACTTAACACTAAAAATAAAATAATATTTTTGGAATGGAGCATACAGAACATACAGAATACAGATACAGCAAATAATAAAAAAAAAACAAAAAAAAACAAAAATAATTTTTTTTGAGTGAAGTGAGTTACGCACACAATAATGACAAAAATAAAAGATATAAGCAATAAAGTAGTATAATGTATAATATTATACAGTACAAATATGCTGATACACATGTATATTATTGTGTATAATTTTAAGTAATAAGAATAACCTTTGAGTGAATTATGTTTTTTTTTTGTGTTAAATGCTGTTTGCCTTTTGGTTATTATACCATATTAAACTATTGATTAAATTTCTATTGGTCCTTATTATTATAAATCAAAAAAATTGTTTGTTTTATTTATATTATTATTATTACTTTTTATTTTTCCTTATTATTTGCGAAGAAGACTAACATTAAATTAAAAATATATACTTCATGCAATCAATTTTTCCTGCAAAGGTTCAGCATGGTAGACAGGGGTTAAAAAAAAGCACCAAAGCAATTTGTATATATATGTGCTTGTATACATATGCTATTTGTATATGTGTTGGAGCGTTCCGTCGAACTTACAAACATCCAGATAAATTCAGAATAATATATATATAATATTTAATATTTAATTATTAAAAATGCTATCGCATTCCAGGTCTTAATATTATATAAAATTTGACAATTTTACCAATACTAGATTATGGAATTTTTAATGCTAATAAAATTTTTTTGAAGTTTATCAAAAAATCTATTTAATTATTGCTGGTTAGAAAATACATTATATATTCTTGTTATATATACTCTTAATTAAAGATTTTATATATAGTTCAAACTAATATTATACTAATACATAACATAAATATACTCAATACATAAAACTATTCATACTGGTGATAGTCATTTTTTTTGCTCAATGAAGTAGTATTGAGCAAAATAAATGACTTGATCACCAGTTTAACACCAGGAATCAAAATTTTTTTCAACTAGATCGCAAAAAAACATCGCAATATGGTTTGCAAACAACTTTGCAGTATACATGGCAATTAAATTATGTAATAAAAATATTAAATATTACTAACCTAAGCAATAAACTTGTAAAATCTTATTTAAATTCATATGAAATTATTTGATACTACAATCAATCTTAACTAATCATTTATTATTTTTTTTCTTTTTTCCACTTTTACTTACCCCTATTTATAATTACACTCATATATATTTTAGTTTTGTTTTTTTAATTATTAAATACTAAATAGAAGTAATATAAAAATTAATTTATATATTTTAATGAATAATTAATACAAATGTAAACTATTGTATAAACTATAAATCCTACAAACGAGATTTTAATCTCATAAAGCATTTGAAGTCGAAATAAATAAAAAAAAAAAAATAAATTTCTATACATAGTATACATAATACAGATATTCGAATCAGTACCAAAGCTTTCCGCACAAGCCCAATTGAAAGCATAATACAAAGCAATTTAATTAAGAAAATAAAAACAAGCTCAGATCAACTTCATATGGTCATATTGTCACCTGCACTTTATTTTGTATCAATAGAGTTAATTACTGAAGAAAAAATTATATGCTGTTTGTGAAGAATGGTCTATAATTTATTCATATTAATCTTTTATAATTCTAATAGTTCCATTTTTTTAAATATAGGTTATATGTATTTGGAAGAATTTATATCAGGGAGGAATTGTGAAATTTTTGGCAATCACATTTTTGGTGCTTTTATTCTAACTAATCTAAGAAGCTTCTTAGAACAGTTTGAAAAATTAGTTTTACATAGATGTGTTGGTATCAAATTTAATATAAATGATTCTTCGCAACGATTTGATCCTAAATTTAAACAATTTGTTTTTGGGTTCAATTCTTTGGTTTTTGACTATTCGTAAATATTATGTGGCTTATTAGGTAATGAACACTGGCTGGTACACTACATACACATAGACGGAACTAGTTTATTACCCTTATCATGATTCTCGAATCGAATATGAGTCGAAGCGAATATGCTAGTCGAACGTTTGCGTAAATGTGATCACAATTCGCGAATAAATTTATTCGCTTTGGAAAAGTCGTTGCTATCCTAAGACTTGAAAATTAAATATTTTGACAAGTATTTTTAGATTTATAAAAAACCTTCGTTTGCATAAATGATTCATAACTTTATATTCTCAATTCAATAAAGCATAAACTGAAGTCTCAAATTAGAACAAATGGATTACCAATAGTAAAATTAGTTTGTGCAGTACGATTTTCCGCTGAAGGAAATTATTTTAATTCAGTTCTCGATTGCTTGGGACATATTTACTGCAATTATTCATTTGAGGTTTCTTCAAGCACTACAACACTTAGAACGCGTGAAAATTTTTGGCGCTCTAGATTAATTTGGATTCTCTGGAGACTGAATATTGTTCTTCGCTCAACATTAAGCAAGAAAAGCTGATTATACCTAAGTTACTGTGTTAGAGTGTAAAAAAAAAAAAAAAAAAAAAAACGACAAGAGCATCGACAGTTTGTTCCTACGCCTGTTGTTTTTATATTTTTTTTTTTGCTTTTGCCATACCGGTCATCATATCATTATCTATACGCAGTACATTGATTGATGTATAAATAAATAAACAATAATTTATTCCACTTTTTAGTTTCACATTTTGAAGATCCTAATGCATTTAATTCGGTTGCAAATCAGTTCTGCAACACTTTTAATGCATTTTTATTCCAATTTGCTGTTCCCAAAACCCAAACCGGTATTCTCTTCCATCAATTGCACCAGCTTATCAAACTGTTTTTTATTTGTTTTCTTATAGGTGCAAATAATATCATATTATTATATATTATTAATAAATTTTATAAATAATATTCTCACTTTTTTTTTAATTTATCCTTCCCTCTATTTTCACTCGAAAAACAATAAAAATATTTTTTTTTTTATTTTTGTTTTACAGTTGTCACTTCAATTTTTCATTCGACAAATTGTCGTACGTATTACGTTCGCTTCGCTAATCATGATCGCATGACAGCGAATTTGTCTACTTATACGTTTGATTCGAGAATCATGATAAGGGTATATATATCTCAGCTTAGACTAACTCCCTCTATTTGTATATTTTATTTATTGAATGCTCTCTGGCTTCTAGATTTAATATTTGAAAATTATATAATATTTCGATTATTCGACCATTATCAGAAAATTGATTTGTTGATACATCATCTTATATATTAATACGTTTAAATGTCTGTTAAACTTTTCACAAAGCTTTTACAATATGAAGCTTTTTTCAACTAGATTAGACAACTTTATTAGAACTATTAAGAATTACGATAGTGTGAAAAATTTTATTTAAAGACATAAACCACAAAACGATAAAACCAAAAAAAACCACAAACAAATTAAAAATTACTTAAAAATAATTCACCTATTGAGCAATAGTATTGATTATATCTGATCATATGAATTAATTTAAAAAAAAAAAAAACAAAAATAGCAAAGACAAAAACCGAATTATCAGAATATTATTATTATCAGAGACTATAATAGAGACGTCGAATTGCGAACTAAATATCATGTATTTTTTTTTTCTAAGTATCAGTTTTCAAAATTAAAAAACTGATACTTGTCCAAGGATTTCTACCAATTTATTAAAAGGTAGTTGTCCATGTTGAAAAATAAGATAATTGTAGCCTGTACAAATTTAAATAAAATAAAATTGTTATTTTTAGCTTATACCATTTACACCACTTATACCACTTATACTACTTATACATATTATTGGCTATTATTATTCATTATTCTTATAAAATCTTGTGTATATGAATGAATATGTGTGTTTAATTTAAATGATAGTTCAGATTGTAATAATAATGAATATTAAAAAAAAAAATATATTATATTGATTGAATATAATGAGGTAACCAGGGTACATTAATTTTCTTAATTTATTTCCAAAGTTAGAATACGTTTTTAGTGTAGATGAATTAAATTTTCCTTTTTTTTTCAAGTTATAAAGGTACATATTTTTCAGAAAAAGAAGAGGTCCGGGGCCCCAAATGTAAGGACATCAGTACAAATATATGGTCTTTGATCCAAACTTCCGCACATTCGGACCTATCGAAAAAAAAAATTTTAAAATTATTTATAATAATTATTAATAACCTTTTTTCAGAAAAATACAATTTAAACACATGATATAGGGTTTCGTCCCCAATTCCTGGGACCCCGCACGAAGACAGCTTCATCGCATTTATGAGCCGCATGAAGACAGCTTCATCGCATTTAAGAGCCATTGTACTCATGACCAAAAAAAATCAAGGTCTTCAGTCCCGACATTTGGGGCGCCGGACCTCTTGTTTGTATCGTGCTTGTGACCCATTGTACAAAAGACATGTTGAAGAAAAATAAAAAAAAAATTTTTTCAAGTGCTTTGGGAGACGGTACCCGGACCTATTTTTGCTGGAGGCTGCTCAATTTCTTGACTTGGCACTTTTAACCAGTCACCTTTAGAAGATGTAGTTCTGATGCCCGTTGATTGATAAAAACTTGCTACATGAATCCTGTATTACTACATATCCAGTCAAATGAAATGCAAACAAATTAAAATGCAGGCAAATCGCAAGAAAACAGGCTAATGATACTATGGGGCGGGCAAATGAAACACAGGTTATGACACGCTCCCAAGTATTTTTGGTCAAAAGTATTTTTTTTTTAAATTAAAAAAATATAAACTTTTTAATATACGAAAAACCTAATGTTATAAACGTAATGGGAGAATAAATACCTTACAACAAAATTTCTTAACTCTGTACAAAAATTCATTTTATTTAGATTCAAAATCAAAAACCATTCTTAATTCAAATTGATTGTAACTCAACCATACAAAATCAAATTATATTTTTTTTTTTTTTTTTTTTTTTTTTTCTCCTATTACTCCGCGTGGTAGCATAGGGCTTCGATAGTGAACCTCCATTCCTCTCTGTTGAGTACTACTTCCTTAATATCGTCCCAGGTATAATTGTTGACTGTTAATTCTTGATCGATTGTGCGTCTCCATGTGTTGTATGGTTTGCCGGGTCTCCTTTGTCCTTGTGGATTCCACTCTAGAGCTCTTCTTGCTATATCACTTTCTGATTTCCTTAGTGTATGACCTATCCATTTCCATTTTTTCCTATTTATCTGTCTGTTGATAGGTTCTTCTCCAGTTATCATCCATAAATCCTCGTTGCTAATTCTTGCCGGCCAGAATATTCTGCATATAATTCTCAAGCACTTGTTGATGAATACTTGTAGCTTCTGTTTGATTCTGACCGAAGTGAGCCATGTTTCACTGCCATATATTAATGTTGACTTAACACATGCTATATATTATTTATATGTATATATAAATTGCTTTAGTATGCATAAAGCTGCGAAGAAAAAAATTATTTTTCGTATTTTGTTTTTAATTCCATTCTTAGCTTGCTTTGAATTTTGAAAATTTTAATTTTATAAGAATCATAATTTTTATCATTTCATTATTTCATTTCGATACTGTTAGCGACATCTGTGCTATTTTTGCTCCAATTCGACGTCTCTATTATAGTCTCTGTTATTATATTGATAAAATCATAATAGCTTTGTTAAAATATTACGATATTGCAGCAAAAAAAACTTACCGTTAAAACAAATAGTAAATTTAGAAAATATATTTTTTACCTTTTGTTCAGAAATTCCAATAATTGAAATTTATTTATTTTATTAACAAATAATTCAAAAGTATAAATTCAAATGCGCAATAGCATTGAGTAAATATTATATTGTACATGGAGAATCATAAACCGAAATTTACGATCTGCTAGGAACAAGAAAAACAAAATATATTGTGACATTATTATCAAGTTCCAATTCAATACACGGCAAATTTAGTACACATAAAAATTAAAAAAAACTTTAAAAAGAAAAATCACAGACTTCCCTTACATAGATCAGAGACCCTAGCGGGATAACAATACAAATTGAAGAATAATAAAATAAGCATAATTATTGACCTTACCCATAACTATAATAGTCATAAGGAGTCATATGATTTCATATGATACTTCGTTAAATGACCTATATGATTCGATATGATTTAACAAAGTCGTAACCAATCATAACCTTTACTATAATGGTCATTATATAATCATACCAAAACGTCAAAACCAAAATTTAAAAGAAATGAAATAAAAATATAAATTCTATAAATAAATGTTTTTGGTCTTTTTTATTTTGAGTTTAGAAATAGTTAGGGCTATTATAATAACAAAAAAAAAAAAAACGTATCTATGGCTATTTTAATGTGTTTTTAATGTGGGTGTGGTATGTATTTAGTTTAAATGCATTTAATTTCATATCCATACTACCTTTTCTCGCAAAATCACTTTTTCAACTTGCGAAATACGAAAATGCCTGTCGAGCACTATTATTTAAAAAAAAAAACTTTATGATATTCTATAACAAAGTCGGATGTCAAACTTTAATAAACATAATTTATACGTTATAAATACAATTCAAAAACGTATAAACGCTGCCTTAGATAACAGTTTTCTTCAAAACTATTAGCAGTATTTCACTAAAAACACAATTCTCTATTTCACAGTTGTATATTGCTTTGTCTAGAGTACGATCTTTTGATAGTGTTAGTACTCTAGACAAATATAAAATATTATGAAATGTTTGAATAAGTATTAAAATGTTAAACTATTTTTAAGATATTAAATAAAGTGAATTATAGTTTTAACTAATAAGTTAATTATACTTGTTCAATTTGTATTTATTATGTAATAAAAAAATATTTAAAACATTGATTTTTTTTAAGAAAATAAACAAAATAAACAAATAAAATCAATTGTTTCATTTATAATGCTAATGCTAGACTGGCGAATGTTACGCCAGGAATAGCTAGTTTTTGCATAATACTCTATGTAACAATCTTGTACACATGTAAAAATTTTGCAAAAAAAAAATCAATATTTTTGAAATATCCTGTGAAGAGACCCTGTTCTAAATTCTATATATATATATATATATATATATATATATACCTAAAACTATGTCTTCAAATTGTACATAAGCCGTACAGAATTAGAACATTAGAAGATTTTTAATTTAATTAAAACTGAAATAGAAATTCAGGCCAATTTGAAAAAAAACTAAAAAAAGAGAAAAACAAAAACAAAAAATAAATAAAAAAATTGGGTAAAAAAATGTTGACAAATCCGATTTCTAAAATAAAAAAAAAAAATAATAATAAAAAATAAAATACTTTTTTTTTTTTTAAATATTTTTTATTTTGTGTTGAAATTGCTCAATTTTCCGTGAAAATCATAATAAAGAAATAAAAATAAAACAAAATTAAAAAAATAAAAGAGATAAAATGTGAACCCGGAAAATTCAACAAAATAAAATACATAATAAATATATACTTACTTATATATATATAGTACAGCATTAGACAAACAGGAACAGCATTAGACAATATTTATTTTTTATAGCATATATTTTCAAATAATTACATTTATTCTTCTTACTTGGATGATGTGAAGAAAGTCAAGAGCTTCTGGGCATCGGAAGAAATATCTCGTCTTTTAAAATCTCGCTTTTCAAAATTACCCTTATGGTGGATTTTAATTGACCAATATTTAAAATTTTAAAAATTTTATTGCCTTAAAAAAGGGAGATAACATAAAATGACGTTCTTTTAAATGAGAGCTCAATGCGTACGACAGGAACAGAAAATATTATTTACTGGGGATATTTTCAAAAAATTTGGGATACTATACTTTGATAAAGTATATTTTTAAAATATCGGAGATCAGTTACTTTGGATCGGTAACACTTTTTAACAATTTTTTGATTAATTGCATATAAAATAAAATAAATTTTTTCAACAGATGGTGTTGACGGCTGAATTGTTGTGTTTTTTTGTGTATAAAATAAATTTTCCAAATAGAAATTTAGAGAATTCTTTGCAGCGATCAATTTTTTTCTTACATAAAAAATCAATAAACTATATTTCCCTTTTTAGAACCAATAAAATTTTTAAGATTTTAAATATTGGTCAATTTAAATCCACCTTTATTCTGATCAACGATTCGTCATTTTGACGCTACTACAAGAAATCTGCAACAATTGCAATAATTGTCTATCGTCGGTAGTATGAATCGCAATCGGCTAAGAAAAAAGTGTTGCCATTTGGAATTGATAGAAAGGTGAATATATATTAAATGCATATAAATATATATTAAATGCATGAATATATATAAAATGAAAGGTTCCAGGTTCGATTCCAGATGAAGTAAAAATTTGCTTTATGGGTTTTTCGACCTGGTTCAGTCCAGTCCCTTTGTCATTGGGATAAAATAAATGACAAAAAATAATTGATTAAATTAAGAAGGCTTAGTTCCTGACAATAGTGGTAGTTTTCCAAATCTAATGAGTTAAGCCAGTATAATTTGATAAATAAATGTTCGAAAAACATTGTACATATTGTAGTATAAACTTGCAGTACCGTACTTAATTAAGCATTTCTAAGGTACTGTCAATAACATAACAAAAAAAAAGTGAAGTAGGTAGTTTAAAAAAAAAACGTGAATATTAATAAATTAATTGCAATTAGAAAGTAGGTAATGAAATAAACAAAAAAATTCAATCGTTAAGAAAAAACGATTGCAATCGACTCTAGTCATTTTGACGGTACACCATCATTTTGCGTTGATTATAATAATGACCAATTTCGTTTTAAGTCCAGAATATTTACCATTAATTATTTTTCTGCGTAGCCACGGTTGGATACAAAAACGGAACCCGGAATTTCAAACCCGGCCCAATATATAAGCAAATAAAACAAATGATACTGCCAATCTGTAGATAATGATAGATAAATTGTATTGAAAAGTACCAACCCTGGTCATAAATAAATATTTATACATATATACATATATATAAAATGTAAACATAAATCAAAAAAGGATCCAAAATCCTTTTTTTTTTTTTTTATTTGTTTTTGTTTTCTTTCTATACTTTTAATGATTTCTTTGGATTGTATTGTGTCTTAAATACAAATAAAAACATAAAAGAAAACAAAATTAAAAAAAAAAAAGAAAAAAAAGAAACAAAAGTATAATAATAAATGAGAACAACAATACATTACATACTTAGTTGACCTTGTCAAGTTTGAGATACTATACTTCACGTATAAAACCATCTACTTATATAAATAATATTAGAACGTATTTACTTGTCCTTTTCAATAGTATTGAAGTGTACTGTTTTACAAAAAATTGCAAAAAATTGATTTAGATAGTCTAGCTAGAATATCAGTATAGTATTAAATAACTTACAAAGTCTGGAATTAATTTTTGATGGAATTTGTTACAAGTGATGGTAATCTTTGATCTAATCCTGTAGAACATCGGTAGCGTTAACATAACTTGCAACAAATTTCATCAAAAATTAATTACCGTAAAGTTCTGAATATAATACCCAGGTACTCTAATTGGAAAATGCCAATATTCTGAAAAAATAATAAATCCAATTGGTATACCCAGGTACTCTAATTAGACTTTTACATCCAGGTACACTATATTCGGAAAGCAACATATAGATATGATCGTTACATATCCATACATATGATAGCTTCTGCACAAGTAGTAATATTAAAATAAAACCAATCAACACAATAGGTTTAGCAATAGATAACATGAAAATGATTTTAGTATTAGATAACATCCAATATCGAAATAGTTCGAAATTAATTTTTTTTTTTTTTTTTTCTAATTACTGTACCCGGGGTTCTGTACATGGAAAAATGTTTCGATTAGTTCATCCGGGGTACTTTATTGGGAGGGGTATTATATTCAAAACTTTACGGTGCATACTTTGTAAGTTATTTTTGATGGAATTTGTTACTGATCTAATCTTGTAGAACATCGGAACACCCTTCGGTATTTTTTTGTAGTGTGGTACTAAAATTCATTATACCTCGTCCGGCTGATTGTATAATGAGATGATTGGTATGAAACCCTACCCAACATTTTGATTAACAAAAACATCATTCAATTGAATCTAAATCTTGTAATTTAGTTAAATAATTTATAATCACAAACGTAAATACATTAATCCTACTACAACTGACAATTTCCATAATTTCTAGTTGAAGCAATGAATTTTCAAAAGTTGTTCTTGTGTAGCAGAACTAAAGCGTAATAAATAAAATATAAATTTTAGAATATCGCCGTGCATTGTAACTGGTGGAGCTTCAGGATAGTGATAACGATGATGAATGAATGTAATAATTACAGCTTGGATCATCATTATTGTCCTGTAATCCCATCCGAGAGGCATATGACGGATTTCCCGCTTCTGTTATCTAGGTGTTCCGCTCGACACCTCCGCATGAAATATGCCTCATCCCAAATCCGATATGCGAGGCCGACAAAGGCTGTAAGAGCATTTACCGTTGATTTGATCGCGATCAGCTCTTGGGGATCTACCGTTTGTTGTCATGTTTCAAGAAATGTTATCATCATTGTCCTGTTATCGCATTCGTGGACATAGGCTGGATTTCCCGCTTCTGTTATCTAGGTGTTCCGCTCGACACCTCCACATGATATATCCCGCATCCCAAATCCGATTTGCGAGGCCGACCAAGGCTGTAGGAGCATTTACCGTTGATACGATAGCGATCAGCACTACCGTTTGTTGTCATATTTCATAAAATGTTATCAATTGATTAGCTTTTGGAAAATTTGCTCAGATATGGGGGATAAAACCATAAGCTCAAACCTGACAGATACGCTCACCCATTGGATGGTCAGATTCATCTACTTACAGGCAGCTCATTGTGAGTATTGACACCTTTTGCAGTAGCAGTTACAACGAAAAGATGCAGACGCTACATACATGGTTACGAAAAATACCCTTAATCTCAAAATATTCAGTTCCGGTCATGTATGTCCCGCATTTTGTTGCTACTTAAGCCGTTTCCCGATACACTCCATGCTTCCCCATTTTTCTGTTACCTACCCATCCTAGTAAACCGGGAAATTGGGACCCGATCGTTTGTAAGAGTTGCTAGAGTTAACAAGAGTCACCATATGTGAAGAAGAGAGTTGGAAAATAAGGTGGGAGAGGGACCATAAAATCCACCAATATACCATTAGACCCCCCCCCCCCCATTTTTTGTTTAAATTAGTTACACAACACAACTGTCGATTAGAGGGTAAGAGAATTATTATTGCTAATACGAGGGAGATTGCTACTCAAAAGCTTGATAATGTTTGAAAAAAATTTTGTTAGATTTTCTACACGACTGTCCGGTGATCAAATTTCGGAATTCATATTAGTTTAAAGACTCTTCAAAGCTTTTTCACCGTAAAAAAAATATTATTAGGGTTGATTAGAATATTTATTAATTAAAATCGAATTCAGTCCTCACATTGGGCAACCAACTTCGTAGGCTCTTCTTCGTAGAACCTTCTTTAACTCAACTACCATCAGTTATAATAAACCGAACATAGAATGAAGAAGAGCTGACAACTTCATGTTAAAAAATACTATATTTGACAAATCAAGAAATCTCTTCTAATACGAACCCAATTAAAAAAAAATATACTACTTAAGCTAACAGAGCGGAGATGGAAGGGGTTCAATGATCGTTGGCTTATTTCGAATATATAATCATTGAACATAACTAAAATATTTAACCGCTAATAAATGCAAAAGTTAAATCATTCAAAACAGACACAAACTTCAACTTAAAAACCATACAACTGCCCTCTGTAATCTAATGAAAAGCTATACAGGGTCAAAAATACAATCAAAGAATATAGGATTAAAAGATTTAACATAATATTTCAAGCGTCAGTTTAAATTTATTATTACATTCCTTAATATTATATAATAATGTACTGGTTATAGTCTGATGATTCAATATACAGTTATTAATGAAAATGAAAATTCTACTAACAAATAACAACAATAATAGAAATTCATTTGCTCAAAAGAGAGAAAAAAAAATAGCAAAAAATCATCTGAAATGAGAGTGTGTTTAACGAATATGACATTTATAACTGTTATAAAATGTCAATGTCTTTTATTTGTTTTATTTTTTATTTTTTATTATATTTTTATTTTTTTTTTTAGAATTCAAAATTGTTATTATTCTGATGTTAATATACAGAGAAGAGGGACACAAAGGTGTTTTCTGTTTTCCATTTTATTCATGAGTGTCCTAGAAAAGGACTTTGAAAATATTAACAAATAATGATATTAACAATAATGGTAACAATATAATACTGCACTATACATATTTATAGTTATACTATTGATTATTATACTTATATATATACATATATATATTTTCTATTCATAGAGGTTTGTTTTCTTTCTGTAATACTCTTTATTTTCTCGATGATAACATATTATATTCCTTTATGTCCTGTATTATTAATGGGTGACTGATTTTTCTTTTCAATATTTTACTTATTTGTATTTATTGTAGTGAAAATGAGGACGACCTCCTGAAGAGGAGGTGATGAATAAAAATAAAATCAAAACAGTTTGTATAGAGAGATAATATTATATTATTATTTTTATTAGACATTTTGCCATGATCATTTTTAACAATATATGTATGTATACTCGCATTACTGATACTAACAATTTGTCAGACTGTTTTGTTGTTGTTGTTGTTGTAATTTTTGATAAATTTAAATAATTATGTAGATTATTGTAATTCATATTTGTAAACATATATTATTATATATTTTTTTTTGTTTTTGATTCAAATAAATTTATATATATACTAGTAAATCCCCTGTGCAATTGCACAGAAGCAGTTCTTTCAGGTACAATTTTATATAAAAAGAAATATTTGTTTTGGTATAATTGTAGTTGTTTTCTGAATCGTTTGATTCTTGAATATATATATACATATATATATATAATGAAATTAAAGTATAGTACCTAATACTTTATGACGAAATTAACACTAATTTCAATATAACTTAACACAATAAAATCCCATTACTCTCAACGTAGTAGATCGATGTATTTTAATTCATGTATAGTCAAAAACGTTTGTAGTCACAATTCTGTTATAGCAATAGTCAACAATTTTTTTGAAAGAAAGTAATAAACTTCATAAGTTCAAACAATCGATGTCGACATTAAAATATAACCCCAATTATTTCAATAAAACAAAAAATAAATCAAAATAGAATTGTTTTATTAAAAAACTGATTTATATATTATCTTTTTCTGTTTTTTATTACAAATATATTTTGTGATTACATAACAGAATAATTGCTATTTATGAATAGAATAAAGTTTAAAATTTTTATACGAAAGATATTTTATTGAATTTGATTTTGTTTATAAAGATGCCGTTTTTAATTTACTACGCCTATAGTCACAAAACGGTTATAGAATATAACCGTGTTTTATTGTATATATTTTTTTTTATAATAACAGAAGCAAATGAACTAACATTTATTATAATATCATTTTTGACGAGTTTGATCTGATCTGATTTTTGTATTTCTGTGTTGTTTTCAATTTTTGTTTTTGTTCTTTTTTCTATAAGTTTGTGTGTCTATTTAAAATGACAGCATTTTTATGAAGCCTTTTTAAGAATTGTCCGTAATTGAAATTTGCTTTAGAGTATAGATGTCGCTCAATTTGGAAATAACAATTGTCATTTATTTGGTGTAACTGTTTGAAATGTTTTAAGTATTCAGCACCAAGAACTTGCTAACATTTTAATATTTTTAAGTTCTATTTAATTATTCTTGCTTTCTTACTCACCACGTTGTTCATCTTGTGTATTATATATAAGATATATATAATTTGTTTGTTTTCGTCATGACTGTATCAAGTCAAAAATATAGTTTTTGTATTAAGTCTTTGAGACCCACGTTAAGCGATTATGTAATGGGATAATATTTCGATTTCAAATCTACAAAAATATGGATTGCTCTTGTTTAGTTGCGTACTTAGGCCGTATGTGAACCTATCTTATTTCGCACTTGTTACTTCGCAAATAATAAGATTTACTAAATTAAAATAAATAAAAATCTCACTAAATTTTCCTCCGAAATTTTTGCAAATATCAAAAAACAAACCCCTCAGTAACATAATCTTCTTCTTTTATTGCATATCCATATTTGGATGTCAGCGGTTATTTAATATTGGCAACGATGTCCTGATAGATGTTTCGATACGTTGCTGAGCGAATTAAATCGCCAAATCAATACCATGTTCATTATTCCTATATACCTCTTTTTCCTGCAATTTTGCTTTGAACTATTAACTGAAGTAGCTCGTCCATGTATAATATGCCCAAAGTACCCACGTAACATTTTTTTTTGCTATATGACTCTTACGCACTCTTGTAACACTTATATAAACACTCTTATAGCAGTATTAGTGTAAATTTGGGTGCGTTATAGCACCGGAGCAATTATTGTAATATTTTTATAAGATTAGTATTCATATGTATTAGTGTATATGTTTTTATTTTGAAATGAAATTCATTTGAAATAATTTATATTGTGCGAGAGTGAGAAAGGTATTATTTTTTATTTTAGAATAATAGTTCTACTATGGAGTTTATATATCTATGGAGAGCACTTGCTGAAAATCCCATTATCCCATACTCCCGAAATTGTTAAAAGAATATTTTTATGGCAATATTAATCACATTATTCCCATAAAAACATTATTATAACACCTTTAGTGCTTATCGGGAGTCATATAGGAGTCTTATAGCACTAATTTTGTTTTTATAACAATAAAATAACAGTGAAAATAGTCGAATATTTTCCTTTTAATTTTACTGATATGCTTATCATACAGATACGCGTATTTCGTCTACTACTTGCAGATTTCTTCAGTGTTTTGTACTCGACTTGTCAGCATATCAGTAAAATTAAAAGGAAAATATTCGACTATTTTCACTGTTATACCAAAATTTTACCTAACGCTGGAAAACAAGTTTTTATAAAAACAATAAAATGTTATATGGGTTTTGTTCTTTTAGACTTAGAAGTACTTCTATTTCTGTGTTTATTCTACGAACAACTTCTTCGTTTGTAATTTTATCTGTCTAGGATCGTAAACGAAGGCCTAAATTCATTTAATAACAGAAAATTTTGTGCTCAAGTAATATATTTCTTACTGTTTTAATTTGACATCTAGTTTCCTTTTCGCAGCTCCAATCATCGTGTAACCAGCATTCGAGATATTTGTATGTGGATACTCTCTCAATTGAATGGTTAATTATTTTAATATTTGCTGCAGTGTATAAGTATATATGATTAAAATACAGACAAATGAAATAAAGCCAAATGAAAATACAGGCAAATGAAAAACAGGCAAATGACATACAGACAATGGATATTAACCCATTATAAATAAATCATGCAGTATCTATGTTAGGAACAAACAACGTGTAGAAATGGATTTTCTAGGACTAAATTATACATATATAGTCAGTCCTATTATTGATTTAAACTTTATACCTATATACCCTCCCCATCTTACATAAATACAAAATATTTGAATAGATTAATAATTATTAAATATATTATTGTCAAAATTCAAAAACAAAAATTTTTTATTATTATATTTTTAATTAATTCTTCGAATTCAGTGTTATTTTCCATAACTTTAGAAACAACAATACAAAAAAGGACGGGGCTATGCTCACATAGTATAAAAATAATACAATTTTATAAACAAAAATTATATTTTCAGTTGAATATTTTTCATTTTCAATTATATTTAAAATAAACAAGACAATAATATAATAATATTATTTTTTTTTATTATTAATTTTAAAGACAATAACATAATAATACAATTTAATAATAAGTTATTAAAAAAGTTTTATAAGTGAAATTGGAAACAAAAAAAATGAAAAAGAAAAATAAATTTTCCAAGTATACTAAAGAAAATTCATTTGAAAATGTACTTATATATATATATATGTTAAAAGTGTGTTAATATTATATAAAAACAAATGTATAAGGTTAAGGTAGTATCATACGTCATTATAATAGAACATTTTCTCCTTCAATTTGAATTATTTTTTTTTTTTTTTTGCTTTGGAAGAATATTTTTTTACCCTTCGATGCTGTTGAATATTATTAACTTAAGATGTTTTTGGTAGATACATATATAAGCAATTCTCACTCAATATCTATAATTTAAAGTAAACATTTTTAATTCAAAATAGAAAAGTAAGGTTAGCTGAATTTAATTTGAATTTAAATTTATTGAATAAATTTTTAATTTTTCAGATTAATTTTCTTCTATTAGAAAAACTGTTTTTATTATCTATACATATTAAAAAAAAAAAATAATGAAAATTACTAGATTCATCTATTTATTAAATTTTATATTTAAACTAAGTTAGTTGTAACATTTTTTACTAATTTTTACTAGAACAAACCCCCGGTACATGCTCGGCCGAGCAAAAGAATGCAATTTTTCTGTGAAACGGCACAATAAAATGATTTTTCATAAAATTAAACATTTGATGAAAAATCATAATAGAACGCCATATAAAAGAATAAAAATGTTCAAAGTTAATCTTTATAAAATAAAATATCAAAACTATCAGAAATAATTAAACTTTTTTTCTAAGACTTAATTTATTTTTATTATTTTTTTAATTTTCGACGGAAGATGAAAACTTTGAAAAATACTAAGCAGACCGCATACGTAGCCACTTAGCTATGTTGGACTCTAACCCACTAAAGCCACCGAAACTCTTTACCATAATTGATATTATTGACCGAATAATTGATTTTTCGCGTTAATTCGGAAAGTGTAGTGTGTAGGAATATTATAAAAAAATAGTTTCCGAAAATTTTATTAAACCATTAATCATAACTATGGCTTAGTACCATTCATTACCGTTTCCCAATTATTATGAGCTAGTTTTAAAATTTATCATATAGAAAAAATTGGATAAAAAGGAAATATTCTAGCAAACTTCCTGGTATGCAACATTGTCAATTACACTGTCCCTGTTAGTAGTTTTTCCCTGTCTTGGTCCTGCTAGAATTTTAATTTTTAGAGCAGTGGATTTTGTCGCTCTTAACATTGCTGTTTAGAGCTGACCATGGGTGAAGGTAGGGTCAGGGAGAAAATTCCGTCTAATAAAGTCTTATGAAATAAGTTTCATTCTTTTTGATATTTTTTTTATTTTCTAAATAAAAGAGTTTTTATTTTTTGGTTTGTTATTAATAGTATTATTCTATACATTGTTTTCAGATAATTTAAACATATCACATATTCAAATTTATTAAAAATCATTTTATTGTGCCGTTTCACAACAAAATTTCTTTTATTTGGCTGACCGAAGATTTACCAGGGGGTTTTCTAGTATGTATATACATTAAATATTATCAAATCAAATATCCGCTATTCCTTTTTATTAAAATTAACTATTATACAATCTGTAAAATAAAGTTGAACAATAGAATTTTAATATAGCTTCGATAGACATAATAATATATCACATTATTTCATCTGTTATCTCTTTTTTGTATTGGTGAATATACGTTTCTTTAAAATGTGTTAATCTGTAAAATTATATAAATTCATATAAATTTCATGTATCTGAAAAGAAAATACTTATCTTTTACAAATTTTCCTTTGAAATTATATTAATGTTATTCTATTAATTAATTTTTTTTCCTACTAAAAGTGCAAAAAACCAAATGCGACAATCCAAAAACAACAAAAAAAAAATTTTTGACTCAAAAGAGAATTGAACTCACAAAAATTGTTTTATATTAAACTGATTCTTCAACCAACTGAGCTAAAATAAAAATTTATTTCGAAAAAAAAACGAAGGCACACGAAAAACCACGAAAAGTGTGCCTTGACGAATCGTGCTTTTGTGTATTATAATATAGATATGTAATGTGTGTAGTATACAAGACAGACAAAACATTAATGGCTCATTGGCACAGTAATTTTTGGCCATTTTTTTTAAATAAAAAAATTATGGAAAAACAACAACTTACTTTGAAATATGAATTTATATTAATTTCAGCATAAGCGTGTATTCAAATCGATTTGATATGCACGCAATACGCTCTTACTCGCTCACACTGACGCGAGTACAAAATTGCTACTGTAATTAACCACAAGTCGGTCACAAGTTAAGCTATCTTATTTTACATCCTAAATGCATTCAAATGATGATTTTGTTAGCAAATACATTCTTAAATAAAACTATTAATGTGTAAATTCACAGGGAAATTTAATTTTTGGTATTTAATTTTTATTCTTAGGTATACTCTGTACGAGCACTTGGTCTCTCTTAAGATAATAAATTATTAATAAATGAATATAGTAATGTAATTTAATTGCTTCCCTAGAAGTGAAATGTATTTTATTTAATTTACAATAAAATTTATTGATTTCCTTATTCTGTGATTTTATCTTTAATACACTAACTATAATGACATAGAACTATATAATGTTAAGCCATATGTGATATTGCGTAAATGGAAAATACATGTAAATGCCCACAATCGACATATATGGTTATTAAGTTGAATTTGACAATTCGTTAAATTTTCGTTAAATATAGAATTCTTATGACAAATTCCATCAAACCGAACCGAATTCGGCATACATTATGTATGTAATATATTTTTGATGTTGTTTTACTAAGAAATATTTTGTTGTTAATATACGTCATTATGGGACGACATATGCTTTGACAAATATCTATGTCAGCTTCGTTAGATAATTTGACATTTACATAATAAAACATTTGGTGCTATGTCATTATAGTTAGCGCATAAGATTAAAAATATATACTATTCTATTGCAAAAAAGTTGGCCTATACCTGGGTTTGTATTTTAAATACGTTTCAGTACTGGTATAATGACTTCTTATTTTTCTCTAATTTTCCCATAAAATTTCAGCAGACGCGATATAAAATTTTTTATAGTTAGAATAGAACCTACACAACATTTTTTATTGTAATGATAAGTTTAAAGGTGGGTCTTTTTTTGCAATAGAGTTGTATCTAATTATTATAATATATACTTGTCACTATTTGTTCCGCTTTGTATTTCAAACTTAACGAATCTGGCTAGTTGCGGAGCCCATTGCTGTTAAAATAAAATAATATCAGATTATTATTATTATTGTTATTATTACCACACTGTCTTTCTTTGTTGTCTGTTCAGTGTTAGCGGTCATATATGTATTGAATATTATATTATATAATTATATAGGGCCAGAGTTAACTATTGGACATTCAAAAGCCTACCTACAAACCAATTAGAATTATCAACAATTGGAAAACCGATTGTGCTTACTGAAAACTGTATACAACTGTTGCCAAACGCCAGTACAAAAATTGACACAATATAAAAATAAACGAAGTTTTCAAAAAGTATGTGACTATGAGCTAATTTTTTATACTAATATTTCGACTGGTAGCTTAAAAAATTACACTTAATGAATTATTCCACATATGAATGCCGCTTACCGTTTTTTTTTGTCTTATTTCTATATTTACATTTTTTTTCATATTAAAAAAAGATTATTTTAAGCTTAATTTTTGTATGAATAAGAGATGAAAAATTAAATAAAAAATAAATAAAAAAATGGTTATCGTAACAAAACAACCCAACCCAAACCAATGGATAATTTCATGAACAATAAATTTGAAATTATATATAAAATTACATAAATTTTCTAAAATTGAGATATTTTATTATTGTAATAATATTATGTATTACTTTATATATAAATAGTATGTTAAATTTATGTAATAAATTAAATTATGAAAGTTATTATTAATTGTTTTGTGGGTACACTCTATATAGACTCTATATACTCTCTTATACACTCGTATGCGTATATTATTCTTTACACAATACGAAAATAACTGTAATATCAAAACATTAAAAAAAGAAAATTAGTTTTTCATTTCATTCTTCTGGACATCACACCATTTTTCACAATTAAATACAGATAATGGTGTATGAGAGAAAATGGTAAGTGTAAATTGTAAACATTGTCAGAGTTGGAATATTTGGCTTCAATTCAATTTTTTAAAATACTGAAATTGGATTAATATTGAAATTTAATAAGATCTGGAAGATAAAATGATATTTCAGGACAAACTGGACTTCAAAAAAGGACTTCATAAAACATATTTTCGTAAATATATATATATATATAAAAATAAAATGTATGTCTGTTTGGTCTTTATGCGTTACTACACAACTTTGAAAAGTTGTTGAGTATACTCCTGCGAAGATTTCTGGTATAACATTTTTCCAAATGTCGGACAGGTTTGAGTAGCTGTAATATAACTCTTAACACTCATCACGAATACATAAAAAACAATAGTCTTGCAGATCTAAAAAATACTAAACATATAGACAAAAATTTCTGCAAATTTTCATATTAAATGTATTTTTGTATATGGAGTGAAATTTGAGCTATGCCATCTTAAATAGTCATTCATCTGCGACATATGACTATTGCTTCCTCTTCTATAATCCGCCGAGATTTTTTGGTTTTGTTTGAAAACAAAAATTCAAAAAAATTTAAAAAGATTGAAGAACATTCATATATTTTGTTTTACCCATCTGGTACGTACACCGAATAAATCAGAAGGTTTTTCGACGCGAGATCTGGCCACATAAAGTTGTCTATTTGAGAACCGGGGATTCTTCAAATCTACCACAGACACTTCCAGCGATTGTTCCTTGTATTTTGTTGATGGTCATTGCCAAAAGCGAGTCGCGCCGAAAGCTGTATATGCTTGAATTCAAATGGCATACCTTTTGGGATAATTGGAATACGTGGTGCATCTTCCCCTTGAAGTTTATATTTAAAATTGTAGCTTCCATAACATTGCTTATTATCTTTTTAATCAAAAGTCTTGTACCGTTGCAAAATCGTTGGGGATTGATGTTTCGAAGCTTAGAAGATTCTTATTGCTCGTTCGTTTTAGAAGACCAGGCTTGAGCAGTTTGTATTCACACAGCTTCTAGTCTTGCTTACCGTTACACTTCTTTTCTGAAATTTGTAATACAAAGGGTGGTCTTTTGTGCTTCAGATTTAGGTGGATCAATCGATTTCCGTTTAGAGGGGGTTTGCATCACGATCGACGATGCTCGCAAATAAATTATTAATTCGTTTTTTTCCCGATATTTTAATATTTTACTTAATAATTTTTTTTATTATTTTTTTTTTTTAAATATTCTTGATAAGTTCTATGGCAATTATTCAAACCAGCCCGAATTCGCAAAAACGGTAAAAAATATGCTTCTTTATTTTTGAGAGAGTACCTATGCACCAGTTTTTAGGTCTGCAAGACTATTGGTTCTACTACTATTCTTGACAGGTGCTATAAGTTGCATCGTAGCTAACCGAACTAGTCCGAATTTTCAAAACGGTAAAAAATATGTTTGCTTATTTTTGAGAGAGTACTTAAGTTCCAATTTGTAGGTCGATAACACTTTTGGTTTCTCAAATATTCTTGACAGGTATAATAATTTGTATGGCAGCTAACCGAACTAGCCTCAATTTTGAAAAACGGTGAAACACATTCTTGTCTGTTTTTAAAGAAGTATATATGTACCAATTTTTAGGTCTGCAAGACTATTGGTTTTTGAAATATTCTTGACAAGCGCCAGATGTTGTATCGCAGCTAACCGAACCAACTCGAATTTTGAAAAACGATAAAAACATGTTTGTTTATTTTTGCGAGAGTACCTAAGTTCCAAATTTTCAGTTCTATAACGATTTTTGTTTTTGCAATATTCTTAACAGGTGGTAGAAGTTCAATCGTAGCTAACCAAACTAGCTCGAATTTTGAAAAAACGGTGAAAGATGGTTTTTGTTTGTTTTTGAGAGAATACCTATGTACCAATTTTTAAGTCTGCAAGACTTTTTGTTTTTTGATATTGTTTCTGATTAAATCTGGAATGTGTACGGCAGCTAACCGAACCTCTCAGATATTTATAAAAATTTATATACCAAATTTTTAGGTCTGCAAGACTATTGGTTTTTGAAATATTCTTGACAAGCGCCAGATGTTGTATCGCAGCTAACCGAACCAACTCGAATTTTGAAAAACGGTAAAAACATGTTTGTTTACTTCTGCTACAGTACCTAAGTTCCAAATTTCAGGTCTATAACATTTATGATTTTTAAAATATTTTTGATAGGTAGTAGAAGTAGTATGACAACCGAACAAGCTATAACCGAATCAGTGCGAAATTTTAAAAACGGTAGAAGACATTTATGCCTATTCTTACGGAAGTACATATAGTACCAATTTTTAGGTCTGACAATAGTTTTGGTTTTTCATATATTTATGAAGAGATCTAGGATATCTATTGCATGCGGCAGCTACCGGAATCTGTCCGATATTTATAAGAATTTTTGTATCAATTTTTAGCTCTGCAAGACTATTGATATATTTCTGATGGGCTTGAATTACAGCTACCAGAACCTGTTCGATATTAAAAAAATATGAAAAATATTCGTGAAATGGTACTCAACAATTATGCCCAAAATTAAGCCAGAACCTCCGCGAAAGTGTATTCAACAACTTCTCAAAGTTTGATGGCGATCAGATAAATGTTGTAGAAATGCATTAAGGACAAGCAGACATACATTGATTTTTATAGATATATAGATTTACAAAAATTTATTTTATGAAATCCTGAATCCTTTTTTGAAGACCCAGTTTGTCCTGAAATATAATTTTAATTTTCCAGTTCTTGTAAAATATCAATAATAATCCAATTTCAGTATTTTAAAAAAATTATAGTCTATGTCTATTATATAAAAAATAATTCCAAGCCTATGGGATGAACACCCTAACTGCTTTTACACAGAGATTTGGAAGACACAATCACACACAATAGCTTTTTCTGTATGTGAGTTTTTATGGTATGTCTACTAATTTTTAAATGTGGAAGACTATATCATGTATGTAAGTCAAGTACTGCGATGGCAAATTTCTGTTTTATGCAAATTACAGCTCTGATCATTTTTACCCTATCTCTCTCTCTCTCTCTCTCTCTTCATATGTACATTATTGTATTAACTGATAAAATTATTTTATATTTTGTTTTTTTTTGTTTTTTTACACGCATTTTCTTCTTTATGATGAACTGGGATCAGAAAATCGAGATGAAAAATGAAAATTTATATTTTCAGTATCCGAAATTTTGTTCTTTGTTTATGTTTATGATATCAAGATGGTTGTAGGGATGGGTAACGTAATAAAAGAATGAAATGTTGATGGTAACAAAATTTCAATTTGTGTTGTTGTACTCTACTGAAGACGAGCAAAAAAAGTTTGAAGAAGAAACAAATTAAAAAAATTGTGGTTGTTATTTTTTTGTTTTTGTTATTTTTGTTTTTTTGTTTTTTTTTTTGTACATCCTGTGTTAATAATTGCTGTTTCGTTAGTTCGTTTTTGTTGATGAAATTATACAACTCGAATTTAATATTACAACTTTCATTGGTAGTAAATAAATAAGGAATGATTGTATTTCTGTTATTTTGTTTTTGGTTTAAATATGAAAACATTTTTAAATGAAGGTGAACAATTTTTTATATAATAAATATTATATATGTATATACTCATATATACGTTTATATATGTGAATTATATAAAAGTGGGTGAGTTGAGAAATTTTTCATTTAAAATGATTTAATTTTTGTTTTTTTTTTTGTTTCACAAACTATACGAGACTAACTAACTTTTAAATTATATCTCTTCGGATTTATACAAATTGATATAATCTTTTAGTAAATTCTTGGAACAGTTCAAAGTTCAATTATTATTGGATAAAGTTGAAAACTAAAATTAACAAAAAAAAAAAAGAAAAATCATTAAAATCTGTATACAAAATTGGGATGAGCAAAGAAAATACTTTTAAGTTTTAATAATATTTAATTTAAGTTTAAAAAGAATATCAATCATTTCTGAGAATTTTTAATTTATATAATATATACAATATAATATATAGTTATTATAAATATAAATTTTATATATATATTTTTTTATATAGAAATTGTTTCATCTTTACAAAATTGAGATATAAAGTTTCAATTTTTTTTTTTTTATTTATTTTTTAAATTTAATATACTTGAATGAGTATATAACTTGAATTATGTACTTGATTGAATAAGTTTTATATTAAAAAAGAGAAAAAAAAAATAGAAAACAAATTTAACGGTTCTTTTTGTAATCTCTCAGACATCAGTTTAAAATTTTTGCGTGTAGGAATTAAATCCCATTAGAATTTCTATTAGAATTGTGTAGATGGTATAATTTGAATGAATAATTTTGTTGTGTTTGGAAGTTGTAATAATAATAATAATAATAAAAATTATAGATTCTAAGGAATTTTCCATTTTATTATTTTTATTTAAATTAAATTTTTTTTCTCTTAAATTACAGCAATCCTTCTTAGAATATATTGTTTAAATATTTTCATCAAAATGTAAATTTATTATGACATTTAAGAAATATTTTATTAAACACTATAAAATAAATTTCAACATCTTATTTATTGTTATTATAATAATTTAATTAGAAATGTTAAAGTTTACATAGAAATGTGAACATTAACCCATTTTCGGCCAGAAAAAAAAAACATATCTTGATTATCAATTAATCCATAATTGATGCCCAAAAAATTCAAATCTGTTGTCACATTGGGGCTAGCACGTTCCAGAGCCTGGGAAAGAGCTGTTCGAAAAATCGAACACTGGCTGCTATTAGACATTTTTTTTTTGTTCATGAAAATCAAAAATTAGGCTTATATTTTTAGCAATTTGACTCAATTTCAGTGAAATTAAAGCTAAACAATGAATGAAAATATAAAATAGAGTTAAATAAAAACTTTATTGAGATAAGTAATGAAAAATTTATTAACCCTACACTTCATAGTATATCACTGGTGATACATAAATTTCTTCTTATAATAACAACTAAACTCGTGATCTTTTCTTAATATATTTCTCTCACATTATGTTCTATTAATCATTCACTCATAATAAAACCAAAGTCCAGTTATTTAGTTTTTGTTATATTTGTATTATGAGTCCATTCTATGAAAGTGTTCTTCGTACTTGTGCAAGTGTCGAGAGTGTTAGAAGAAAATCAGTTTCAGGTTTTATATTTTTTATAAAAAAAAGGTAAGTAAGA
This sequence comes from Argyra leucocephala, assembly GCA_963942445.1. NCBI lineage: Eukaryota > Metazoa > Arthropoda > Insecta > Diptera > Dolichopodidae > Argyra > Argyra leucocephala. The sequence continues at coordinate 119,021,488 of OZ012681.1, read as the reverse complement.
TTTAATTTTAATAATAATAGGTTTTATTTATTAGAAAATTACATTTTATGCCATTAGTCTTATATATTTACTTTGTAAATCGATTTTAATTTTATGTATTACAGTTGATATATCATGCAGTTTATGCATTTTTGTTAGTACCAATTGACGTATAAAAATATATTGGAAATGCACGTGAGAAACAAGTCATATTTACTCAATAAATATTTTATAAATAATTAAATACATTTTATATAATTTTACAGTGGAAATGAATGATCTAAATGAAAAAGATATTTTAGCTATTCTGAATACATGGGACGAAAGTTAAAATGAATTTTATTGTGAATCAGAATATGAGTTCGATCGGAATCCTATAATTTTACCACCAATTGAAAACAATGGCGATTTGTTTGATATTGAAAATGTATCAATGATAATAATTTATTAAACTGAAACTATAAAGAACATTCCTAGTACTAGTAGTAGCTTTGTTGACCCAAAAACAGCTGCGAAAGATTTAAAAAATAAATACGCAAAAGTTGTGTGGAAACAAAAAGAATTTCCATATAAATCAGATGAACTCAGCTTCAAAGGAACCATAACTCTACCAACTAGTATATTAAATCTGAAAACTCCGTATGAATTTTTTAAATATCTTTGGACTGATGAATTTTTAGAACATATTGTCGTCGAACAAACTATATTGTATTCGTCACAACTACATCCTGAACATCCATTCAAGATAAATAAAACTGAAGTCAGTCAGTATATTGGAATTTGTGTATTGATGTCTGTTATTTGTATCTCTGACACACGAAAATATTGGTCACCAGTCATAGGAAATAATTTAATACAAGAGACAATGACTGTAAATCGTTTTGAGAAAATGAGAAATTTTATTCATTTCAATGACATGCTTCCAAGGAATAGCTCACAGCATGACCATTTGTTTAAAATACGCCCTCTTATAACGTATCTTTTAGAAGAATTTCGAAGCATACCGAAGTGAAGAGTGTATGTCAATTGACGAACAATTATGTTCAACCAAAGCCAGGAGTTATCTGAAGCAATATCTACCAGAAAAACCTCATAAATGGGGTTATAAGCTATTTGTTTTAAGCGGAGTTTCCGGGTTTTTCTATAATTTCGAAATTTATGCCGGGCAAGAAAACGATCTGACCAAGCGGCTATCATATGAACCAGATCTGGGCTGTTCAGCTAACATTATTATCAGATTATTATGCAATGTTCCAAAACATGAAAATTATCGCATATATTTTGTAAACTATTACACAATGTTACCATTACGTGTAGAATTGGCAAAACATGGTATATATGCCTTTGGAACAGTTCGAAGAAATCATCTTCCAAATTGCAAGCTACCTAATGAAAACGAATTGAGAACGAAATACGTGGTATCACTACAGAATACGTCGCATCTATTGATAGCATTGATATTGTCACGACAGTTTGGAAAGATAATAAACTCGTAAATTTGATTTCAACGTTCACGGGAAAATAACCGATGCAAACAGCTTAACGATTTGATAAGAAGCAGAAAGAAATGGTTACTGTAGATTGCCCGAATATAGTTAAAGAATACAATAGGTTTATGGGTGGAGTGTGCTGCATAGTGTATCCACTAGTGATACACATTAAAATCTCTTGATATTTACCAAATTTGTAATTTTTTTTTTATTATTCTATGTATATTATTCTATATTTATTTTATTATACTTTCCTTTCGGAAAACATTTTTTTCGATAACAAATAAAAAATCATCCAGTATAGGGTTAATATAAAATATTATAAATTATGAAATCTTCATCTGAAATCTTAATACAAAAACCATTTTTCATGATATTTTTCAAAGCATTTAGTGTGTAAATGAATGTTGCACTTCCTGTATATGAATTTCGTTGGCTTGCTGCATTTTTTCAATTGACATCGACGATATTTTCCTTCTGCCTTGGAAACAACAACATGTCTGCCTGATTGTTTTGGTACTGCAATAATAATTTTTCAGCAACGAAAACATGAAAACTTTTTTGTGGCATAGATTTTTCATTTTTATATTTCACCACAAAACAGTGTAGCTTCCAAGCATTTACTATCGATGAACTCAAGCCTGCAATCCACAATGGCCAATACTGTTTTTTGCTCTGATATTGATGCAATAATTTGCAACTCCATTATCATGCAAATCGACACCTCCCATGCCATACGGTTATGTGGTTATGTAGAAGTAATAGTTGCTGATAGTTGACATAATCATTCTTTTTTCCAGCATTTAACTGTATTCATTGGTTCGATTTGGTCAAAGGTACAACAAACTGTAACCTTTTTATTATCAGACTATCGACAGAATAATAATTTGTTTGTTGCATCAAATATGTATACATGCTCACCACGATGTAATTTTTTATGTTTCAAATGGTGAGTTTGGTATTCGATTTTTTCGTACTGCTCCAGTGGCAAGGAAACGTTTTTTACCAAGCCAGAATATCAAATAGTATGATGTGAAAAGTTATCAAAATAAGCTTTGTGTCGTTTTGTATGTTGAAAGTAATCAAATGACGACATCGACATCTAAACCAATTTGCTTATTATAGTTGTCGCTTGATCCAGCATATATGCTATCCATGAGAACAAGTATCCACCAGAAGAACATAGGCACCATATTTTACAACCGAAACGTATTGGTTTATTTCTAATATACATCTTACAGGATTGACGACCAAATTAAGGCACCATCTGTTCGTCTATTGAAAAATTCTCAGACAAAACATCAAATTGATCTATTTCCGGCAAATTCTAATATTTTCAATTTTTTTTTTTTATTTAAGTTTAATTATTTACCTGATTATTTAAGGTAAATAATTACAAGTTTTTAATTACAAAAGATATTTTGTACTTACTATTTTTTCTTACCTGTATTTTATATTACTATTATAAATTATTATATTGGTAATCTTATAGCTTTTATTTTAAATTTTTATTATACAAAATTATGATATTTTTTCTTACAAATTATTTCATATAATTTTTATTATACATTGCAAATGTTAGAAACCTTATTTTAAACATTTATAAATAGTATCTAGATTAAAAAAAATAATTCCGGATTGAAAAAATTTAACAATAATCATAAATAAATAGAAAGTATGAAAAAATATTAAATTATTAGTTGTAAAAAAAAATGTCAAATAGCGGCCAGTGTTCGATTTTTCGAACAGCAATATTTATACGTATATGACACATTCTGGTGGGGTAAAATCGACCAAAAATATAAGAATATAAAAAATATGACTTGAAAACCTCATCATTGGTTTTTGAATTAAAAATTTAAATTTGTTTTCTTTTCATTTCCAAAAAATCGTTAAAATTAGGAGTTTTTTCATACCTCCACTATCTTGAGAACGATTAATTCAATTTTAAATGTAAAACACTTATTTGAAAGTCAAGAGTCCAAAGTTTATTGATGTATTAAATTTTAGTTAAAAATATACAGCTATAACAGAAAAAAACTTTAATAAAAATAGGTAATTTTGCTGTTTGAAAAATCGAACAGCTGCCGAAAATGGGTTAAACAAAACTTTTACGAATACATACATAATCTGTAGGAGTGATATGACTTCAGTCGTTGATTCGAATAAAATGTGCGGCTCTTCTGAGGGAGATGTTGTATCAGCGTAGAAACTACTGACCATAGCCAAAGGATAGCTGGAATTGCTAGCTTTCTAAAAATATATATCTTTAGTGGCACATCTTATTCTTTAAGGACGAAAAGGACATTTGAAAGTATCCTTGCTGTTTTGAAGATTTTGTATAAAAACCGTTATATCTGTTGATCCATTAGATATATATATATATATATATATATATTCAGTTACATATTCTAGAAAGATAACAGTCTGGAGCATATTTTAACATTTATTTTATGATGATTGGTGCTGCCGTTATGGAGATATTGTAGTTCAAATTAGAAAATTTTGGAAAAAAAAAACAATCTCTATTTTCTTCCTTGAAAAGTCAAATATCTCAAGATTTTACCATTAAACCTCCCTAATGCTTATATACTGTTGAAAAGGTATGTTTTTCTACTATAACACATGCATACATACTTTATGTCTACGTCGAATAGTTTAGCATTTATTAAAAAATAATGTTTTTTTTTACCCTTTTTCTTTATAAAACTAGGAATGTGCCTTCTACGAACTGACATTATATCTTTCTTATATCTGAATCTGGCTTATATCTTTTAAACTATTCGACATAGAAATAAAGTATGTATGCATGAGTTATAGTAAAAGAATATACCTTTCTAACAGTATATAAATAATGGGGAGGTTTTATGGGAAAATTTTGAGGTATTTGACTTTTCAAGGAAGAAAATAGAGATTGTTTTTTTTTTTTAAATTTTCTACTTTGAATTACAATATCTCCATAACGGCAACACCAATCATCATCAAACAAATGTTAAAACATGCTTCAAACCACTATCTTTCTAGAATATATAATTGAATATATATATATATATATATATATATTGAATGGATCAACAGATATAACGGTTCTTATACAAAATCATCAAAACAGCAAGGATACTTTCAAATGTCCTTTTCGTCCTTAAAGAATAAGATGCGCCACTAAAGATATATATTTTTAGAAAGCTAGCAATTCCAGCTATCCTTCGGATATGGTTATTAGGTTCTACATCGATACAACATCTCCCTCAGAATCCCCAAATGTGCTCATTCCGTAGCTAAAATTTGTTCGAAAAGTATATTAGGTAATCATAATAAAATCACAAAGAGGTGAGAGATTGAAAAAAAATTATCCAATATACAAATAACCCAATGAGTAACAATTGATACACTTTCGCACACTTGATTACACCACGTTCTGGCGCGCTACACAATACAGCTATTAAATTTTTGAGAATAAAGGTTAATTTCCCTTCCATAGAGGAAAAAAGAAATGCCTTATCGTGAATGCTATTAACTAGCCAGACGCACTTCACATAATATAATATCTAAAATTCTACAAAATCAACTCTGTCCGAATAAAACTTCAGACAAAGATCAAATTATCCACTGAAGCTCGATTTGTATGTCTTTCCAGAGTTCTATACAGACAAAAGCACTTTAGATCAACTTAAAATCATAATACATGATAACCTATCCTCCTAAACACACCTTCTGTAAACTATAAAAAACTGTACATCTAAATAAAACAGTCGCTCTTCACTCCACACATTCCAAAATATTCACACATGAATCAAAATAAAACCCACGGTGTAGTCTGGGCGATAGTCAAAAGTAACTCATTCTGAAAGACCCGTGCTGATGGAATATTCCATTCGAGCTTACCACCATATACAGGACACTGAAACACAAATCAAAATTTTATAATATTTATTAAAAATCTATACAACAATGATTACAATATGTTATCATATACCAGAAATTCCAAAACCAAAGACAAGGGGAAACTGCGATTGGGTATCAGGCCACTTAGGCATAGATGGCAATACTAAGGCAGATTTTTAAGCAAATATTGTGGGTAAAATTCATCTGACAAGTGGTTCAATTATGTCATATGGTCATGCCAAAATGAAAAGAGCTACATACAACAAACAGCCTGCAATTCTTTCAATCGATTTGCCAGAACTCACAATCTCAATGCAAATGTCCCTAGTCCCATCAAATTGAAATTAATTAATTTCAAATCAATAAAATCACACGACTACGCCTTGGGTACATCTTCCAAACTCCCAAACATATATATGCAATACCCGTTACATGTATTCATTGCCCTGAAATCGTGCCAATAAAAGACATATTCATAGAATGCTCATCCAACATTCAAATTATATGCCAATACAACTCCACACCACTATATATAAGCTAGTTAAGCCTTGACTTATTATGTTTCAATTAAATTGTATTTTGTTTATATATTTGTTAAAAAGGACCTGAATTTGGCTTCCGATCCGCTGATCAATAATTAAATTATTCAAATTATACAAAATAGTAAAAAATATGATTAGGTATATAACAATGAATTTGTTTTTAAATAACAAAAATAAAAATTAAAATATAAAAGAAAGTAAATTGTGGAAGAAAAAGTTAATTAAAATTTAAAGACATTATTGTAAAAAAAAATGATAATGAAATTTTTCTACAAAATTTTTACTACATAATCTTATAAAGTGGACTTCTACAAAAAATGGCGTTAGTCTGTGTTGTTTTTCAGAAATGTATTATGGCTTTAGACACCTCCAGAAGATCTTAGAATAGTTTTCGAACATTATTTGTCATTAAATATAGACATTCAGCTCATAGTAAAAATAAAAAAATTGTAAGCTAGATGTGAAAACAAAATGTGGAACATGGTAGATGTTTGTTTTATTGTTCTAGACAATTTATTTTGTGGAAAAAATTCGTCTAGTTTGAATGTACCGTTATAATTGGTTTTAAAATTATGCTTTTGAAATAATTTCAATTATTAATTTGTTATTTTTTTGTTATAATACTGTTCACTACTATTTAGTACTAACTTTAGTACTCTTTATAAAATTTAGAATAAAATGTTTTATGTTTACTATAAAAAACTTAAAGAATTTTCTCTATAAAATTTATTCATTAATTACGTCTTCTTTAAAAGACAAAAGACTTTCCAATTGTCGGTATATCATTTTGTTAATGTATATAATACATTAATATATATATATATATAATTATAATGTATAAAATAAAAATTTATATAATAAAAGTTCTCTAATATCCGCAAAAAATTATATGCATATATTGTTTTCCTATCTTCTGTCATCTACTTTTTTTTTTTTTCTTTTGAATGTCAATGAGATATTTTGATTCTCTATTGCCCAAGGTCGAATTTTATAGAATTCGTATGATGATAACAAAATGTATTAGACATATATGTATGTATGTATATATAATAATTATACAATGATTTTCTAATACGTATATAATATACGTATAATATTATAATAATACAATGTTAAAGCTCAAAATGTAATTGACAGTAAAGTTCAAGGATTATAAGTATTAAAATACACCATACATTGATATTATAAAAAAAAATATAACTAGTCATAATTTCATTTTCTTACAAGGAGATGAAAAAAAAGATACAAATACAGCAAAAAAAAAAAATATATTAAAAAATTTTCAAGAATTTTTATTAAAATACAATTTTTTTTTTGTTTATTCTATAAATTTGTTTTTAATTTAATTTTTAATAAATAATATTAATATAATAAAAAAATAAAAATTCTAATATAAAATTACCAGTTTACTATTAAAAAAATATCTAATAAGAATTTTTGAAATAATTAAAATTTAACTGTAAATCTACAATTACGCAGGCAATGTAAAAAAAATTGTAATTAAATTTTAGTTGATAAGAGATAATTTTAACTTAAGCTCTAAATTAATATAATAAGTCGATAATGTCATCAGTATATATTTAAACTATATTTTGGAATAAATAAGGATTAAATTAATTAATTAATTAATTAATTAACTGTAAATTTTGTATTAAAAAATTGAAAGATTACCAATAGTTCGAAATAAACTGTTGCATTCGATTTTCGGTTTCGATTCCGAATACAATAACGAATACAATACCGAATACTAGTAAACATATTTCGCATTAATTGGTTGAAATTTTTAATTGAAAGTATTGTTAGCACGTCCAATTAAAAATAAATATTATATTTACATATACAATACTATACTAGAACTCTTAATGATATTATTATAAGCCTAAATCATAAATTGGGAATAAATTATTTAATTTAGGTATAGAAAAAGACACAAACACGGACACAGACATTGACACAGACACATTAAAAACAAAAAATAATTTTTATTTTGCTTAACTTTGAATTTATCAATGATAAACACTGTAATTAATAATAAATATAAACTTTTATGTGACCTGACCTTGAAATGACCTTAATGTTTGCTATTACTTTGTTCATGTAATGGTATTGTTTCAAACGTTTTGTTGTTTTTATTTTTGCTTTTGACCTCGCAGTTCTCGAAAATATACCCATTTTAGTCTACATTATAAAGTTGTTCGGTCCCTACAACTGATCTGAATGATTTGATACAAGTTCTATAATTTTCTGAACTAAAAATAAGCTCCCCAAATTTTCATTATATCTACAATTATATGTTTTTGTTATTATTATTTTAATGAAAATTGAATGTGAGATTTTTTCGGAAATATTACTGTAAAAATTTTTAAGTGTTATCTGAATTTCACATATCCTTCAAATTCTTCCTTCCTTTTTCCTCCTTCCCTATTTGTTCCACAAAACAAAATTAAATTTTGAAATGACAAATACAACAATTTGTTATTAAAGTACTTAGATACTTACTTTAAATTTATTTTTCTTTTAAGTAAATAAATAATAAATTTTGGAAAATTTTGTAACAAAAATTTAAGATAACATTATGTAACATAAAATTAAGTGGATTTTTTTTTACTTCCTGTTGGTTTTTTATTGCTTTTTTTTTCTTTTTGTTATATGATGTGTATTTTAATTTTACTTTTTAATGTTGCATAAATTATTTTTTGTTATGTAAAAATATATTTCCAAGAAGTATATATATACAATTATAACAGTAGTGGTAGTGGTTATACTACTTCAACTGATTACTAATCAGCAGGCATTAGGCTCGAATTCCAGTGTGAATGCATTCGATCAGAGTGTAAATGGTGTTAATAATTATTATTTTTATTATTCGTTGGAATCAATATTGGAATACATTTTGGTTATTGCTATATAATGTATCAGTATACAAGAGATGTACATAATTTTTGAAACAATTATGCTTAATTTGTAAATTAGTGAAAGCAACGATTTTGTGGGTTAAGGGGATTAAGCGTAAAAATTTATTGCGCGTGTTGTTATTAAAACAATTTCATTTAAGAAAATAAACACATTTCGTCCGGTTTAGAATCGAATCGACAAATCAAATTTGGTAAGTCGATACATAAAAAAGATTTTATATTTGAAAGATGGTTTTTTCTCAACCAATTTATAGTTATGATATTTGCAGATATAGTTTTGTATTTTGGTAAATCAATCGAATTCGAATCGCGATGTTTTTTGTTAAATACGATTCGAATTTAGTACCTACATGATTTTCTTCATTAATTTAAAATTAAATTTAGACAACAAAAAAATAATTCATTTTAAATCCTAGCTTCAGCAGCTGTATGATCATTAATCTTAGATTCAGGTTCAGCAGCTGGATTCCTAGCTAGCTGTATGATCTGTATAATCTGTATTTTTCTTTGTGCTATGTAATGTTTGTTTATTATCCTGGGTCACAGTATTAAGTGAAGTGGCTTAATGAACTATTTGTTAACTCCTTCGACATCCTGGCTGTCGAATATCGTAGCCTATCGAATGAAACGTTTTAATTTAATGTTTCTTTTTTACTACAAGTCCATGTTGTCAAGCCTTCACTTACTTCAAGCCATCACTTACCAAGTTTTTGTTTTTATTTTATTTATTTGATTTATTTTAGTATACATGTAGTTGGCATTAATTGGTAAAAAATATAAATTTTTGTATGTTAAAGTTTTTGAAATTTTTATCCATTAACTTGTATATATCTTTTCATAGATTTGCATCAATCCTATCCATAGATTTGCAGATTCTTCGAAAATCACATGCTACAATTTCAGTTACTGATACTAAACGTACCATGATGATCACGCTCAACCATGACTTAGCCATTATTTTCGGCTGAGGAAAAATAAATATAGTTTAGTTTATCCAAAACTAATAGCCCGACTTCGCGGAAAACTACTCCATTTAACCTCAGCCTATTACACCCTGCACTTGAATATCCTTAGCATGCAGGTAAACAAAAAAAATGATATGGAATGAACATATCTTTGACATTACCAAAAATACGGCGAGATCATGGTGGATTTTGAGTCGCTGCAAAACCAATTTTTCTCACCAGGACATACTAATTAAATCATACATACGACCCAAGCACAAGCTGGAATACAATTCACATAATCTGGATAAATCACGAGCCGTATTAAATTTTCTAGATAAAGTAAAAACGCGTAGATGGCTCACAACTGGCTATCGAAACTGTTTTATAATAAAATTTCGAATGCTAAAACTATATTCCAAAAACGTATGCAAACCAATGCAAAAATATACCTGCATATAATCTACAAAAGTTCAAGAGTAATATTAACAAATTTATTCAAAATGTCCAAATGTACTGTACCAAATTATGGGTACAAAGCAAAGCAAAGCAAATCAACATCGAAATGCTGCCAAAATTTCGGAATAAAGTTCTTCGTGGGTTAGTCAATTAATACACCACAACAGAACGTACATAATAAAGATCTACATTGTGATTTGCACTTTGAAACAGCTACGAATGAAATTAATAAATTTACAATAAAAACCAAGCAGCAACTGCAAATTAGTGTGCATTTGGAAGTATGAACGGTATTTTTGATTTCGAAAAACAATGTCTGTCGACTCCAGAGAATGAAACCCCATGAGCTATAGTCAGTACTTTAAACTGACAAATTATACGATTATGATTTTTTCAATATATTGCCACAATAAGCCTTATGTAAGCCGATAGCTCAAGCAGTTGAAGCTTAATAAAAAAGTTTATTTAGATTTATTTTATTAGAATATATTATTAAACAGTCTGTACGAGCAATTGGGATCATTTGAGAATTCTTAAATAAATAAATATATTAAAATTTTAATTGTAATAAATGTTAATATAAATAAAATAATTAAATATGTTGCCAAATATTAGGTCGTAAAAAATACATAAATGGATAATTTGAGCTATATCAGAAGATCGGAGGAAAGAAAATGTCTTGTCTACTGACCCCAAGAAAATTAATTGTTTAAAGTAAGATTCCTGCGAGAAAACTATTGTTATAAAATATTCTGTTCAAGGAAAATACCACTGTGGGGTGGAGTCCCCATACAAAAATTATTATTTTAATAGCAATCTTACATAAATATTCTAAGAACTTGATCAAAAAATGTATGAAGAAGAAGTCATTCCCTCCTTTCCTAACTTTCCTACTTTCATTCTCTAGCTGAACGTATCAATCGGTATAAAATGTCTTCACTTAGTGTTTAGACTGTGTATTGAAAATGTATATTGCCTAGAATGGAAAAAAGATAAGTGGGTTTTGATATGTTCGATTCCCACACTATACCAAGAGATCAAATATATATTTACAAATTAATCATAATGAATAAAAAATTAATTTGATAATAGTAAATAGTGCACTAATTTGCAAAGAGAGATTGCTATATTTAGGTCTAGAACAGCTTATAAGTTTTTAATCAAAAACTATAGTATTGAAATTGGTACAACAAATTTTGGAAAACTCATAATCATATATTTTGAACATATTTATTCTTATATCCTCATTCATATCCTTATTTTAGTTTTTATTCAATTTAAGTACGTCAAATTTGTTTTTCTAAAATTAAATTAGAATTAAAATGAATTGCAGAGGGATATTAACAACAACGCCTTTTATTATGCAAAAAAAAATATTACTATATGTATGCATATATATATATTATATATATATATATATGTATTAAATGCAAAATGAGAAAATTTACGAGATGTGCGTAGTAATACAATAATATCCTGAAAATTATATTCAAATGCTCTTGTATAATCCTTCAGTATACTATACTACATAACATCCAATATATATGTACATACATATATATATATATATACAATGTTAGATTAACCTTTCAAAATAGATGGGTATTAGAAAATAAAACAATATAAAATATTTTTAAACTATATTTTAAGATCCTATGTAATGCATTTTCATCTCCTTATGAGACCAGTAAATCAACAAAAAAATAAATTTATTTTTTCTAAATTTTTTTATTGCATTAGAAAATGACGTACGAGTAGATGTAATGTGTACATAGTGTTCTAAAATTTTTCAATTGCAAAATTAACAAAGCCGTTAAGCTTAAAATGGATTTTCCCATAAGAAAAAACCAAAGCACCTGAAATAAAAGATATAATTCTAAACGAAATAACCCCAAAAAAAGCACAGGTTATGATTTCTTGACTTGACGTATATTGCATGAACTCCCACTGAAAGGTATAAAATACTTAACATAAATTTATAACGGATTATTAAGAATGATACGGAAACCTGAGAAAAGCCCTGCAGAAATTATAACACACAGGCCAATCAGTTTACTTCCAGTGCTCACAAAACTTTTTGAGAAATTATTGCTTAAAAAACTATCTCCTATAATAGAAAGTCGTAAGTTGATACCAGAATTCTAATTCGGATTTAGGGTCCAGCACAACACAATAGAGCATGTACATCGAATTATATAACACCATAAATAATGCTTTCGAAAAGAAGGAATACGTATCAGATGCCTTTATAGACATAAGCCAAGCATTTAATAAAGTCTGGCATGTAGGACCCATATATAAACTGAAAAAAATGTTGCCATCTGAGTATTACGAAATTTTTAAAAGCTATTTGGAAAATAGAACGTGTTATATAAAACAAAAACATAAATATGATAGTAAGTCCGGAGTTTCTCAAGGTAGTGTCCTTGAACCTAGTTTATACTTATTGTACACAGCAGACCTCCCACTAACAGCACGAGTTCAACTTTCAACTTTTGCCGATGATACTGCCATATTAGCTACACATAATGAAGCAAACGTGGCATCATCCACGAAACAAGTGTGTCTGAATAAAATCCAAATATGGCTGCATAAATGAAAAATTAAAGCAAATCAACAAAAATCAGTGCACGATACATTTACGCTGAAAAAGGATACTTGCCCACGAGTCTCCCTTAACAAAATTTTTGTATACCTCAAAAAGAAGAAGTAAAATATCTTGGAATACATTGAGATAGAAGATTAAAGGAGAAAGCATATTGAAAGCAAACGAAAGCAGCTTGGAATAAAATTAAGAAATATGAATTGGCTACTTGGAAATAAATCACAATTATCTCTAAAAAAAAAACAAGATATTGGTATATAACACGTTATTAAAACTTGCGTGGACATACGGAATACAGATGTGGTGTACAGCTGCAAAAACAAATAGTCAAGTATTTCAGAGATTCCAGAACATATTTTTGCGGAAAATCCTAAACGCCACCTGGTACGTTCCAAATAACTTAATTACAAAAGACTTGGAAATTTCTTCAGTGCAAGACGAAATAAAAAAATTCATAAATAACTACAAAAAGAAAGTGGAACACCATCCAAACAACCTAGGTCCAGTGCTAATTGTTACACGAAACACAAGGAGACTAAAAAGAAGAACGCGCATGGCGACTTAATATAAAATAAATAATTAACTAAATTAACTGTAAAATAAACTAGAGATTAGATTTTGTAAATTAGTGTAGTTTATCAATGAATAGGCTATACTTCAAGTCATATTTTCATCATAAATATTTGCAAATTGTATAGAAATGAAAATACAGATTGTAAATAATAAAGGAAGTAAAACAAAACAAAAAATTAAGCTTAAAATAATTAAAGTTATACCATCATCTTCTATAATAGACATTTCTAGCTTTTTATTGCAAATTAAAATTATCAAAACTATAATAATGAAAAGAAGCTGGAAACAAAATTGTAATCTGAGAAATCATCTTTACTGATAGCATTTTTATTTTACCTTTTAACTCCAAATTACTGCTAATTAAATTTTTTTTTGGAAAAAAAGTGTCCTATACATTTTGAGAAATACGAAATGTTTCAATTTGTGTTGTTGCGGTGATTGTAATCAGCATTAATGAGTTGGAAACGTAACATCGCCTGGCTGGTCAACGGTAAGCTCGGATAACAAGCACGGATTAGATAATTAGAAGAAGAAAAAATATTAAATGTATGGTTTTATTCCGAAATTTTAGTTAAATCACTTTACATGACTTGAGTATTAAAAGTTAAGTACTTTTACTCAAATGGAAAAATTGAGCTTTCAATAACGTGCTAAAATTCAAACGTATTATGAGCAAATTTTTCATTGTGGGTATTGCAAAATTTACTAAGCTCAAACTGATATTTGAAATTTTTTATGCAAATTAACGTAAATTTTACTAAGATGAAATCTCCTTCTTCTTCTTTAAAATCGGCATTTAGTGCTTGATTTTTTCTATATACATATTTTTTGTTCAATTTTGTGATGCCAATGTCTGGTAGATGTTTGGCGTTGATTTAGTCATTTATATTACCACCTTTACTGGCCGACCTTCTGCCATTTTATTTACATGGTTTCTGCAATTCTATTTACATGTAAACCGGCTATTTACCCTGCTGGCCTCTTCTGCAGAATAGAATTCTATTAAATGGTCTCTCATGGTTTGTTAATTTATTCCGACTACAACGGACAATACCTTGAATTTTGCATTCGTCTCTAATGTCGTAACTAATGTGTTAGTATGCAAATATAATGCTATATTTGCTTCAGAGTTCGCATTTCTATTGTTCACATTTTTTGTTTTGATTTAGATGTGTCACGGTTATCTCAATAGCGTACGTTAGTATAAACCGGATACAGCTTTTGTATATTCGTGATTTATTTTCTATATCAGCATAAATTTGTTTTTTTTCACATAACATCGCAGAGATAAGCTAAATTGGCTGCGGCTTTTCCTGCTTAGGTTCTTATTCTATGTTATACTGTTTGTGTGTTGCAAGAGCTGGTAATATTTAGTAATATTTACTTATTTGAGCAATAGTTCGATACTTTGTTTGTTAATGCATAATTTACATCTGATTGATTCTTTCGAAATGGTAGGTTCGTTAAATCTGAATAATAATATTTGCAGATCATCTTCATTCTCTGCGAGTAGTACAGTATACAGTACAGTAGTACAGTACAGCGAGAAACAACTGAGGCAATAATTAATGCCTATAATATATAGCAACAAGGCTGCATCTAACAAACAATTTCCAACACAAAAGACCAGGACATAGCATGATCCTACAGAAAACTAAGCTGGGAACCGAAGCAATTGCAATGTCAAACTATATGACAAAAGTAATTGATTGTCGCAGGAACTTCACTGTACTAATACCCAAAAGAGAAGAAGTCGAAGGCTTAATAAGAGACTTACCTCCAGGAGCTTCAGTATTGTATAATGATGGCTCAAAAATCGGGGAGAAAACCGGTGCCGGGGTATTTGGACTAAGGTTCAGGCTTAGCGTGGCACTTGGCACATATCCCGCTGTCTTTGAAGCTGAAACCTATGACATCGAGGTATCGGCATTACAGTGCAGTAAAAGGGGGCACAGAGGTGCCAACATACACATAATTTCAGATAGCCAAGCTGCTTTAAAAGCTCTGCCTTTCCCAATTTTTAAATCAAAGCTTATCTATAGCTGTTACAGAAGTTTAATAAAGCTAGCTGAACGAAACAGAGTTACTCTTATGTGGATTCCAGGACATGAAGGAATACGAGGCAATGAAGAGGCAGACGTCCTTGCAAACACAGGTGCAAAGAGTCAATTCTTGGGACCAGAGCCAAGTATTGCTCGTGCAAACGCGTACTTACAAGGAATAGTTTCCAAGTGGGAATCCACAGAAATCCAAAACATACGGGATAGTTGCCAAGGACTTACGCAATCTAAATTATTTTTTAAACTAAATATTCATAGATTGAATCAAATAATCAGGAAGACTAGACTCAATTTCAGAATGCTGACATGGCTTATCACAGGTCATGGCCCTCTTAACAAACATCTCTTCAAGATTGGTAGATCGAGCACAGACAGATGCAGATTCTGCTTAGAACAGAAGGCTCCCATCATATTCTATTTGATTGCGACGCTATAGCTTGCAAAAGATTCAAACAGTTCCAGGGATACAAATCGCCTGAATATGAATTTGACATCAAAGCAATAATAGCGTTTATCAAGGACATAGATCTGCAATTCTGAATTGGACGCGGAAGTGCAATAGATCTTAAGAGGTCGGGGTTACTTAGAACTCCTCAATTTCCAAAAAAAAAAAGTAGTACAATGTCATCTGCGTAACATATTATATTAACATTCTTATCACCAATTTGATATCCCTAAGAGGTGTTAACTAATTTCTGACTATTTTATTCATTATTAAGTTAAATAGAGTTGAGCTATCACCTTGCTTAATATCTGTTGATGATGCGATATCTTCGGTGAGTATTTGATCTTTGTTTTATTATTCGTATGTATATACCTTGTATCTGTCAGCTTTGATGGACTTTTTTTCTTATAATATTTAGATCACATCATGTAGTTATACTCTGTCGAAAGCGGGATTCATATCTACGAAGCAGATAAAAAATTTTCAATGACTTGACTCATTATAAATGCGGAATCGAAGTGGGACCTATTCTTCCAAAAAGCTTGGGGGCTTGCAAAGGGTTAAAAAAATCGGATTAGATAAATAGTGTGCTTAATAAAATGCTAACTACAGCTCCAAAAAAGATATGCAATCTGAAACAATGTCTTCTTTAGAATGTTTTTTTAATATACGGAAATAACGCTACTTATTGGGATGATATCAGACTTACCTTTTTCGAGAAATAGCTTCCCAAACTTAAATGTTTGGTATGAACCACTAATATTTCTGTTATAAAAAGCTTGATGGTCTCGCAAAATTTAACAGGTTCTCTACATTTTCGTCGTACACTACTTTCATGTCAGACTTGCCGTATTACAGGTTTTTGTTATACCTATATTTAATTTGTACTGTATAAGGGTGTAATTAATATAATAATATTAAATTTAATTGTTATATGATTTGTCAGGGACCATTTTTTCAGATAGAAATTATTTTTTTTTGATCAGCAGCGTTAGTGTGCCAGTAAATTTGTTTTTGTATTTTCTCAATACACTGTGTTAAGAATTGTAAGTAATAATACAATTTGAAAATTCAATTTATAGGGATGCAAAATAATTTTAAATGTTCTATCTACTAATGTACATGTGTTAGAGAAATATACTTTGTTCATGAATATATATATATATATATATATATATATATATATATTTAAGTGTAGGAGCTAAGCTTAAATTAAAAAAAAAAAAATTAAATTATACAAAAGTTAACCTAGAAATTGCATATCTATGTTTAGTATATACGAATATGTTCAAAAATATGTATAAAATGTATAGCAATGAATTAATTATATAATTTATAATAGACTTAACAGAAGGATTTCAAATACAGATGGATTTTATAAAGAGGTTTTTTCCTGGAAAATGCATTTTAGTTTTTCATTCGAACTAAAAGGATTTAAATTCAAAGTAGCTGCTCAGTTTATTTCATTTTTTGTTTTTATATAATTTGTTTTATAATATAGGTACCACCTATCTATACCTATTTAGATGTAATGGGTTTGAAATAAATAAAAACAAAAACAAAAAAAAATATTTTGTATTCAGAAGTAAAAAAATATTGAATCCTTCTGCAAAGTACTGAAATGAGCTGATTTAATTTGATAATGAGTCCAATTAAAAATATTTTCCGTCACATGCACGACAGAAGGGATTAGAGGACAATGATAAAAATGAATGATAAATTTATAGTATTATGTGTTGTTTTACTTGTAGGTGGAAGTGATTATTTTAGTTGATTCCGGAAGATTAATTAACAATTAATTTTGCCACACTTGCACTTTGCAAGATATTTGCCGTTTTTGAAAAATATCTGGAATATACAAGGAATGCTCAATACTAATTCAAAAGACATGATAGAAAAATGATTTCTTAATCAATGTGGCATCTTGAGAAAACTATATCCTAGCATATAATTTATGAAATCCTGTTATACATTGTTGGTGTCACAGTCAAGCTGCATGTTAATGCTTTGTAGAGCAACTTGAACATACTCATTTATTGGTCTAGATAAATCAAGTACAGCTAATTATGTTTTAGGTTGTATTCTTCAAGATTATAACACTCACAATTAGTGAATAACAATTAGTCTGAATTAGTAAAACCTATCTTGCATAGCATGGGAAATGAAAATTGATGAATCCCATGAAAATTGATAAATTTGATTATATGCTTACACTAAGACACGCCAAAAGCAAGGTAACAGTTCAAAACAGGAGTCAGACAAGGTAATATACTCTGTCAACAACAATTTTCAATTTTATGCTTTACCAGAATAGGACACATATTTACAAGATGATCCATCAAAATAAGCTCGTATTCTGACGATACTGCAATTGTAGCCAATTTTTTTGACGAATTAAAAGAAATATTTGTGAGTCTAGAAAAAGAAGAAGCTGCTACTGTAGGATTAAAAATTAACGAGAATAAGACCACATATCGACTAAGTGCACAAAAACAACCCACGTAACAATTTTATGGCTATAAGACTTTTGTGCACTCTTATAACACTATTATAAATACTCTAATAGAATTATTAGTGTTCATTTGAGTGTTCTGCAATTGTTGCGAAACCTTATAAATACGTTATAGCACTAAAATGGATAATCCTATAAGGCAGGGGAGCAATTTCTGTAATATTAGTATAATAGGATTAGTATATATATGTGTTAGTGTATATGTTTTTATTTTGAAATGAAATTCATTTGTAATAATATTTATGTTATGCGAGAGTGAGATAGGTATTAGTTTTTATTTTAAAATAATAATTTTATAGAGTTTATATTTATTTCATGAGTCCCATTCTATCACATTATTCCCATAAAAATATCATTATAACACCTTTAGTACATATTCGGAGTCATATAGGAGTCTTATATCACTTATTTTGTTTTTTAAAAATGTTACGTGGGAAAACGGATCGTTCAAAATATAATAATAAAAGGTTTAATTGTTGAAAATAGTCCATTAGTTTGCTTTCATTTCGTATAGTCGAATTTCGTTCAGTGTTTTGTACTCGACTTAAATATTTATTCTTCAAATAAATTACTACAATTTTGAAAGAGTAAACACTTTTATGTAGTATATCTAGCCTTAATAAATAATAAAAATGACATGGATTTGGTAATTAATAATAGAATCCCAGCAGCAGGAAAATGCTTCTACGCATATAAAAACCATTTAAGGTATAACATTTTTGAACAGGACAATTAAATTACGAATGTACAATACCATAACACAACCAGTGTTATGGTATGGTATGGTATGGTATAACACAACCTACAGCTGCAAAATCTGGACAATGACAATTAATAATAGAATCCCAGTAGCACAAAAATGCTTCTAACATTTTGAGCAGGACAATTAAATTAAAAATATTCAAGACCATAATATGACCGGTCTTAACCTACAGCTGTAAAATCTGGACAATGACAATTAAGAATACAATCACAACAGAAAATATAGCACAAAATTGCTTATACGCATACAAAGATCTTTCCAGGTCTAAAATTTTGAACAGAAGAATTAAATTAAGAATGTACAAGACTATAACACAACCAGTCTTAACCTACAGCTGCAAAACCTGGACAATGACAATTAATAATAGAATCCCAGCAACACAAAAATGCTTCTACGCATACAAAGACCTTTACAGGTCTATAACTTTGAACAGAACAATTAAATTAGGAAAGTGCCTTAATACAACCGGTCTTAACCTACAGTTGCAAAATCTAGGCAACGACAATTAATAATAGAATCCCAGCAGTACAAAAATGCTTCTACGCATACAAAAACCATTTAAGGTATACAATTTTTAACAGAACAATTAAATTAAGAATGTACACAACCATAATATAACCGGTTTTAACGCACAGCTTTATAAAGCCTGAACAACGACAATTAAGAAAAGAATCCCAGCATCACAAAAATACTTCTACACATACACAGACCTTTCCAGGTCTAAAATTTTGACCAGGACAATTAAATAAAGAAAATGCAATACTATAATACAACCGGTTTTAATCTACAGCTACGAAGCCTGAACAATGACAATTAGTTACGAAAATAAGTTAAAATTATTCGGAATATTGAGAAAAACGTCCTAAAATAAATGACGATAGTGAATATAAATTAGATCAAATGAGTAGCTAGAGAAGCACTAATTGATAGACACAACATTATAAAATTTATTAAGGCACAAAGCCTAAGATGGGCAGAGCATGTGGGTGTGGATGAATGAATAAAGTATGTCAAAAAGAATATTAGACGCACTAACGTACAATACTAGAGCAAGAGGTATAAACCAACATCAAGATGGCTAAACGAAATCGCAGACATTTGTCGAAAGGCTGGAACCAACGGATGAAAGATAGTTGTACAAGATAGGTCAGAATTGCGAAAAATTGTAAACCCCAATAAGGTTAAGGCTCACCCCGAACTGTAGAACCAATAGATGATGATGGTGATGATGACAGTCCGAAGTAGTGTACATAATTTACTGACTTATGTATCATTTGGTTTACCTAAACTTACATATTAAAACCAATCAATCGAAATTCTATGGTGTAGGTCCAAAGTCATACTTTATAATAGTGTGAATCATACGTTCTTAAAAAAATACATAATAATTTATTTATTGTATATAATATTTATATTTTATATCAAATTTATATTTATTATACAAAAAATGAAATTAATTTCAATTTATATGAATTTGGGTCGTCGTAACGTAATATTCAATAATGTAACAAAAAAAAAAAACAAAATAATAATAAATTTATTGTTTTGTAACTATAAATTCAAATTAATAAATTCCTTATTACATTCTACATTATTATTTACTCCTAATATTAATATGTATACGCTATCAATTTAATTAGCCTGTGCCAAAATATACATATAAGTCAACATTAGAATATTTTTCTATATATATATATATTTAATATTTTATATATAGTAGGTATATATATTGAAGATATAATATCCTTGAATATTTTCCGTATAAGTTATAAATTAACAAAAGATTAGTATTAATGAATTCAAATAAATCTTATATAAATTTTTGTCCTTAATGAAGCTAATTGAAAAGAGAAATATTATAAGAAAAACAGAAAAAAAGGGACAAATAATAGAAATAATAAAAACAACCAAAAATTATTTCTTTATCAAGGATCTAATATAATCCAAAATAATTAAAATCACTAAAATATAATGTACAGGGTGTTAATCTAATGCAATCTAATTTGTAAAAAATATTCCATATTTACGCGACCATCTGTTCAAATCTATAATACATAGGTCTTGAATTTTGAACAATCAAACAATAACTTCTTTGATTGTTTAAAATTCAAGACCTATGTCTTTATCGAATTCTAATCATAACCGAACGTTTTCTACATTTAAATAAGTTAATTATATCAAAAATTCAATTAATAAAATATTTTTATTCTCTATAAAATAACTATACAAAACAAAAATAACTAAAATAATAGAATCAGATCCTAATAGAAGTATAGAATTACAATGAATCAAACTGGCTCTTTACTCTTTGTTTTAAATATCTAACTAGCTCGTAAGAAATCGTACTAAATTTCATTATGAATTGTTTTCATTATTTATACTTATCCTTTGTACTATATTTTATTTTTTTTGATTGATTTAACTTAGATAATAATCCCATACGTAATAATTTATGAAAATCGGTTTCATTGTGAATTCATTTCAATTTATCCTTGACACTATAGATATAATTGTTTTTTATCGATTTATCTTAGACAACAACCGCATACATAATAACTTAAAACAAATATAAATATAAACAATACAAAAATTTAGTTCTGGCGATGGGTGAGTTGCGGCAATTTTTATGTGTTAAAAAGATTTATACATGGAATGAAATTTAAAGTTGAAACTTCTGTTTGAATATTAAAAAAATTTGAAAAAATATTTAATTTCGCTACGTCTCCTTTTGAATATTTCTCATAAGTTGAGATATTATTTTACTTTTGTTTGTTCAATTTACAGAATAATATTTTCATTATACTTATCCTCTAGATATTAGACTAAAATTTTATCATTTCCTAATACTAATACATTTTATGAAACGAAAAAAAAAATATATATTCATTTTTTTTTTATAAAATCATATATTATAATACAGTTAGTTGTCAACAATTCACCACAAAATTATACAATAAAAATTGTATGCACCAAAAATAAGGGAAATCAAGAATATTTTAAAAACTAAAAATGTTATAAAATTGAAAATTGTAATTTATCTTTACCCACCTTACCTACTTACGTTAAATGTACCTCATATGCACTCTCTTGATATTTTTAAAAAGTACCCGAATCACTCAGATTATTGGAAAACGATAAAACACATGTTTATTAATATTTCATAGAGGATCCGCGTGTCAATTTCCAGATCGCCAACACCTTCCATTTTTGAAGTATTCCTGATTGGTACTGGGACGTGTATGGCACCTACCCGAACCAGTCAAAATTTGGAAAAACGGTAATAAACATATTTTTGTTTATTTTTGAGGCAGGACTTGAGTAGAAATTTTCAGCTCTGTAACATGTTTGGTTTTTGATAATTTTTCTTTTCAATTTTGGCTTCACTGAACTTTGAACTATTTTTATAGAATTTATAGAATAATTGAAGAACTAAACGTTGGGTTGGGTTTGGGAATTTCCAAGACAAAATAACCAAGAGATTACCAAAATTAAATACCCGCGTAACATTTTATTTTTTATAAAAAAAAAATTAGTCCTATAAGACTCCTATATGATTCCCGTTAAGCACTAAAGGTGTTATAATGATGTTTTTATGAGAATAATGTGATTAATATTGCTATAAGAATGTTCTTATAGCAATTTCGGGAGTTGTTATAATGGAATTTTCAGCAAGGGCTACAGCAATGTTGTAGTAAGTTTAAAAGTGTGTAATCAAATAACAAGAATTTACGAACAATTACGGAGTACTCAAATTAACACTAATACTGCGATAAGAGTGGTAATAATAGTGTTATAAGAGTGCGCAAGCGTCTTATAGCAATAAAATTGTTACGTGGGTAATCAATCTAAAATTATATAGACAAAATGCCCAAACACCAACTCATGGGAAAAATCCAAAAAAAAAACTTTTATGGATAAAATTCACAGGAAGATAAAATTCCCCAAAGACAAAATTCATAAAAAAAAATACTCCAGAAACAAAACTCTGAAAGACAAAATCCACAAAGACTCAACCCATAATGGATATTTTTTTTTGTGTCCAACTGCGGCTATGCAAAACAAATATTTTATCTCAACTCTAGAAAAGAAGATATTTTATACTTTGTATACCGTAACGGCGGTGCGGTCTGGGATTGACAGGGTAACATCTAACCGGTCGCTGACCCAGATGTTCAACTCAAGCTCGTGAGTAAATGTTTATATTACCTCCACGTGGTGATCTACGGAAACTATAGCTATATAGCTATACTCAAAAATATATGACTTTTGCCAAAATAAATTAAGACTAAAATTCTACAAAAAGTTAGATAAATATACTTATTAACTTACTTAGGTCAGCCAACAAATCATGAAGGTCTTGGGCCTGACTCATCAACGTCCTAAATTTTTGCCGGTCACGATCGGATTTTCTCCAGTTGAAGATGCAAAATTGTTTTAAATCCGTCGACCATTCGTCTCTCCAACGAAGGTTTGCTCTGTCCCGACGTCTAGTACCTTTGGGTCTGGATTCGAAGAGTCTCTTGGTTAAACTTATTTTTATCCGTCATTCATTCCACTACTTATATCTTTTAAATACAAAAAGTTTTGGTTTTGTAGTTTTCTGTTTGGGGATTTTGGCTGTTTGGAGATTTTGGCTTTAGGGATTGTGTTTTTATGGATTTTGATTTTAAGGATTTTATCTTACTGATGATTTGATCCATGGCGATTTTCTGGGGATTTTGTCCATGAATCTGTTTTTTGTGATTTTGTCTATTTCGTCCAAATATTTTTTGTGAAACCAGGATTGGGTAACGTACGTCCAAAACGTATTGTGGGACACTGTTAGACCGAACACAAAAAATAAACATTTTATCTACTAGTGAAACACTTGCTTTTTATAGCACAAATTGCATTATTGCTCAATACCTTGGTGGAAAACACTGCGAATTCGAATCTAAATTTTTTCCCGTATACAAATTGTCCTTCTCACTAACGAAGCTGATGTCATGAAGCAATGCCATATAAAATCACCATTATTACTTTAACATCCTGTATATAGTTTTTATTGTTTTATGTTTGTCAACGAAAAAAAGTCCTGAATATTGGGATCATCGTTAATTTGTTATTATATTGATTTATTTTCTAAAATTAATATATAGGTTGTTTAAGATTCGGTAGTTACAAATTTTTTAAAGATTTTAAAAGTTTTTCTTTTAAAAGAAAGAAAATTTTTAATTACAAAAAGAAAATAATTAATTACTAATTGATAGTGAGATGTTGGAAAATTTTTTAGGTTAAATCACAATAAATAAAAACAGAAAAAAAAAAATAAAATAAAATGTCCTTTTTGAATTAGTTTCAGGAATTTCGTATTTAATCCAATTTTGTTTTATTATTTTTTTTTGTTTTCGTTAAAAAGGATTTGATATTTTTAGGTTATGTATCTGAAGGTTGTCATATAAATTTTTTCGTATTTTTAATTTTTTATTTTTTTTTATTGTATTTGAAATAGGTTCTTTTCCTGTCAGGATTTCGTTATCAAAAATTCTAAATTGACATGTTGATGGTTTAGTTGTTGACTTGTTTATTTTTAATTATTCTTTGTTTTAATTTTTTCGTCAAAAAATATTGGTGTTAACAAAATTAAAATATAGCTATGAATTTCATGACATTAAAATAATTTATTTAATAAAATATTTTTATTTTTCAAAATACAATCTTTTTTATTAGTTCAGGGTTAAAAAAATATTCTTAATTTATTATAAAAAAAAAAAAATGTTTTTTTTTTATCAAGGTCTCCTTTATTTCTGTATATTTCGCAAGAATATGAAAAAAAAAATGACAATAAAAGAAAATATTTATGTTGTTGTTGCTGTTGTTGTCGCCAAGCACAAAACTGCTGTTTAGGGACACATTAATCAAAATATGACAATTATTGACATATAATAATAATAATAATAATTTTGAATGAAAAAATCTAAATCAAAATCAGATTTGTGTTAAGATGATGAAATTTCGATTCGCTACTGCATATCGGTACTTGGATTTGGTTAATGATAGGGGAATGCGGGAGAGTTAACTGAAAATAATCATGAATGAAGTAATTCAACTTACTTCTAAAATATCGGTATTTGCAATTAGATTAATGTTTTTTTGCCTGTCCACTTCTGGGCGTTAGAGATCATGTCATTTACAAATTAATTGCCAACAGCTTCTGGTTGTATCAAATTTCGAAAGAAATTTATAACTTGAGTGATACGAAAATATTATTCAATTTTTATTTTCGGTTAGACTTTCATTCGGCATAATTTGGCTTCATATATAGCTTTTTCGGGTTAAATTCATATTTTTATTATAATGTTAGTTAAATGTTATGCTCTTTAATTATCATCATCAAATTCCAATATAAGTATAGGAATA
Source organism: Argyra leucocephala (assembly GCA_963942445.1). Classification (NCBI taxonomy): domain Eukaryota; kingdom Metazoa; phylum Arthropoda; class Insecta; order Diptera; family Dolichopodidae; genus Argyra; species Argyra leucocephala. The sequence continues at coordinate 118,995,917 of OZ012681.1, read as the reverse complement.
AGACAAGGTGATTTTCTAAATCCATTTATATCCAATCTGGTTGTGGACGAAATTATATCAGAAGTGAAATATGCAGGACACGTATTTAGAACCGATGAAGGAGAAATAAAACTTATATGTTTCGCTGGTCTGAAAACGAATACGAGCTGCAAAAATGATTGCACCAGTTTTATCTAGCATCAAAAAAACTCAACATAGTGATCTCGGTTGCAAAGACAAAATCACTCGGTATTGCAAACGATTCAGTAAGGTTCAAACTGGCTATTAACGATCAAATAATTGAATCAATAATATATTGTTTAAGTGCTTCGGACTAGAGATTTGCCCTAAGCAAGGCCGAAAATCAGAAAATATAAAACAACGAGGTTAGAGTCTCTGAATACTTAAACGACATTATATGGAAAAACAAATATATGAGTAAAACGTTAAAAACAAAAACATATAAAACATATTGTGTTCATCCGATTATGACATATGCAGCAGAAACGTGAGCGAAGACGAGCCGAACGAAAGCCGCTTCATGTACAGCAGAAATGAATATTAGTAAAGTACTCATGAATATTACAAAGCACACATTAAGGGACAGAATTTCGTGCGGTCAAATAAGAAAAAGCTGTGATATACAAGATGTTGTGAGATGAACCAGAGCCAGAAGGCGAGGTTGGAACGAATATGTCTGTCGAATGTAAAATAACCGCATTGTGAATATTATTAGAGATGGCAGATCAAACACCACCAGACTTCCAGACATACCACCTAAAAAATTAACCGAATATTGGAAATCAACTTCTCAAGAAGCAGGAATTGGAAAAAACATACTCTAAGCCTTAAAAAAAGAAGACGAAGAAGAATTATCATTATTTTCCTGCAACCCTATCAGTGCGGGGAATAGTGCGGAAACATTCTACCTTGTTGTAATATCATTTTCCATAGGTCTGCGTAAACAGTATCGAACTGAGCAAAGAATTGTTGCCATTTGTTGTCTTTATTCAAGACTGTGAACTATCATTGATACCTAATTTAAAAAATTATATTGAATTAAATTTAATTGTGTTGAAATCAAACAGAAAAATTTATTTTACAAACGAAAAAGAAAAATCTATGTGAAATTAGAGAATGAAATGTGTAAAAAAAATGACTAGAAACTTAAAGAAAAAATACGCGGCAAGTAGAGATCTGTAATTGTCGCTGTGAAATATTTTATTTGGTTTAACTCGCTGCTAATTTCACTTTACAGAGTACAGAATCTTAAAATGTGAAAATTATTTAGCCCATGTCTGCACTGCATGTACACAAAATTTAACGGATATAATTTTTAGTGATAATCACAATTTAGTTAAAATCGGTTAGCCCATGTACACATCTCTATCCCATGTAAAATTATTTAAAACATGTTCAAACAATTTATTCCAAAATTTTCTACTACAGCAAAGCTGCATGAGTAAATAGTTTAGTTTATTTTTGCCTGAGCTTAGTTTTCATCAAACCTCGCCAATCGCAGATAATATGCACGATGTGTGTCAAAACCTTCAGAAATTTGGGATTTTACCGTTAGTCCAATTTACCAATTTTTCCACTATAATATTCCTTCAATTTAGCTGAAGCATTTTTCGTTAGCAAATCTCTGACCATAACATTTTTGGAGTTTTACAATACCTAATTTTATGCCAGGCAGAGTTCACCCGTATTCTGGTAACCTTGGCAATATTGCAACAACAAAAGATCGTTCAACTGTATATCATCATCATCATCAAAGTCCTGCAACGCCATCTGTGCAAAATGGTATGTATTTTGGTGTATTTGACTTCACTCACTTCTGTAACGAGTTAATTTGTCGCAACTTCATTAGCTTGTATATTGATGTCCCAGAACCGAATAAATTTTATTCTGTATATTCTACTGTAATTCTCAAATAGCATCCTACAATTGCCTAACAAGGACAGTATAAATGAGGTTTAGTGATTTTATTGTTACTTGTCGGTCAATATAAATTATACTATTGGTAGGTGAGATTTCATCTAATACTCACTTTACTTACTTAAGTCGCCAATAGACAATGTAGTTCCTGGGCCTGACTTATCAAAGCCTTCCATTGGTTGTCGGTCACGGACGGATTCTCTCCAAATTGAAGATGCAAAATTTTGACGTCTTGCAACTTCGGGTCTGTAGATTCGAAGATTGGCTGCACCATTTTCATTTATCCGCTCTAGGTGTCTAAGCCACTGTAGTCTCTTGACTTTAATTTTCATGACTACGTCCACCTCATTACACACCTCATAGAGTTCGGCATTATATTATCTTCTTTTTTAGACCCCATCATCGTTTTCAAGACCATATATACGGCTAAGAACTTTCTTTTCCAAGACACCAAGTGCATGCATCACTTGTCTTCGGAGTATGAAGGTTTTGCAGATTTGTACTTTAGTGTTTCGGGAAAGGAGCTTCGAACCGAAATATTTTGACAAACCGAAGCAGCAACGGCTTGGAAAAATTATTCTTCGCCGTACATCAATATGGAGTGATGTCGTTTGTGAGATTTTTCCGAGGCTTACGGGGCTTACATTTTTTACGAGTTAGTTAATTAACCTAAGGCCGACGATCAATCTGAGATTTGTTTTGTTGTAGCGCATTTACAATTTTAGCCTATCGAATAAGTATTTTTCTGTATAGGATAGTTCACGGAGGGCACCATGTTTAGGTAATGTAAGCCCTTGCTAAGGAATTTGACAGTTGCGCATCTGGGTCAGCAACCGGTCAGATGTTACTCTGTCAATCCCAAGCCATTTCATTTAATAATCAATTGAAAATCTAGAATTAAAATCTACAATCAAAATGAATGTAGAATGTGCTATTCTATTCGAAAGGAAAACAAACTGCAAAATCAAATATCAAAAATGTTCTGTTAAGAAAAAAAAAATTTTTTTTTTGTTTATTTTTGTTTTTGTTTCAAAAACTTAAATACAAAAGAACTGACATACTTAAGTGCACTCAATTCATTTTAATTACCACAAACCATATAAATACGTATACAGTATATATATATATTAGCTATATATATACAAAAAACAAATAAAAAAAATTTTGTGAAAGAACTAAAAAGTCATCAGATTTGAAAAGAAGGTTATTGAAACAACAGATTTCCTTTTTACAAAAACAAATAAGTACGAATGAATGTGTGTTTGTATGTTTGGTTAAATTTTTTTGCATTTTCTTTTATCTCTGCTTTTATTACTTGTGTATTATAAAGCAATGTCCTTTGATATCTGTTATAAATGTTTAAGTTATTGTAAAAAGTTTGTCATCATTATTTTAAGATCCTTTTTAAGTAGAATTTCAGTTTCATTTCTATTTTTTTGTTTTATTTTTGTTTTTATTTTTATTTTTGCGAAATCATTTATCATTTTGTTAGAAGATCGTTAACAACAAGAAATAGGTATTTTTTGTAACCGTTCAGAAAATGACAGTAACTTAATTTTATTTTTATGTTGTTTAATGATTTTTATATAACGGTAAAAATTATGGAAAGCTTAGGGTAGGGAAATTTAAGAGTGTGATAAGTTAAATGAAATTTCAATTAAAAATCAATACCATGATTGGAATTCAACTTTAGTTGTGACATAGTTTGTTACTAACAGTTGTTTAGTTCACACCGATCACATTAGATGATAAAAATATTTTACTTTTTTTAATTAAAAAATACTAGTATAATGCCATTGCTAATCTACTAAAGTTCGGGTACAGTTTAAAAAAGTATGCACATTACAACTCAAAACACCAACAACAATGTAAAGCAATTTTCTCACTACATTTTACTTCTATCTATTCTACATCTACTTCCATAATACTTTAAAAAAAAATAATTTATCCTCTCAATTTTAATAATGAACTTTTTTTTCATTATTATTGTTGTTGTTATAAAAGGCTTCAGACAAAACTAAAATTAGTATAAGATATTCATAAAATAGTCACACAGCCACAAATTAATATATAAAATTGTCATTAACAATTGTGACTTGCTGTCATCATGGTGTTGATTATTTTTTACCAAGTAATTTCGGAGAGAAATTATTTTAGCATTTCAAGTATGTATTTTGGTGACCATACACAGATAGTATTTAATTTTTCGTAATTATACAAACAATCAAGACAGTTACTTTGTCGTGCGGTAACTGTAAGTATATTTTGTGAATTTCAATATGTCTATCTAACTAAATAAAATATGTAATGAGTTTTACGTTAAATATTTTGTCTGATTTTTATAACTCACAGATGGTGTTTACAACATCTTGATACAATTTATAGAACATATATATATATATATGTCTAATATTATTTATATAAATTGGCAAACATTGGTCATAAGAAAGTCAAGTTTGGTTGTATGTTCCATTTGAACTACTGTCCGTACAGGTGTGTTTCTATTTCTGTATATAACTAGCCAGCCCATTACGCTATTGTTATTGTTTATTTTTAATATATTTTGACTGAATTGATTTAATGAGAACATTTTTTTAAAACTTAAACTAACTAATTATACCTCATAGTGAAAATGTGAAGTCAGAAGTATAATTGCACCAATATTTTATTCAGTTGGTGTTGATTACGGCGCTTTTGCCTGGTATTGACCTAAGCTGTGAACGAAAATGCTTGGACGAAGCATTACGTACTTGCATTGCTACGTACTTGTTCGTTTTATCTTGGACAAACCAGTACGCATTTGCACCAGCAATGTACCTATTAAATTAAATGGAGCATTGCTACATTGTGAATAAAAATGCTAGGACAAACAATTACGAATTTGCACCAGCAATGCACCTGTTAAATTAAATGGAGCATTGCTAAATGTGAATTAGCTTTGTTTTGGACGAAACATTACGTATTTGTACCATCAGTTCACTTAAATTAAATAAAGCATTGTTAATTGTGAATGCGCTTTGTTTTGGACGAAGCATTACGAATTTGCCCCAGCAATGCACCTGTTAAATTAAATGGAGCATTGGCAATCGTATGTGCTATTTTCACTTTAGAGAGCACCAAATTTAAAAAATATTTAACTTATTTATGCATGTACACACAATTTAGCCCATGTACACATCTCTATCCCATGTTAATTATTTAACCCATGTACACACCAATCATTCCAAAATTTTCTACCCCAGCAAAACTGTATTAGTAAATTGTTTAGTTTTTGTCTGAGTCTAGTTTTCGACAAACCTGGTATCTGTAGAGAATTTGCATGATGTGTATCAAAACCGCATTACGCATTTGCACCAGAAATGCACCTGTTAAATTAAATAGAGCATTGTTAGTTGTGAATGCACTTTGTTTTGAACAACTCATTACGCATTTGTACCAGCAATACACCTGTTAAATTAAATGGAACATTGTTAATTGTAAATGCACTTTGTTTTAGTCGAAGCTGACATTCATGGGTCTGTGATGACTGCTTTAGTGGTGATACTGATATATTAAGTTCTAGTGGGCTACGAAGTGATGGGATATGGAACATAAACAATAAATATTCTGATATGTAGTATAAATTAACTAAAATAGTATAAATTAATTAGAGATGGATACAAATTATTATTACAATTAATAAAAGACAATTAATAAGAGATATTATTTTTAAATTGAAATGTTTCGGATTTTCTCTCCTTTATATTCCACCCATTTCCATTTTGACAACTACACTTTATTTACAAAAATTTGGCTGCCATATCTAGTAAAAATATATTAGATTAGAAATATGATTAGAATCTATTACGCTACTAACTACGCTACTTCGGAACAGCGTTCCCTGAACAACTACCCAGCATACCATTGAAGAATATCTTGAGTGTTATCACAAAATCAAGCATCATAATGGCTCATAATGACTAATAAGCTCAGGTTGTCACAATAAGCCCATATTTGCGGCTGCGGTGATATAGGGGACAGATTCCCTCCCGAAATTCATAATCTAACTATATTTTCAACGTAAAATTTCGAATTGAAAATACAACACGGATTGATTTCACTGACGAAAACTATCTATTAATTCATTTAGATTGTATTTGTGTAAATGAGAGACAGAATAAGAACAATTTTTTTAACCGACTGTTATACGATTTTTTACTAATAGTCACTGAAAAATGTTTCTATTTTATAATGTTCAGTCGGCTCACTTTTTTAATATTAAAATGTACCTTCATTGGTTTCAAAATTTAATAATAATTCAGTTGGATTTGTATCAGTGCAACAGTGCAGTGCATTTGAGTACAGTTCAGTGCAGTGCATTTCAATCAGTGCAACAAATTTTTTTTTTGGCTCCATACTAAATCAGTCGTCGGTCTCTGTCAGCTGTCAGTTCTGATTTCAAATTTACTGTACAAAATGTGTTAAAAATTTAACAACACTCTATAATTTACAGCTGAGGATAGAATTTTCAAAGTTTTATAAATGAGTTGAAAATTAGTTATTCCAACTTACATTTATTTCATTTCAAATTCTAAGAGTATATTATACTAATATAATTTCATATGTATATGAATGTTATATACATATTATATAATAAAAAGTGGATCATCATAATGTTGAAATCCCATTAGTGGAGTATAGGGCGGAATAATATATTATGTAGAATATAAAAAAAGACAAAATCCAAGTAATTTGAGATCACTCCTATACCAATTTTTCAGCAAAGAAATTCAAACTAACATGAGACATATTCATTCATGATAATCTCACATATGCATTTCCATAAAGAAAAACAAAACAAAAAAAACAAAAAAATAAGATAAAATTATGACGAAGGAAATTTTATAATATGATACATTCATATATATTTATACATATATCTAATTGACACTATATATATATATATATATATATATACTAACACAAATACATATTGTATGCATATATAAAAATGACAGAATAGAAAAAAAAGAAAAAGAAAATTTGAATAATGTGCGGAAAAGTATATAGTTGATGACACAAAAAAAAAAAAAATGTGTACAGTTGAGAAGAATAAATTGCAGGAGTAAAGAAAGAGCATAGAAAAACTATAAAGTATGTGATGAATAAAATAAATGAATAAAATCGTCCTTGAAAGAATTTTCATTCTTTTTTTTATACATTTTTCTTTTGTTTTTGTTATTTTTGTTTTTTTATCGTACAAAGGATATGCTATATGAAATACGATGTGAACTAAAAATGTGAACAATAAACAATATTATTGTGCTAATTTTATTTTATATACATATATGCATATATGTATGTATATATATATGCTGGTATTAATTTAATTAAGGACATCTGATAGGTGTACTGTATACGAATATATTGAATGAGAAATCATTTATTTCTTATCTCTACCGTATTTGTTCTTTCTTGAACAATTTCAAACAATTAGAAGAAGTAATATGAATTTTCAAAAGAATGCATATACTATATACACAACATATATATTATATACATAATGTATAACATTAATTTTAATTTATTTAGGTTGCATTATAGTTTTAAAAAAAATTTTATGCTGTTCAATATTGACATTTTATAGTTTAATGCTTTTAATTCACAATTACGGGCTGTCACAACCGATATATGTACATACTATAATATAACAGTAGGCTGCTAATTTCGTTTAGTTGCATATTATTAACTGTAAACAGCTCCTGCAATACGATAATTTTTATTTGACAAGTATTTAGTCAAATATTTTACTGTCAAGTGTAATAAGAATAACATGAAAATGTTCACAATATTATTAGATACTATACTAGTGGAACCCCTGTGCGATAGTATAGAAATGATTTTATTTAAACATTTATTTGTTAACACTTTATCATTTCAATATAGACAGAATATAGCTTTATGGGTGATTAGTTCTGCAAAAATCAACTTTTTTTTATTTCTACAGATTGTAAGACACTATAATACTGTTTTTATATTCAATAAATAAATTTGATTTGATAGTAATGTTGTTTTCTGAATAATATTACTTGATTCAAAAACGAAATTAAAACGATATTTTTTTTATATTTTAATGACTTTGGGAAAAACAGTACAAAATTTTTAATTTAATTTTAAAACCTTTATATGGAGTCGCTTTTGTCATAGAGATGTTTATGTTTAACTAATGGAGCAGTACCATATGTGTAGTAGTGTAATATTTATGTAAATTGTGATCAGTTTCACTTCCAGCTTTCTGTTGGTCAATTTTTTTTTGAATATATTGCCTATCCTGGTTTTTGGATCGCTTCAAACTGATTCCTTGTGGTTTTCATTTTATCTTTGTTACCTCTGTTGTGTCGTTTTAGCTTTATTATTTGTAAGCCAAGCATTGCCTTTGATACCAGCATATCCTGGATCTACCATGAAAGTTGAATATTACTCTGATAGTCTGTTATTGTTTTTGTTATCTTGGCCAATACATTGGGGGTTTTTGGGGTGATCGCTTCAAACTGATTCCTTGTGGTTTTCATTTTATCTTTCTTATACTTGTGGTGTCATTTTAGCTTTATTATTTACAAGCCAAGCATTGCCTTTGATACCAGCATATCCTGGATCTACCATGAAAGTTGAATATTACTCTGATAGTCTATTATTTTATTTATTCTATCTGGAGTTGTTTGTTCCATGCTATGTTTTTGATTGCTTGAAGGGTACTTAGACTGATTGTGTATATGTTGTGAGAATTCTGAAATTGATCTACTAATAATATAGCTTCCTATATCATTTGCGACATATATTGAACAAGAAAATGGTAGTAGTGTTTGTCTATATTGTTATTGTTTTGTTATAACAATTGAGCTTTGCAGGCCTCGGTTTGCACATCATTGTAGTTTTATTTGCTTTGTCTTAGCTTTTTGAATAGCTGGTGTTATAATATTTTTCGCTGATATGTTTTGACTGTTGTTTCTGCTTTATTGAATGTAGCTAGGCTATATTTGATCCATGTTCATTGATTTCGTTTCGAGTTCTAATTTAGCTTCATTTTGACCTTTAATTTGCTTTCACCCGTTTTCCTTTGGTTTTGACTTTTCAACTTCCTACTGTTTGCATGCTAGTATATCAGTCTGCGGGGATGGATAATTCAGCGCAAAGTTGGAATGAATGTAGTATGGGATGGATAATTTAGAATAAAGTAGGTCTTACTTGTATTTTTAGTTTACAAGATTGCTAATGATTGAAAATTGTAAGATGAGGTAAAATACTAAGGCAAAATATAATACCGATAATTTTTTTGGTTTTTGTTCTTGGTTTTTTAACTATAAACGTTTATATTAAAAACTATTTAAATATATACGAAAATGTAGGCAATTTTATTTAATTTTCAGCTAAAACAATAATGTATTTCATTCGTCATAATACTAAAAATATGTATTTGTATTTTGAAGTTGGACTTATTTTCAATATTTTAATATTTCAAAAATGGTGTTTAGTGGTACTGGAAAATATTGTAAACATTATAAATATTTTTGACAACAACTGCAAGTGGTCCGCTTTAATTTTAATTTAAAAATTTAGAACTTTTAGAACTGTTTATCAACACAAACCGGCCTACTTTCATACATAGAAAGTCAGCAATATACAATTAGAGCTGTTTCTTCACTAAAACTGACCAACTTTAACACATAGAAGATCTATTGTGATCCCATTTTAATTTAGCAACAGACTCTTAGAGTTGTTGTTTAACAAAAACTGGCCTACTTTTACACAAAGAAAGTCTATTGTGATTTTAATTCAGTAACAGACTCTTAGAGTTGTTTCTGAATAAAAATCGTCACACTTAGGCACATAGAAGATCCATATTGTGATGCAATAGAATCAAATGCAATAGAATATTTCCTAACATAGATCATTTATACTCCTAAACAATAATATGAATTTGTTATAAAGCCTTGTGTGCTTAACTGCCCAATCATTCCAGATAGCAAAATCTTCTATTGGCTTTCTTTAGACAGTATAGAATAGGACAGTTGTAGAGAAGATGGTGTTTTCGTCTTCCTAATCTTTACAGGCTGATGTGGATTGTATACTACATACTTGAGTAATAATGAAATGTAAACATAAAAATGTGTTTTTATTGATGTACACATACAATAATGTTCAAATTTATTTATTTTGATACAAAACCGATCATTCTATATGCAAGTATTTTGAAACAAAATAAATAACTATATTCCTTCCAAACTTTTACATCAAAGCAATTTAATAAATTCATCCTCCTGTAAATTTAAAATAGGTAAATATTTGTATATAATCATCAATAAGGGACCCTATATATATTTTGCTTGTATTATTTCGCTATTATCTCTCTTTCTTTTCTATTTTTTTTGTAAATGGATTGAAAAAAATTAAAGTCCAAGGATAAATTGACCTTAAACTTTCGATATTAAACTGTCTTCTTATTTAAAATTATATTTTCGTTTTATTTTGTTAAGAACAAAAAAAAAAAAATAAAAACAAAAAACTATACACACAGAGTCATTCTGAATATCCTTTTTATCGGTGTACGTACACATGTTCAAATAATCTTCTAAAGAAGCTCATTGAAGCGTGAATATGATTTTTTTTTCATACAGACTTTATTATCTATATATACTAAATATTGTGTATATATATATATATATACAGCGCCGGCGGAAGATATGTGCGGTCTGTGCATCTGCACAGGGCGCAAATTTTGAAAGGGCGCTAAAAAGAACAGAAAATCATACTAAGTAGAAAAATTTAGCGAATGAAAAAGTTTTTATTTAAATATTTTTTCACCTGTATAAAAAATGCATTTCGTTATGTAAAAAAATTAAAAATCTCACTTAAATTTTTGTAATGGCATCACCTACTTCAATTTCTTTTCAAATTTCTTGTTCAATCGAGATTATAGCAAGGGAATTCAATCTTTCTTGATTCATAGTAGTCCTTAAGAAAGTTTTTATTAGTTTCAGTTGCAACCGTAACTGGAATTGTTAAAGATATTCTGAGAGCAAGCCATATATTGGGAACAATGCATTGCAGTTTATTTGTTCTTATAAAATTCAATAGATGGCGTCATATTAATTTTATCTCCTTTAATAAGATTACTAAAGTGTCGTAGTTCGCTGAAAAGTTGATCACCATCTATATCACTATCATTTTTATCTGTAAGAGCTTGTTCCAGATCCTTGCATTTTTTCTGTAATATGATTTCTTCAGGTAAATTAAATAAATCAAGTAAAAATCCGAATAATTTATTAAAATGTTCAATTTGGAGAAACCTTTCTTTTACTGTAGCATTAACTTTTGCTACAATGATGTTATAAATTTTTTCTTTAAAGAATTTTTGCGGATCGTTTTCCTCGATCGATTCATCCACAGGTAGTGTTAATTTTCTTCCTCTTATATGTGCAAAATTTGAATTTATACCTATTTCTGCAACCATTTTCTTAGAATTATCTATATATTTTGTAAATATATTACCGTGATTCAAGGAGTCCAAAAAAGTTACGCAATTTTTCAAAAATATTATTGCAGCATTAAGATTGCTTTCCTTTGTTTGTAATAATTTACTGCATAAAAGTTAACGAAAACTAAAAACTCAAATTTAGAAATTTTTTGCTTGAGTGTTTTTGCCAAAAATCTAGAACTAGAATCAAAATGCTCAATTTTGGACATCTCATCTAATGCAGCAATTATTACATTTATTTCCAATTTGAAGTATGTAACAGCATCAATTCTACATTCCCATCTTGTTACACATAGAGATTTAACATGCCTTTTCACATGCTTTTTGATAATTGGCCATCTAGCAGATGCAGAAAAAATGTTAAATACAGCTTACACAAGACCAAAAAACTCAATAGCTGACGCAATACAATTTACTGCATCACCAATAACCAAATTTAACGAGTGGCAGCCACAATTCATAAAAAAAGCTCTTTTATATTTATCTAAAATTCTTTTTTGTACTCCCTTATTTCTGCCAACCACATTAGCGCCATTATCATAACCTTGCCCTCGGCAATTTTGCATATCAATGTTAAAATATGTTATAATATCTTCAATTGCAGACGCTAAATTTTCTCCTGTTGTACTATACACAACATTAAAGGTTATTAAATATTCCTTGACAGATATTGGCTCATTATTATCTGATATATTGTTGAGAGTTCTTAAAACAAGTGACATTTGTTCTTTATGGCTTAAATCAGTAGTGGAATCGGAAATAATAGAAAAATATTTTGCGCTTTTAACAATTTGTATTATTTTTTCCTGTACAGAAGCTCCCAAAATATTAAGAATTTCATTTTGTATTTCTTTCCCACAGTAATGTACATGCGTTTCCGCAGATTTTATTTTACCCAAATGTTCTGTCATAACTGGGTCGAAAATCCCGAGCAGTTCGACCAAACCTAAGAAATTGCCATTATTTTCTGCGAAGAGAGTATCGGTTGTTCCACGAAATGCTAAATTATGACTAGCTAAATATTTTGTAATCAGCTTTTCCTTTTCAACAAGTAAAATAAGTTCTTTATCAATAGTCATTTTCAATCGAAGTCTTGTAGAAGCTTCAAACCATATATCAAAGCATTTCAAATGATTGGGAGAAGTTTCATGCGAGTTTAGAATTTCGTGTATGTGTATCCAATCAGAGTTTTCTTCTTGAGCCAATGATAGTTTTGAATTTCCTTCAAATAATTTACAACATAAACAGAGTACTTTATCAACAGTTTTAGAATAAATCAACCAAGTTCGCTTAAATTGCTCTCCATTTTTAGCTTTTCTATTAAAAAGACTATGCGAAAAGCTTCGCTTTATTTTGTCGTTTAGTGGGAATTTAAAATTTAAATCCAATATATGGTCAATTTGTCGTTTATTTAATGTTTTTGGATATTGGCTGGGATCGTTAACATTAAAATTAAAAGTTACCTGTTCCTGTGGTGAATCGTTGCTATTACAGTCTATATTACGTGTGCCTTGATCTAATCTTAAGACAACATTTTCAATTGGGACTGCGATTATAGTAGAAACATTTCCAGATTTTTCTTGATCTTGCGTTAGTGTATTCTGGATTGTATTATTAAGCTGGTGTTCTGATTCTTTGTCGGAGTTCGCCTTATCTTGATGAGAACTATTGCAGTTTCCATAATCAGTCTGTTTTTCAAAAAAAATCACCAATTTTCTTGCTTTGGAGAATAGATTTTTCCATTTTTAATTTTCTTTTTCTGTTTTCCGAACCAGACAGTTTTTTTGGTGGCATTAGGATAAAAAATTATCTGAATATTATCGCACGTGCAAAATTTGGAATAAAGCTGAATAATCAAATAACGAAGCGTAAAGTTTAATGGTACACAAACAAATGATACTTTAGAATTATTGTTTAATGTGATTTTGAAAATTTTGCAGTTCTCATTCTACAATTTTCAACGGATATTTTGTTCGATTTTTTTCAAAGTGCTATAATTTAACGATTGATTTGTGAAGTTTGTGTTAAATATGACAAAGGGATAAAACTTTAATTTCCGACTAAAAACTGTGAATTTAAAAAAAAAAATTATGAAAGTTTAGAAGCGCAAAATTTATTTTGCACAGGGCGCCAACATATCTTCCGCCGGCACTGTATATATATATATATATATATATATATATTTATAAATAATATACTTATATATATCTATATATATATATAGAACATAATATGTACATAGATTTAGAAGAAATTTGCTTTTTTAATATTCTATTATTGCGTTTTCTTTCACTGTACATTCACAAAGAAAAAAAGGATATAAACGTTTTTTTCCGTTTTTCTTTCTTTCAAGGATTTGAAAATTCAAGTTTACAAAATATTAAAAAAAAAAAAAAAACAATAAAAATAATAAATTTTTTTTTTCATATTCACCTTTTTTACTTATTTTTGTTCAGAGGTAAAATTTTGTGTGAAAAAATATATGTGAACTACACGTAAAATGTGGTGATATGACAAGGATTATATTGGCATTGAGAAATAATTTTAAAAGTATATTGAAATCTTTTTTTATTGAATAAAAAAAAAAAAAAAAAAAAAAAAAAATAGACGATCTTTCAAATATTTCAATGTTTTCATCGTATTGAAAGTGTAAATACGAGCGTGATGATCAAAAATACCTAACATTTTTTAACATTGTAACACCATATAAAGCAATGTACAGTATGTTTGAAAAATAAATAAATGATTATTTTAATTTTTATTTTTTAATCGGATTTTTTTATTTTTAGTGATAATTTAAATTAAATAATTTAATTGTTGTCACTTCTAATTGGTTTCCTTTCACTAATATTTTTTTAATATTTTATTGCAAATAACGATATTTCGGAAGCAACCTACTTCCTTTATCTCAGTGCTTGTGACCAACTGTATATATTAATTCATTTTTCCCTTTTTATATCCTATTCGGCCGTACTAAATATCTATTTTATCTGTACTTTTTCAAATTATTTTAAATAGCGGTGAGTATCCATTCTCTAAATCATTATTCAATCTGTCGTCTACCTTCGAAATTGCTAAACTCTCGTATGTGTCTAGTTTTTTTTATTTTGTGTAACTCCTTTATGAATTGCCGACCTAAAATTGGTAGTACCTCTTATTCTTGCTAATTTGGCTTCCCTTAAGTGTTCTTGGAACCACACCGTAATTAACCGTTTTTATTGGCCTATATATATACTTTTGAACAGTTGTAATATGATATTTTATATATGTTGTTAATTTCTTCCATCTGTGCTTTTTATGCTTTACTGATCCAAGTATACTACTAATTTTTGAACTATTACTAGTTGTTACTAGTTCCACATTGTGTTTCTTAAACATTTTCTTAAATTTATCGGTGAATGTTGAGTGCGTTACGCAAATCCTTTTAGGTTTTTCAGCATCCTTATTTTGTTGGAATAAGCTTGTCATGTTATTATGCTGTCGACGCGGTGCAGTTTCTTCCTTATTATTAGGTCTATGATTTCTTCATTATATCCATTTTCCCTAACCGTGTCTTTTATGTAGTGCCTTTTTCCTTTTCAAAGTTAGCCTTTGATAATGGTATAGTTACCAATCTGTTGACCATCGTATGGTATGCTGCCATTTTTGATTCATGTGGGTGATTTCGAAGCTTGTGCTTACAAGACAGTGGTCGGAACCACCTAGCGGAGAGTTAACAGTGATTGAATATTTCTCTGGATGGGTAGTTAGGAATAAATCCAGGAGATGTCCGTTCTGGTCGCATCGGTCTGGTATCCTCGTAGGGCTTTTGACAAGTTGAGAAAGGTTGAAAAAGTTGGAAAAAAGTTCAACTTGTTTGCCTTCGGGACTGTTGTGACTAGAAAAGTGAAGCCTTGAGTCCTTGTTATGAATATTAAAGTCTCCCGCCAAAACAATCTCAGATTCGGAAGTGGTTTCCAGAATTGAGTTTATCTGATTGGATAGACTTTCTATAAGCATATCAGTTTCTAGCTGGTTCGCTTGAGACGATCTGTAAATAAAACAGAAGTGAATGATGCGCTTATCGACGTGTATTTTCATCCAATTATATTGATAAATTGGGTTGGAGCACTCAAAATTTTGAAGTGTCTTTAAGCTAACAACATTTCGTATATACAAAGCAATCCCTCTATGGGGTATAAAAAGTGGCACAAGCGAATAATTATTGATATTAAAATTAATATCATTATTCACAATTTGTGTTTCACTTAGTGCTAGAATTGCTGGATTTTGAAGCCGTAGATGGCTTTCGACGGAATGGAAATTCGTTGATAGACCGCGGATGTTACAAAAATCTATCTTAAACATTATAGCGAACAATTTACAATAGAAAAGGTAAATAAATTAAAATTAACAGAAGTAATCCAAAAATAAAAAACAACAAAACAAAAAAAAAAAAAAAAAACCTAAAAAAAAAATAAATAAATAATTTAAATTTTTAAAATCTTTTTTCCCTTTAAATTTTAAGTTTTTATTTTTTTTTGCTTTTTGGCCCACATTACCACTTACTTGTACCACCCCTGTAATGAATGCAACTGAGACCAATATCTACACACAACAGTTTTTAATACCTTATTGAGTGTAGAAATATTCTCAGAGACATTCACTGCAGGTTAGAACACTGAGAAAATTACGGTAATAACAACAAAAAAAACAACAAAAATAAAACAAAAATTATAATGAATTAATGAAAAACTTAGAAAAGAAAAACAAAAAAAAAAAAAAAAAATTTGGGGCTTAAGATAATGTATTGGATACGGTTTGAATTTGAAGAAGAACGAGTATGTTATGTACGTGCGCGTCATGATTTACTATTGTCAGCTAAGACAATAAAGTTAAAAACATTTATAAAATAATAGAATATAAGGAGTGAATGGAATAAAATTTAAGTTTTGGCTATTGTTAATTTTAGATAAATATTTTGATTAATGCAATTATTATAATTTAATTTTCCGTTTTAATAATTATATTGTTATTGACACTGAATTTAGATTAAATATTAATAATTTTTTTTTGTTGTTTTCTTTTTTTCTTGTTTATTTAAAGCACTATTTCAATTGTTTTTGTTTAGCTCTTTTTCATTTTAATTTTAGAATTTTAAATTTTAAATTTTTTCTTTTTTTTTTTTTTTTTTTTTTAATTTCACCGCACAAATTCACATGCACTTAGGTCGAAGTACAGTGGTAAACTCAAGAAATGGTATTTCTTTTTCCGTCTCCATAGTAAATTTTATGTTTCCATGAATTTGGTTAAGTTAATCTAACATCATTTCTAATTTATCCTTTGATACTTTGCATATAAATTCTCGGCATAAGTCCCTCTTCCTCTATTCTGTCTTCAATATGACTCTAATAATATTTCACTTAAAACCGGTGAGAGAGGGTTACCCATGACAGTTCCTCTTATAGTTTTGTAATATTCGCCTCTAAAAGTGAAATAATTTTCATTCATGCATATTGAAGCTAGAGTGATGTAAAATTACTCTAAGTGGAGTTGGGGTTTATAGTTTTTGCATTTAGGAAAAAGCATTTTAATGTCTTAATATCGAATTCTATCATATGTCCAATGTTTCATCAGATTCCATTCCCGAAGTAGGCAAACACAAAAGAAATTATGAAATAACTGAGAGGTTTGATTATTAATAAAAAAAACAGAGATATTAAGTTACATTTTATTAGAGATGTATAAGTCAAAGGCCCTATTTGATATTTTTAGGGGTAGAAATAAAACGAGAAGGAAGAACTGGTCCGATTTCTATATCACAAAAATCTTGCAACGATAAATTATTGCAAGAAAATGGATATGACGAATTAAAAGGCCACGCAACATCACCTGGTATGAAATTGTGCAAAGCTGATGGAACTGAAATTATTAAATAGTAAATACTATGCCTATTATGAAGGCGAAGTACTCTACACAATAGATATATATTTCCACATTTAAATTAGTCATCAATATTAGTCCCAAATTAGTAATTTCAGGTTAAGTAACAGGTTTTGTAGATGACTATTCTATATTTGATAGTGAACATGGTCTTAAATTAGTGAAGTAAAATATGAAGTTTGATGTAAATTAGCTTAGAAAATGTTTTTTAGTTCATAACCATCAAAAATATTGGAAAAAATAATTTATAATCAACTTGAATCGTATTTTGAAACAAATTGCTTTATGTCACTTTTAATCAATCAGGCTTTATTGTTTGTAATACTATCCGTATACAAGCGCAATCAATTGGGTTCATTTTTGTTTTATATCCATCATAGTTGAGAACCACCTTCTTCGCACAATGATGTACTTACAAAAGGCAGTAAATTTTGAAATGTTGCTGATAACTTTGCTATATATTGCTATAATTTGCGAATTTAGTAGCTGAATATAAGATATTTGCTGATAATACTCTACTTATATACAGTGCCAAAAATTGTGATGAATAATAGAAAGAGTAATAAATGCAGATTTGAAAAAATACAACAATTGTCTCAAAGGTAATAAATTAACTATAAAAGCTGAAATAACCAAATACATAGTGTATAAAATAAGAAATAAAGTCGATATAAATCCAAAACTGTTAGTAAATAATACCGAAATTGAAAGAGTTGCTACATATAAATATCTTGGTGTTGTAATTGATGAAAAGTTGAAATGGGATGATCATATCAATAAACTGGAAAAAAAAATTGTGCCTTTATTAGGTGCTATCAAAAGAAGTGGAATCATATACTCAGTAGACAAAGCGCTGATAGTCTATATTATTCTTATATTATTTCACATATTAGATATAATATAGTATGTAATTGGTCTAGTTGTTTCTCTTGGCTAAAAGATAAAATTGGTATGTATCATAATTTACAAGGCTATAAAAGGCCTTTTTAAACTAGCTTTGTAACCCGTCATAAATGACGGAAGCAAAATAAATCCTAGTTTCTTTTTTTCTTTCATTAGATTCTTTATTGCGAAATTACAGTACTTATGTTTATATAATTTTTTATTTATTTTTATTTATGTTTATATTGGCCTAACACTAATATTTTTTTTATATATAACAGAAAAAGAAGTACCATACCAACAAATTTGTATAAAATGTTTGTATTTTTGTATGGTATACTCGTACTCACTTCCATTCAGTTATAATTCGTTAGTTGGGTTCCATTTAGCATAAATTATACCGTATTAGCGTTATTGTGGCCTCTGGGAGAACAAATTTAAAAGTGGGATCTTATTTTCATATAAATTTTGTCTTTTGTATAATGTATAGGGATCTTATTTTGCTATATGAATAAACTGTTATAATGGTATTGTGTTATTTTTAAAAAAATATTCAAAATTTTGTATCTAAATTGGTAAAATTTACAAAAAATACAAAAACATTTTCATCAATAATTTTCAATTTACAAAAAACAATGTTTTATTATCCGACGTAGAAGTAGAGTTTATTATCCTACTCTACTTCTATCAAGTTTTATTGATTGAACAGTGAACCTGAACAATGAAAATAAAATAATATTTTTGGAACGGAGCATACAGAACATACAGAATACAGATACAGGAAATAATAAAAAAAAAAACAAAAATCATTTTTTTTGAGTGAAGTGAATTACGCACACAATAATGACAAAAATAAAAGGTAGAAGCAATAAAGTAGTATAATGTATAATATTATACAATACAAATATGCTGATACACATGTATATTATTGTGTATAATTTTAAGTAATAAGAATAACCTTTGAGTGAATTATGTTTTTTCTTGTGTTAAATGCTGTTTGCCTTTTGGTTATTATACCATATTAAACTATTGATTAAATTTCTATTAGTCCTTATTATTATTGTAAATCAAAAAAATTGTTTGTTTTATTTATATTATTATCATTATTATTTTTTACTTTTCCTTATTATTTGCGAAGAAGACTAACATTAAATTAAAAAAATATAGTTCATGCAACCAATTTTTCCTGCAAAGATTCAGCATGGTAGACAGGGGTTAAAAAAAAGCACCAAAGCAATTTGTATATATATGCATTTGTATACATATGTAATTTGTATATGTGTTGGAGCGTTCCGTCGAACTTACAAACATCCAGATAAATGCAGAATAATATATATATATAATATGGATTTTTCTGTGATGTTTTATACCAAAATTAATGTTTTGTCTATATCACGGTTAAAGAAAATTACATTTTTTAGAGTAGTAAAATATAAAACAAAAATATTTACTTGTATGAGTGAGTTTTATAAAATATTAAATATTTTTTAATTTGTATACAATTTTGGCAATAAATGTAATGAATATTAAAAAAAAAAAACAATGAGGAATGTTCTGAATGAATTTGTATCCAAAATTTGGACACACTTATAGTTTCGAAAACAGATTTCAAACTACAATTATTTATTAATTCTAACAATGTATCTTCATCAGCTGATGATAAAATGGTATTTTTAGAATTGTTGTATAGATCCTGAATCCATAATTTGGTAATGTGACCTTCATCATTTGAAAAATATTTATAAATTAATTTCAAAAAGATGATATTTAATTAGGGGATTTACAGTTTGTTTTTAAATTGAAATTTTGAATTATTTATCAAAATCAGTGAATATAGAATGGAAACATTTCATATATATATAATTGAATCTATTCTTTGGATCCATCTTTGTAATTTCATTTTCATATAGCCTCAATTTTGTTATATATAATTAAAAATATTAGAATTGAAGCCCTTGCATAGATGAATTCAACTGATTTAGAATACGCAAAATGTAAATATAAATGCATGTATACAAACTCCAAATAAATTAAAAAAATCTATAGGATCATTTATTTGAAGCTTCAGAAGCAGAAGATGAATTAACTTATGATTCTGATAATAGCGGTGAAATAAATAATTTCTCATGGAAAATTTTTTGCAAAAGATGGTAAAAAATGGGCTGAAAGGCCACAACGCTTTCTCGAAATTAATATTTTGCGCTGAAAACCATTTGCCGCAATTGCACGCCTTCTTCGAAATCAAATAATCAGAGTTATCGATCGTTTTAGGAGCCTATGGTTCAATTATATTCAAAGCTATGGTTCAATTATATTAAAACTATAGACGTAAACCGCTTTGACAAAATTTTACGTTTTATTTGATTTGATAAATTAGCCCCAATTCGAGACGTGTTTGAAGCAATAAATAAGAATTTGGGAAAATGTTTTATATACCTTCAGAAAATCTTATTGTAGAAGAACAACCAATTCCAACATATGCAATCAAAACTTGACAAGTATGGTATTAAAATTTGGTGGCTTTGTAACTCTTAGACGGCATACCTACTCAAAGGAATGAATTCCATATTCTGGGAACAAAGATAATAACAGAGCAACAGGACTTGCTCAAAATGTAGTGGAGAATTTGTGTATACCATATTTTGGATAACTGGACGGAATATTACAATGGATAACTATTTCACAACGTTAGAACTTGGAAAAAGTTTGTTATCTAATGGGATTGACGATAATTGTAGGAACTTTACGTCGAAATAAAACTTATAACAATTTATTATGAACAAAAATAAATTCCAATAAAAGAAATTTATTTTTAAGAGCTTTGTGAAAGTTTAGTAAATTCTCTTATCAAAAAGAAAATCGAAAATCGAAATCATAGCTGCGAATCGTTACTGAATTTAGTTTTGACGAATTGCAATTGATGAAAAAACACAAGCCGTAACAATTTTTCTTGATTTTCGCAGAGCGTTTGAAACAATTTATATTTATATATTTTGCTAAATAAATTATATAGGTATTGTATCCGTGGTAGCGAATTAAAATAGTTTGAGTCATATTTAAAAAATTGTTCACAACGATCAAAAATTAATGACACAGTTTCAGATCCGATTGATATTAAATTAGGTGTACCACAAGGAACAATTCTGGGTGTAATACTGTTTTTGATATACTTAAGTCAATGATATGGAGAGGGTTGTGCAATCGTCAAATTTAGCTCTGTTTGCTAATGATATCCTCTAATATATGTTGTTGATAACTCTATTGAAAAATGTACTCAAAAAAAAAAAAAAAGGACGATTTAAAAAGATTAGGTGAATGGTTTATAGAAAACAAATTAAAATTGAACACTGAAAAGACGAATATAATATGTATATGGTTATTAATATTGTTTTGAATAATAAAATTTTAATAGAAAATAGATATTATTAATGAAATTAAATATTTAGGTTTAGTAATAGATGATAGATTGAGCTTTAAACAACATCTAAAATATATATATATGTAAAAAAATTAATAAAAAACTTTACTTCTTTTCAAAAATAAGAAAAAAATTATCGATATTAAGTGTAAATCAAAATATTTAATGTGATAATGAAACCACATTTTGATTTTTGAATACTGTTCATGTTTAATGCTAAATTGATGAACAGATTCAAAACCGAGAGATGAGAATAATATTAAAACTTAGTAAATTTACTTCAAAATCCTTTATGCTGAGAACATTAAAGTGAGATGAGTGTGCCCCCAACAATAAAAATGAATGTTTTGATAATGTTATATAAAATAAAATATAAAATTATGACAAGTTATTTAACAAATAGACTAATTTGTATAGAACATGTTCATCACTACTATTTAAGAAATATTTGGGAGTTTAGGTTGAATTTTTTTAATAAATCTAAGACGGAGAATATGCTATTTAATAATACAGGTTCTGCAACACTGTTTAATAATTTACCATTTAATTTGAAAATGGAAGAAATCGAAAATATCAAATATAAGAAAAGCTTGATTAAATACTTGAAAGATTCAGTTCATTTAAATATTTTGTAATACAAATAAATTGTTATAATACCTACCTAATAGATAAATAAATGAATTGTTAAAATAGATTAGAATTAAATATAATTGTTCAAATAGATAATACAAATGAATATAGTTATAATTGAACACTGTAAATAGTTAACAAAACTAAATAAATGAAAAAAAATAATAAGATTGACTCATCATCAAAGCAAAGATAATTTACATATAGATGTGGCAAACCTGAATAAAATAAAAACCTTAAAAATTCAATCTCTTGAAAATTGAGTAAAAAATCTAAAAGCTTTTTTTATTCTCATTTCAAATTTTTATTCTCATTAAAAAAAAAAAAACGTCAGAAACATTTTTTTCTTCTCAGCTGTTGTAATACATATTATCATATAATATAAAGAATTTTCAACTAGAAGAAATTGAGAAAAACGTAAAATCAAAATAAAAAAATACTGTATTTTATTTTTAATTCATATAAACGAGATGTTTTTGTAAATAAAATGTATGTGGTATATATTTTATTCTTTTTAAGTTTTCAGGCAGGTCAAAATATAGTTAAAATGTTTAAAATGAATATTGTAAACCAGTGAACTATAAGAGCGCATGTAGGTATATTAATAAATATATGTAGCTATATAGTATCAGAAATTATATATATATTTATGATAATATATATAATTATATATAATTATGTATATATATATAATTTCTAATAGTATTTTTATAATATATATTTCATATGAATAAATTGTTGTTATTTTTAATATTTTATAATAAGTTATGTATGTAAGTTATGATTGAATAGTATGGATAATAATTTTGATTTTTAATTTTATTTTTTTAAATTATTTTATTTTTGAGAATTGCAAATTTTATTTTTGTTTATTCTCTTTCTTCTAAAATTTCAAACATTGATTTTATTTAGTGTGTGAATGTATGATGATATTAGCCCCGTATTAGGGAATTTTAAAATAAAAGCTTTAGCACAAGACTTTTCATAAGTTGCCACATCTATTTGTAAATTATCTTTGTCCATAGTTTGTACTCAATAGTTTGTTTTAAAATTGAATCTATTGAAAAGTACAAGAATAGTTGAAAATAATTATTGATAAAAATTTAAATTGATAACCTCTCATCTAGATAATCTATATAAATATATGATGTTATGTATCAGAAAATTTTATTTATTGAGACTGTTTTGTACAAAAAAGGTTTTATAAAATATTTTTTATGTTTTGGTGCACTCTAAAATAAAATATTAGTGTATAACTATAGTTAAGGTGCTTTTTGTATTTTAATAAATAAAAATCAAAGCTCAGAATAAAGATAAAATATAAACTTTGTAAAATCTATTTTCATACTTGATGGGAGATTAGTACTATAGATATCTGATCTTATATAACTGCTGAGAAAGTTATTTATTAAAATAAAAACCTTCTGTGAACCTTGTGTGCAGATAATCTGCAGAGAGAGCTTTAAACAAACCCATTGATTGATTCCACCTCAGTACAAATTCTCTAAACAATATGACACAGTTCAATTTAATTATAAAATTAATTTTTCAGTTGAGGATATAAATGATTTCAAATGCGTTGTTTTTAAGGAGATTTACCCTAAAATAAATCATGCTAGGCTTCAAATTACCAAATATACAATTGATATGCATATTCGTGTTATATGCATGTATATTCGACTGGCGAATACAAAGATGTATATGATTAAATTATATCTAAACAAATCTTAAATTATTATATGCTGCTCTACTTATCCTATTTGTTCGTGTATTAAATCTAACCATTGAATTTCATTCTACATGGCTGTATTCTTTCAAATTGTCCTACAACTAATTCATTCTATTCCAACAAACGTGTTTCCCCAATGCAAAAATATACTTACGTACAATTTACAAAAGTTTAAGAGTAATATTAATAAATTTATTTAAAATGTCCTTCATGTATCTATGTATCTAAATTAAATGGTATAAATAAATAAAAATAAAATATGAAATTATAAAAAAAATGTGTATTCAAAATCTATATGTAAAAGCAATTAGTTGGTTCATCCCATAGATTTGGGAATGCCACAGAAAAATGCTACAGGATCAAAGATTACAAAAAAAGTATTATTAAATGCGATTACCGACACTTAAATGTATTAAATTATTCATTAATTTTCCCAACACTCTGTACCTAATTTTTTACATGACATTTACGGTAAAGGAAGAATAAAAAATCAAAAATATCTGACACTTTCATAATAACATATTCAAATTGTTTTATATATATAAATTTGTATATACATATATACATATATATATTCAAAATTATATTCTCATGTGTATATGTACATACATATATAAAAAACAAATCAATAACAATAATAACAAACAAAAAATCAAAATATTTTTTAAATATTTTATTAAATTATAGATTTTGGATTTCAACTTAAATCAATTTACTTTATTTTAAGGATTACGATTATTTACTTTAGTGTTGAAAAATACAATTTTTTTATATTTTGATTTTGATTTAATAAAGTGAGGTGAAAGGCTTCAAATCAGGTTAATTGAATTTGATAAGGTGATTTTATTTGATTTAATTTGATTTTTTTTTTTTTTTGTTAATAAAATGTAAAGCGTTAACATTTAGATGTATGTATTGAGAAAGTAATAACATTTTTTACATATTTGATTATTGAATTTAAGATGTTTACCAAAAATTAAGGATATTTATTTGCAGTAATGAAAATTTTTTTATAAATTGGACATGAGTTTGAGTATATTAATTTTATATACATATAACTGTTAAGACTGTTTTAAAATGGTCTTTTATTATTACTAAAAACTAGTCTCAAATTATTTGAAGTCTTCCAAAAACAACGAATGGGCCGAACATTGTAGCAAATTATGTCAAAATCAAAACCAAAATAATATGATGCAAAATTTTGTTCGGGATCTATTTTTCATTAAATGACATAACTCTTATATCAAAGTATAGGTGGGTGTGTGGACTTATGACTCTCATTTAAATTACATTATAGCAATATCATAAATAAGGCTAATTCAATGTTAGGTTTTTGTAAAACGATGGTCAAGAGAATTTAACGATTCATACATCCTAAAATCTATGTCTTGTTAGGCCACAATTAGAATATGCTAGTCAGGTTTGGTCTCCCTATTACGAAGTTCATATGCTACGAATAGAGGCAATTCAAAAAAACTTTTTAAGATTTACCTTACGTCACCTTCCCTGGTTCAATCCCCTAATTTTGCCACCCCATGAACATAGATTAAACTTAATTCATCTTGTCACTCTAAAAAAAAAGGCGTGAAGTTGCTGACGTTATTGTCATCACTGATATAATCAAAGGAAATATTATCTCTGTTTTTATTTCCAACTTAGTTCAAATAAACAGTATCAGGCGTTTTCGCTCTTCTCCCTTCTTTGTAGTTTCATTTCATCCAACCAACTATGGAATGAATGAACCAAGCTATAGAATGATGGTCCTGGGGGATACCAGGACATTATTGATTTCACTCTCTCCAAAGAAAGCCTAAAAAAACGCTTGTATTCTTCGTAATCCAATATGACCCATCTTCTAGTCACCAAATTTTTTGATTTGTTTTCTTTCTTTTTTTAATCCAAACACCAAATAATTGACTAATTTATTCCGTTAATTTATATTCTTTTGAATCTCATTTATTTTTTCTCTTATTACACATGATATCACGATTGAACTTAAGTTTAGCTGACCAACTGTTGCAGTGCCCTGATATTTTGCATTATAATAAAATTGAATTTAATTTAATTTTTATAAATTTTAATTTATTTTGTAAACATGTTATAATGTTAAAACATGTAAACCGGTAAATGTTAAAACATGTAAACATGTAAACCGGTTATAATTTGTATAACATTCTATTATTTGTTTTATTAATTGAAATTCATATGATTTTTTTTTTTTTTTTTTTTTGCATGAATTGATGGAAATCTTCATAGACACAATGAGCCCCGAAGCTTCCATTTTGTGTCAGATTTTTACTGACTAAACCACACCCCTCCCATTAAAACTAGCCCGACGGATTAATCATTAATTTATTTCTTAATGAAAATGTTTACGAAATTCTATCGTATTAAATCTAGTGGATTAGTTGTTTTAAGTCCATTTTGATTGACTAGCAGTTGAATGGCCTCAACGTTAACATGACTCTCCAGACGAGCCAAATGCTTTGCTGCATATCTTTTTATTTCATTTTCTATGCAAGGAATTTTTAGATCGCTCTGCGAGTCACGGTTGCGAATATACCAAGGGTCATTTACCATGTTGCGCAAGATCTTATGTTGGAATTTTTGTATACAAGGTACATGTGTTCGTTTGGCACATCCCCATATTTGTATGCCGTACAACCATATCGGTTTGATTATCAAAAGCTTGAGCTGCATCTAGAAATTTAATAGAGCATACTTGCTTTTATTCCAAAGCTTTTTCTATATTACGTCTGTTATCCTATGTATTTGATCGATTGTCGAGTGCTTAGATCTAAAACCAAATTGATAATTTGGAATCAGATTACTATTTTCTATGATCGGACTCATTCGAATCAATAGTAGTTTTTCAAATAATTTTGATATTGTTGGTAGTAGTGATTATTGCCATCTGCGTCTAGCTCTACTTTTTATTTTTATCATATTTAATATTTATATGATATGATTTTGTTTCGTTTTTATTTTCATTATTCTAATTTTTTTTTTTTCTTTTTATATACATACTTTTATATATATATATTTTTTTTTATTTGTAAATATTATTGTAAGATTAAATTCATTATTGTAACTTGTTTGATTTAAACATAGTAATAAATAAAGAAATATATAAATAGTTCCATTACAATACCTACTACCATAAAGTAAACAAAAAAAATATGGTTTGAATTTACCCCATAGGAATAGTTCAAATGTAATCCAGCAATGAATATTAAAAAATAATAATAAAAAAAACAATTTCGAAAATAAGTTTCGAATTATTTAAAATCTTAAAAAGAAGTCCCGAAAATTCCAAAATCCTGAATCTATACATACTTACAGACATACACATATACAAAAACAATTAACTTTTCTATCAGAAAACGTTTGGGCAAAAATCATAAATTCGTTTTTTCAACAGATTAATTTTTCTTGAACTATAATTCGATAACAAAATCCGGAAAGTATGTCTAAATTCAGGATTTTGTAAAATTCGAGATTTTTTCCATAAGAGCTAAATTTTTTTTTGCAGTAAAATGTCATAGACTCATTACAGTAAGTATTGTCCAATAACTATAGACAAAAAAAATTGCTTAAATCCAGTGGTGATATTCGGACGGTACGGAGCAGTACGATCGTATAGGTTATTAAAATTTTCAAAAGTTTCCGTACCGGTTGTTGCATATTATGTTTTTTGCTTTAACGGAAAATTAGTGTTAAAAGAAATATATTTCTATTAATAAAAGGGCTCTTTCCCTTAGTAAATACACTTTTTTTTTTATATATTTGACTGTAAATATAAGTTAATAGTATAAATATTTTGATAGTTATCTATTACTTTTAATCAGTGTTAAATTGTTATTTAAAGTATGATATTTTTAAATTAATTTTAATTCATAATTAATTTTTAAATATTTGTTTTATTTCAACCTAAAAATGAAAAGGAAAAGTAATTTGTACGATTTTTTAAGCAAATCTAAAAACATAAATAATAACGACGCTGAACTTCAATCTGCGAATATTTCTAATTCTAATCAAGCGAAACAGGTAGAAGAAAATTATGAAAAAGCTGAAACAGAATTTATTACATTTTTTGAATGAGAAACAATTGAATATTGTTAGCGATGAAAATGTTGGATGTGAGTGGTGTTCGAAAGTAGAATTGTTAAATTTGGAAATTGCTAAATATCTACACATTTCAGTATCAGTATCAGAGTGCAAATCATGTTCTGTCAAAGCTCATGGTTCGAACAAAGAAAATTTATAATTATCAAAGAGAAAAAAATTGAAGGAACACAATAAATCAGGTTCATATAAGAAATTTGGGGAAATAATAAAAATTGGTGAAAAAAATATAATTTCAAAAACTTTCGATGTGGCCAATGAAAAGTATTTAAACAGCACAGTGAACATTTTTAATACTATCTATTTCATAGTTAAAAACAATAAACCATTCAGTGATTTTAAAAAATTAATTGATTTACAGAAAAAAACATAATGTAGATTTGGGATTTTCATTACATTCAAGATTTATAGTTCCACTTGTCGCAAAGCCTCTACCATAAATAAGAAGCAAAATAAATAAAATTTCAACTATTTCACACAAAAAGATTTTAGTGGTTTATTTGAAATCATAAATTCAAAACTGCGAAGATAGTGTTACAGTTTGTTATTGATCTGGGCGAATTAGAAGGAACAACATCAGAAATAATTTTAAATACCTTAATATCAGTTATCGAAAAACATGATTTTAATAAAAAATATTTACATGAAAATCTTATTTGATTTTGCTGAGACGGTGCTAGGGTAATGCTTGGAAAATTGCTAGAATTTCTGCAAAACTTTAATATAAAAATACATAATGTTAGACCTTTTGTATTATTCAAAGTATTGTAACACAAATACTTTGTACATTCAAGTTGTTTTTCAGAAGATTGTTACTTCGTAAAAGGCACATTCTTAGTTTTATACAGAAAAAGGGTAAAAAAAAAACAAATTTTTTTATTAAATGCTTATTTTCTACTAAACTATTCGTTATAGACATAAAGTATGCATTCATAAGTTATAGAAAAAATAGAGACCATTCCAACAATATATAAATATTGAGAAGGTTTTATTGGAGAATCTGGAGCTGGTTTTTAAATAAAGAAAATAAAGATTGTTTTTTTTTTTAAATTTTCTACTTTAAATTACAACATCTCCATAACGGCATAACCTATCATCATTAAATAACTGGCAAGATATGTTACAAAAAACTGAATATATATATATATATATATATATATATATATACAGATACAACGGTTTATATACAGAACAACAACGATACTTCCAAATGTCCTTTTCGTCCTTACAGGATAAGATGCGCCACTAAAGTAATATATTTTTGGAAAGCTAGGAACACCAAGTAGTCATTAGGTTAAACGGGGGTACACCATTTCCTTCAGAAGAACCAAATATTGCATATGTATGAGTAAATAAATATATATATCTACATTTTTTTTAAGCGTACCGGTTGTTAAATATTTCAAATATCACCACTGGTTAAATCTAACCGGTAGGAACAGTTCCAGCAATGTAGAACACCTTGATTTCAAGGTAGATAAAAATTCATCTCTTGTACTGGACTCAAGCTATCACAAATGAACATTTATTAAAAGAGCAACATTGGCAACATAGCAAAAAAATTACATTTAGTAAAATAGCAACACTCCCATATTCTGGGAGTATAAAATCCGCTTTGTTTAAAATTTACCTATCCTAGGAAAACTTCTGTGCGCGGTATCAAGTTGTCTGAAGACAATGAAAAAAATTTCAAAAAAAGGACACGGTACATATTTTTTTTCAATTAGGCTATCACTTACTAAGTTTTGCTAACTTTTCTAATTGTCATAACTGTGTTTCAAAAAGAATGTTAATTTTTTTTCTGTTTTGGTTTTTTTCGTTATACAAAAAAGTTTTGCTTTTGTTTTGGTCATTTCAATTTTTTTTGTTAGTTTATTTATTTTCTCCAATATATTATTTATAATGGGTCGGGGGCACAATTTCGATTTATTTATTTTTGTTTTCTCAAAATCTTGTTATTTAAAATTTTGTTTATTAAAATACCGTTGGTTTTTGTAGTATTTAAATAAATTTATGAAATTATAAATGTTTATTAGCATTATAACGAGGTGGTCCCAACCAGAGTGGACCAAGCGCTTTTGTCATTTTCTATTAGAAAATACAAAAATTTCTGTCATCGTGCAAAGAAAACAAGTGAAATTGAACGAATTTGAACATTATTACAATTATTTTTGTAAAAGGACTAAACTACTTCAAGTGATTAACATTTAAAGTGATTAAAGTATTTTTTTTACATGGTCCATTCTGGCTCGGAGCGCCTCTCCTATCTTGTATACAAACTGTAGTATTTTTTTAAAAATATTATCTATGATTTAGAAATGACATTGTAGAAGACTAACAATTCTTCTTAATTAGCCAAATTTGAAGAAAAGAAGTATGTTGATATTTTAATATGTGATATAGAAAAATCATTCGATTCTGTATGGCATGACGGTTTGATTAACAAACTACATTGTATTGCAGTGTCCCCTATACTTAGTCAAATTAATGTTCAATTTTATACAAAATGGAACTTTCTGTGTCACAGTCAACGACGTAGTTACCACCAAGTGTACCTCAAGGGTCAATTTCAAGATCCTATCCTGTCACAATATTTTTATAATTTGACATTATCATTCCAGATTCATGTTACATCGCTTTGTTTGCCGATAATAAGGGCTAGTATATTACTGATGCAAATCCTATAGTGCCAATTTGGAAAGTGGGTTCAATATTCTTCACCAATTCTATTACAAAAATGGAAAATTAAAATCAACAATTCTAAAACGGCAGTCTGCTTCTTCTCAAAGAAAATAAAATCATTCAACTCGCCAAGCA
Source organism: Argyra leucocephala (assembly GCA_963942445.1). Lineage (NCBI taxonomy): Eukaryota > Metazoa > Arthropoda > Insecta > Diptera > Dolichopodidae > Argyra > Argyra leucocephala. The sequence goes on along the minus strand of OZ012681.1, from coordinate 118,964,963 downwards.
GAAACCTTAAGCTAAATGGTACTATTATCGAATGGAGTTCCAGGAATTATCCTAGATCCTAAGTCAATTTTCAGACTCCTCATTGAGGATAAAATAATAAAAAAACCTAATTTTAATGAAATCTCTCTAAACAAAAGCTCTGTCCTATCAAAGCAAAATAAAATATTAATTTTTAAATTAATATTTCAAAGTGGGGACATTGTGCCAATTGCCACAAAAAAAATATACAAATTGCGCAAATCAAGGTTCTAAAAATGATCTTAAATCATGCATGGTATCACAGCACTACAGCTATACATTTGAAATGAAAATGTCTAAACTGTATTTTGGAATGAATAAAAATTAAATTAAATAAATTATTATCTATGGCTTAGAAGTGACATTTTAGAAGTGACATCCGTTATTCCTAATTAATTTTATATCATATTATGCGGGGTTGCACTTGTTACTGAATAAATCTCACTTGTTTTTCCACTTTGGTCCATATTAAAACAACTATAGTTGAGCTCCCAATTTTTCGTTTATTACTATAGCAGATATGAAATATATATATATATATATATATATATATATATATATATTTTTTTTTTCTTTATCTAATCTCTGCTCTCAAACCAAAATTGTTTTTTATCAATTGTGAGCATATTTTTAGATTTAATTTCGTAAATAGTTCCAACTTGAAGTTTTACATTTACAGTAAAAGTGTAGTAAGTACAATGAAGTTATTGACAAATTTATTGTTGTTGTTGTTGTTATAATATTGATGGCATTCAACATCTTATGATATTTCTGTTGACATGGATATGACCGGAAGAATTATTTTTGCTAAAATTAATTTTTATAATTTACATGGGTCTGTACCGTTGACTTATGTATGACTATATTTCGTAAGGACATTCATGTAAAATTATTTTGTTTGTTTGTTTTTGTATGATGAAGCATAGCAGACCATATTAAAGATAGTTTTGATTTGATGTAAGAAATAAATTTTATTTTCAGTTTTTTTTTTTTATTTTTTTTTTTGATCAACCTTAATTTAAGAATCTTATTAAGAATTCTAAGAAAAAAAAAATTACCTAACTTTTATTTTCAAGATGTATATTTAGAATTCATAAATCACATCCCTAACAACAATTTTTGATATAATTTTATATTTTTTGAGAATGAATGCAATTTTTTTTATATATATATATATTTATATAGATATATATTTATATATATATATATATATAGGTAGTGTATTTATATAGCTGTATTAGTATATATATAAATACAAGTATATATATAGCCTATATATATAGTTGCATTTTGAGTAGCACATCAAATTTTTTGTATGCTTTCGAACATTTTAATTGGCACTTGGCAATAAAAAATCAGGCTAGTTTTAATAAAAAGTTATACCTCCATCTGGATTTTATTTTGAAATACGTTTCATTACTGGCAAGCATGCGAAAAGAAAACTTAGTTATCTAATTGGCTTGCTAAATCGCATAGGGTTGGTCTGGTATACCAACTTTCTTGAGCGAGAATCATTCCAACGAGGATCATGGATAAAACCCAACTAATAAGCAACAAAAATACAAGTTGCAGAAGATCCAAGGTTCGATTCCCGACGAATCAAAAAAAAAATTGCAATATGTGATTTTCGACCTGGTCTAGTACCCTTTGACATTGGAAAAAAAACGACAAAAAGTAATTGAGGGTCTGAATCTGGTACCAAGTTAAATAAAATAAAGCTATTAAGATGGCTTAGTTCCTAACAATAGCAGTTAGTTTTCCATACATTTAATGAGTGAATAAGTCAGTAATTTGATAAATAAACTTGCGATACCGCGCTCAATTAAGCACGAAAAGATGATTCTACCTAAGTTACTGAAAACATTAAAAAAATAATATGACACTTAGGTCGTGGCATAATTAAATGGTATTGGGTTTTGCAAAAGCAATTGTAACATCCACTTCTACCTACTCACACAGTACAATTCACTTTCTTTCGACATGCATTTTACCCATAAGTTTCAGTAGATAAAAGATAAAATCATAACTTTTACAGATAGTTATTGTTTATACAACATTTACTATTACAACAAGTTTAAAAGGGATGTCAAATTTGCTGCAATTGAGATGGTATGACTCTTGGTTACTTGATTTTTCTGGGCCTAGCATAATTTTGTCATTTAATACTGACTGCGGTTACCAGCAGATTCTCTTCAGTTGGAAATATGATTTTTTCATATCATCCGATACTTTATTTCTCCACGAAGGTTTGAAATGTAATTTTTATGCATTAAATCGAACAAAAACCGGAACGCAAATAGCAAGGGCAATAAGAAATACTGCAATTTAAACAACGGTGTGATAAATGAATGCGTGCGGTAACGAAAATTCAGATATGGAAGCAAAATTGGAAATCAAAAGCACAAACATAAGCCCCTACTACTACACCAGCGCGAAAAGAAAAATCACAATTGAGGTTATAAAAATAAGGCACTAATATTGGCAGGACTCAGTCCGATTTATGCACCATGCACCATGCACCACGCACCATGTACCATGCACCATACACCACGCACTACGCACCATGCACCATGCACCATGCACCATGCACCATGCACCATGCACCATGCACCATGCACCATGCACCATGCACCATGCACCATGCACCATGCACCATGCACCATGCACCATGCACCATGCACCATGTATTATGTACCATGCGCCACGCACCATGCATATTAGTGATTTGATATAAACAATTATCCCATCATGGCATTATCAAACAATGATTTTGGCAGTCTTGATATGATGAAAACCCTGCTAAACCTCTTCCAAATATGGAGTAACATACTCTAGTAGCCAAGAGTAAGCAAACAACAAATATAACTAGAAATAATAAGTCATGAGAGCTACATTAAGTTAATTAATAAAGAAGATAATAAAATCAAATAATAAAATACGAAAATCTAAACTATAAATGTGTTGGAAATAAAGTATCGGAGAATGTGGTTTCCCCTTGACCATGCATTCCGCAAGAGTATATACTTATTAACTGGGTAATTTTCTTTAATTCACTCTAAATGTCCTAATCAGTGAAATAGTCTTACTTTTACTTTATTGATCAGGTCCATGTCGTTAAACAATTGATATAATACGGAATAATAACAATTAAAATAATCCCACATTATAACTTCTCCTCCAAACCCCTTTGTCAAAAACAGGATAAAGAATGAAGAAGAATTTTTCTTTCAAAAATCCCATGCGCATACTAACTTGCTTTTGGTAGTGTCTAAGCTTCTATATAATTAAAATGATTTCTAACTATATATCAGTATTGGAAGGATGAACATTTTGTACACTTGTGATTTGGTATTACGATATAGAAACTTTGAACCTACTTGTTTGGACAAACCAATTTAACAGCGATTTGCAAGGATAATTTTTTACCTTGTTTCAACATGGATGTTATTTTTGAGCGGTTAATATTTGTTATTAGTATGATCCAAAAATGCAAACTTTATATTATATATTAGCTATATTTAAATATGCAAAGTAAAATTACCATATTTATGCTTTGTCATTGACGCGGTATTTATACAACAGTTAAACTTTTAATTAATTTAATTAATTCATAAATAGAGAAATAATTATTGAATTCCGTTTTTGTTTGATAAATACTGTGTAGTTAAATTTATTAATGTCCTTAAAAAAGGACTATTCATCCTTGCTCAATTTTTCCAATTGACTTTAAAAAAAAATTGTTACATGGGTAATATAAGTCTGATATTTAATTCTCTTGTTATTTTAAGGCTTATCTATTAAAGCTATATATGTAATTGAATATTAAATTATATAAAATGTATAATAACATTGAGAATGAGTAAAAAAACAAAAAAAATATATATATATATATAAAAAACCAAAACAAAAAAAATATTACCAAAAAAAAATTTGTTTTGCCAATTTACTTATTATGAAAAAGAAAGAAAAAACGAATATTTCTAAAAATATCAACCAAAAAACAAAATAACAAATATCAAAAAAAAAAAACAAATTAAATAGAAGAAAAGAAAAAACAGGACACGAGTTTCACTCATGTGTATGTGCGTGCGTTTGTCATCGTCGTTTTAGTCCACGTTATTACGAATATATATATTTACACTTTTATTCATATATTATGTATAGATAGGCATGATTATGCTTATTAAATATATATATATATATATATATATATATAATAATAAGTATGTGTACAATTTTAATTTGTAAAACGTGGGTTACAAAAAAACAAACCATAACAAATATATTCTTTTTATAATTTTTATATTTTTCTTTTTTTATGATAAATTCAAAAAAATACAAAATGAAAAATAAAATTAATTTAAAATATAAAATGCAATGGCGTTAGTATGGAAAAAAAATTGAAATTAATGTGTTTATATAAAAATATGGTATTGTTTACTCATTTAAAAAAACAAAAAAAAAAAGTTTTTCTTTATGTTTTTGTGTACACACATACATACATAAATAAAGCTTTATAAATTAATGTTTATATGACTTTATTTATATTTATATAAAAATTATTTTAAATATTTTCATATGAAATAATTTAAAAGAATACAAAAACAAAATTAATAAGTATGACTTTGTAAAATACAATAAGAATAATAATAATAATAATAATAAGAAGTAAAAAGTAAGAAAATTAAAAAGTTTTCTCAAAAATAAATAAATAATTAATTAAGAAGAAAAATGAATAAAAGAAAATAAATAAATTTGGAAGTGAAAGTGAAAGTATTATACCAGTTTTTGTAAATATTTTATTTTTTATAAACACTTCAGTTAAATTAAATTAGTATTGGAAATTATTTAATTTAACTTTAGCTTAAGTATACAGGGTATTATTTTGTCTAAGGTTGTTGCATATTATGTAGATGGGGGGGTTTATAGAAAATGAAATAATTGATAAATTGAAATAATAATTAAAAAAGATGATTCGCATAGTGTTCTATAGACTACACAAACCCTCATTAAAAAGCAGTTGAATTGAATTCAATATGTAGATATTATTTTTTTTTTTCTTTATTCAATTTAAAATTTACAAAAACTTAACATAACTTAATGGTAAATAAACTAATATGTATAGGTGTACTATATAAGTTCTCAAAAATTTTAGGTTTTTTTATAGACCCTTGCCTAAGCTGTTTGGTCTAATAGTTTTTTTTTAATTCAGTGTCCATTCATAATCAATTAAGTTTAATTCATATTTAAATCAATTCAAAAATGAAAAATTATTTTTTTTTTTAAATACTAAAATTAAATACTAAATTAATGACTTATGCTTAAAATTAATATTTTACTTAAGAAAGAAAAGAAAATAAAAGAACAACAAATACAATAATTACTGAAACTAAATGTGCTACAATATATCTTACAAAAATAATTTTTATATTATCTACTTAATTTTCTAAAATATATTTTATAATTTGCTTTTTAAAATAACAAATATTATTAATAATTTTATATTATTCTGGCAATTCATTATACAATTTCAGACAATTATAAAAGCAGTTTGTTTTTTTTTTGTTTATGAGTTTTGAATAGTGTTAAATAAAAATTGGCTTTATTTCTAGTATTATAATTATATATATATATATATCAACCATTCTATTCAGAATGAAATGATGTTTAATTAAATTATTCACAATTCTGAAAGCAGTGGTGTATAATTCCCGCTTAAATAGATATTTTCAAAACTTATATTATATTGACCTGAATACAAAGACCTTGTTGGAAATAATCTTGGATGATAGTGTATAGTTTTAATAGTCTTTTTGTGCAGTACATCAATTCTGTTTAGCGCGCTTTGTGGCGCTTTACAACAGATCGGATTAAGATATGTTATGTTGGACAAAATATATGAGGAATAAATAATGTGTAATACCGTTATTGAGAAGTATTTCCGTAGTAGTCTTAAAATGAAAATATAGGGGCTTATTTTCTTAACAATATGATCAATATGCTCCACTTTATTTTGCTATCTAGTATTAATCCTAAATAATTAAAGTTTTTGACTATTTCTATTGACTATTGAGTAGTTATTATGGAAAATACCAAAGTTCTGTGAAAACGTTTAATTTTCCAATAATAGAATTTTGGCTTTTTTTTTTATATTTAACAGGAGACGGTAGTTATTAAGCCATTTATCAATTATAGTGAAATCATATTGAGTGTAATTTTTCAGATCTTCTTCACTACATTCGGAATATTTCAGCGCGGCATCGTCAGCAAATAGCTGTATTGACCCTTCAAGAGGTAATCGTGAAATATCATTGATATACAATTTGAAGGGAATAGGCCCCAGAATAGACGCCTGAGGTACTCCTTTTTTAATTGTTTTCGATTTGCTTAGTTTGTCATTAATTCGAACTTTTTGTTTTGCACGGTTTGACAAATATAGGATTTGAAGAAGATAACCTGGTTTTCGCTAAAATTCAGTGAGGATAGTTTATGGAATAAAATTTCATGGTCCACACAATCAAAAGCTTTTTGAAGATCGATGAACACACAACCTACATATTTCCCACTATCTGTTGATTTAGTAATAAAATCTGTTAGACTAAGGCATGCAGAAGTGGTGTTGGAGTTTCTTTCAAAACCATACTGTTCATTATGTAAGATGTGATTATTTTTAATAAATATGTCTAATATATTTTTTATAACTATTTCAAAAATTTTAGAGAACGCACTTAAAATTGAAATCGGGCGGTAGTTTGATCTCTCTCTCTAGCAGAGGCATTTTTAAATATAGGCATAACGATAGCGCAATTTTTAGGCATTGTGGAAGCAAATGTAGAAATTTGAAAGGAAATATTTATAAATTTAACTAAGAGTGGAAGTAATCGTTCTGAATATTTTTTTAAAAATTTAGTGGATATGTTATCGATTCCAGTGGCTGCTGTAGATTTTAAAGAATTAATTGCGTTTAAGACTCCTTCAGCATTGGTTCATTTAAATTAAAGAGATAGTGAATATTTCTTGATATTTGATTCAAGTATTCATAGTCTATTGGATTTTCAGAAATATTGAGTTCCTCCGTAATATCGGTGAAAAAGTTATTCATTGTATCAGCTATGAAATTTTCATTAGTAATAGTAAGGTTGTTACATTCCAGCATTTTAATGTGATTAGAGGTATTCAGAGTATGTTTGTTAAACATGACGTTTCTGTAGACGTCCCACAGTTTTTTTACTGTTATATGGATCTCGAGAAATTTCATTTGAATAAAAATTATTTTTGGCTAGCATAATAAGATTTCTTATTTCTTCTCTACAGTCTTCAAAAAGTCATTTGACGCGGGCATTCTCCGGGTACTTTTTAGTATGCTTGAAGTACGATTCACGAATTTTAATTTTTCTTAATAATTCTTTTGTCATCCACTGATTTTTTTTTTTTTTTTTCCCACTTATTCTAATAATTTGTGTGTTTTCTTCTATTAAAAGATTAAGGTCAGATACAAAGTTATTAAAGTTGTTATATGAGTCAAATTTTGCCCAAAAGCAATTTCTTTCTGTATTTTCATAGTTTAAGATAGTTTTAAATTCTTTGGGTTTTTCCCCAATAGGTTTTTGATCAATGCTTATAAAAAACTGTTGGGGGTCTGATAAGGAGGTATCTAAGATATAAAAGAAATATTTGAATTTGATCATATCAGTTATGAAATGGTCAATCACCGTTTTGGAAGTTGAGCCGATTCTGGTAGCAAATTTGTCACTTATTTTGTTGTATATGACAAACACATTACTAAGTAAAGTGCTAGTGTAATATTTTATATCTCGATTGTTTGAGTTTAATAGATTTAAATTGAAATCTCCTATTATTAATGAGTTAGCATACTTAGAAGTACATTAATCTAACTTATTAAGGAAATCATTCACATTTGTATCGTGTGACCTATATATAGTAATAATATATATGCCTTGTTTTAACAATTTGACCCCTAGAAAATTTGATTGTTGAAGTTCCTCTTCAAAAACTAATGTACTACACATTTCTTCTCTCACATAGATCGCGACACCCCCATAAGATTTTTTCCGATTTGAGAAATATGTGATCCTTTAAGACCAAATATGTTTATGTAGTTGTAAATATATTATAGTGTAGATTATAGTGTAAAAATGATTTTGTGCTGACTTTTGTACATGAAGAGAAAATCTACCCTCACTATCTGTATGTATGTATATGAACATTGAATACTGACGTATGTAAAAAAGTACTGCTTATACACTATCTAATCGCATAAGAGTTTATACAAACATCACAGTAAAATGATCTTTTTATTATACAATTATACCATTGAGTATAAATATATTGTATATAGATAGTCAAAGGTAGAACAAAATTGTAAACCAATTTTTGCGATCGAGTTGTACTTAGAAGAATAAGAAAAATAAAACATAAAAATAATAAGAAAAAGTTCACCATTCAGAATTATGGTGACAAAATTTTTATTAGGAAAAATTTTATACACATACTCTACTTAAATTTATTTTATTTTTGTTTTTTGTAGGTTTAAAAGTGTTATTTGTGTAGAAATGTATCATATCAGTGCAGTAAATATATTATGACATACAGCATCCATATACATATAACAACTATATGTTAGGATATATATAGCATTATACCCGAACTACCACTGGTCATAATTTTGTTTTTCTGTTTCTCTTAATAAAATAATTCAAATGAGATGTAAAATTAAGTTTGTTATTCAAAATTGCTCTTAAATTATAAATAAATAACCACAAATTAATAATATATAGATAACTCATGCAGAACAAATAACATCTGTCAGAAAATGAGATTGGAACCCCAAAGTTTATGTTTACAGCAATTTGACATATGTTAAATTTTTCATAAAACATTGAAGATTTTAAGCAGCACATTAAAAATTATTTGTATTTAAACCGTTTTATTTTTCAATACATTCATTCAATATTATATTGGATATTTAATGTCCATACAAACACTGATGATAACTATTTTAAACTTTGCTTTGAGATTGGGACCCCACGGTAACAGTTTGCTTCGAATAAATAAAATTATTCATAATATGCGTATATATCGATACATTTTTTCCCTGCCCCACTTAATTCTTCACCTGCTTCACAAGAGCACAAGGCTTCTACAAAGCTCTTCTATATGATTTTGTTCTGCGCTAGGTGCTTAATTTCATTCCATGTTCTATTGTTATTCTTTATTTCTTTGAGGGCTAATTTTCGCCATGTTTCCGGCGGTCTACCTCTTCCTCTTTTTCGCTACGGATTCCAATTCAATGCCTGCTTTGCTATATTGTTCGTATGTCTTCTAATGGTGTAGCATATCCACCTTCACTGTCTTTGCTTTATTTGTATTTATCCCAAGAACAATTAGATATATTTTCAAGTCTAACTGTCTTACATTTTATACCGAAGCCATAAACCAAATTTTGAATAGATTTGATTATCAATAAAATGCGTTGTTTAGCAAAAATAAATCCAATAAGTTTTAAAGAAAAAATAGAATGCAAAATATTACATTACTGCTATACTTATAAATGTGTTCGAATAAATATGTCAGTATAAGATACAACATCTGAGACTGAGGTATATCTAGAATTTGTCTATCTTGTAATTATCAAAATATCAACTCAACGACAAACATCATATAAGTAGTAAAATCATAATTTAGTTCAAACTGTTCCTACCGTAGCTTGTCTAAGCAAGTCAGACTACAATTTCAAGTTTATTACAAGACCCAATACGACTTAGAATACTAGCCAAAGACATAGCAAAGATTGAGACATTCTAAGGCTTGGAACTCAGTAAAGTTTTTCAATAATGTTATACAAATTATATAAGTAGGTTTTATGTTTATATCAGGGTCGTTCAAACGGTTGATCTTTCGATTTTTTATTTTTTGACTTTTTAACGCCAGTTTACCACCAATATTATAAAAACTTGAAATAATCAGAGGAAATTCAAAGTTTGGGTATTTTAAATAGTTTTAATAGTTCGATACCTAATGATAATTTTGTTATAGAAATGAAATAAAATTTTAGTGGACCTGAAACGTACATCATCGTCAATAGGTATACGAAAAAAATAAAAATTCTAACGGTACTTGGGTACCTAGAAGATTATCATCCAAAGACTACACTTATCATACAAGACTACACTAATGACTACACTACACTACGCAAATTGATCGCGTACTTTGGTTCCACCTATCTATGTGAATCGGCATTTTCTCATATGAAAATAATCAAATCGAAATACCGCAGCACACTTACAGATAAACACTTATCAGTAACCAGTTACGTGCCATCAATGGACCAGCTTGCTGACAATATGCAATGTCCTGTGTCAACAGTCTAAGGAGAAATATTAAATTCATATTAGAAATTATTATTTAATATTTATGATTATGAACTGATTAAATTATAAATATTCCCAAAAAATTATTTTATTTTTAGTCGATCTTACATTCTAATTTTCAAATTGGGTGGATCTTCATCAAGAAAAGGACTCTGGCCACACCTGGCTTATATTATATTTCATATTAAAATTATATACATAATATACGTGTATATCCATACATTTCTTTCCTGCTTCACAAGAGCACAGGGCTTCTAAAAAGCTCTTCCATCGGACTTTGTAAGTTTATACTGCAGTAAAGTTTATAAATAATTTTATACAAATTATATAAGTATATATTAAAAATGTATATATGATATAAACAACAAAACATCACTACACCAAAAAAAAAAAAACAATGTCTAATACTCTTCTCATCTTGTTTACAAGTTAACTACAATAATAATGGTTCTTATTTCAACTCAATTATTACTGTTCACTCAATTGAGTCGCAATGAAAAATGTATAATACATATAGAAAAAAAAATTCCTTTTTTTTTTTGTTGGTATTGTCTGTGACATATAACCTTGATCTTTATAATTATATTATTATCCTTAAAATATTATCCTTTTTTTTTTTGGTTTGTTTTTGATTTTTTTTTTTTTTACTTTTGTTTTCTTATTATAGTCTTTGACTACAAATTTTTGTGCCTTTTTTTTTGTAATATAGCCTTTAATTTTTTTATTAAAACAAATTATTTCTTTCAATTCCAGAGCAATAGAAATGTAAAAAAGAAAAATAATACATAAATAAAGTAAAAAAAAAAACAAAAAAAAAAAAAACAACAACAACAAAAAAGGATCCAAAAGAAAATTTATTTTTCTTTCATTATTTACTTAAAACATTTGTCACGCCTATATGTATGCAAATTATGTTAAATAATAGTATGTTGATTTTTTTGTTTTATTTTATTTTTTTTTTGTTTTTGTTTGAAAAGAAAAGTGGAACCACAAAATAGAAAATAACAAGTCAGAAGCTCATTTATATATTTTTATTTTTTTTTTATTTATATTATTACATTCTTATATAAAAATAATATCATACAGGATGTGTTTTAGAGGAAGTATTGTACCGTGAAATAATTTTTTTTAATGACATTCACAACATAAGCCAATAATTGTGGTCATATGGAATTAAGGACAATTGTTATCCAAACTAGGTTCTAAATTTTTTAATTAATGTTTTAAAAATGCATTCAATTGGTATAGGTTGATTCACTATTTATGTTGGCTTAATAGATTTACCGGGGACTGGTTGATTATTTAATATTTTAATTCTCATCTGACTCTGAATAGTATTTTATTGGATGATGTTGATGGACGAAAAAGACGTTTCAGAACCGATGTATTAACTAAATATAAAAATATATATTATATTTTATATATTATATAAATATATATTAAAAAAAGATATATTGCCTTTTACTGAATATTAGCAAGTGTTAAATGTATGTTACGTACCGGATTAATCGTGAAATTTGTATTAACACGTTGTCTGACAATTTATCACATAGTCAATATCCCTATATTCAATATCAGGTGCAATGGTTACCATTAATACTGAAATTTTCAGTTTCAAATTCTAATATTTCAAATATAACGGGTGATTACCATACATGGGAATGATCGCTGGTTATACATTGTAACTGGAAGGAGGAAAATTTCACTGAAAATCATTGTACTGTCACTGATTAAATATTACGAACTAGTGATAAAATACTATTAATAAGGTTTTAGAAGTTCTGATCAACTTGAGGGTGTTTGTATTCAATTAGAGTATCAGATTGATCTTATTGTATCTTATCAATGGGTATTACACATTTCTTAGAGTATTTGTTAAAACTAGAATGTTCTTTATTTATCATTTTCATGACAATGTCTACTGTTTCTTAGACAAGATTAATGATTTGATTTACTTTATTTTATATTTATTATTAATTTCGAAATTAGTATAGTCTTACCATTAGATCCTATTTCAATTTACGATGTTAGTCTGGAATACATGAACACAATGTGAATGGTGGATCAGGGGCGGCGTGTATTCATTTTAGAGTAATAAAAATAAAAATAATATATATAAAATTTGAAACTTCATCCTCTCGATCGGTTCATTGATCAAAAACACCTTATAATTAGGTACTTAATAATCTTGCTACTGAGACCAAGTGGTGATCAGATTAATAATTTTAAATTAAGTTAAATTATTCGAATACATTTTTTTTTAATTTTTTCATTTCTAAGTCCTACACAATTTCTTTTAATATTATGCAACATTTTCCTATAGTACCCTGTGATAGCCTATAGTACCTTGTTAATATCGTTAGTGGGGCAAGCTGGTCATAACATTCAAATTTTTAAATTAAGTCAAATTATTCCAACACAATTGTTTTTATTTTCAAATTTCCAAGTCTTGCAAAATTTTTTGCAATGTTGTGCTTGTGACTATAACATTTTGTGATACCCTATAACACCTTGATAATATCGTTATTGGGGCAAACTGGTCCTAACATTCAAATTTTTAGATTAAGTCAAATTATTCGCATACAATTTTTTTTAATTTTCACATTTCCAAGTCCTACACAATTTCTTTCAATATTATGCAACATTTTGCTATAACACCCTGTGATACCCTATAACACCTTGATAATATCGCTACATAGTCCAACTGGTCATAACATCAATAATTTTAAATTAAGTCAATTCCAATACATTTTTTTTAATTTTCACATTTCCAAGTCCTACACAATTTCTTTCAACATTATGCAAAATGTTCCTATAACACCCTGTATGCACATACAAAACCAAACTATATACAAAACAAATATATATATATATATATATATATTTCTTTAATGAATATAATTTGAATATTTAAATTCAACTTAATATTATATTATTATGTATATTTAGTTTTGTGGGTAATGATAACGGTTTTCTGGTGGTAAAATTTTTGTATGGTTACGTGATTATTTTTATTTTTTATTTTGTTTTCTTCCCTTCTTTTGTTTTGTTATTATTACTGTTGTTTTTGTTAAAAAAAAAAAATAGAATTTGAATGAATACAAATTTGAAAAAATAAAATTAAACTTTTTGTTAGTGAAATTTTTCTTAATTTAAAAGGTTAGAAGTTACATTGTTTGTTGTTGTTATTGTTACTGTTATTGTTTGTCTTCTAATTAGGTGTTATCCTATACCTACTGCATATTAGTTAATATAATAATATTAATTGGAATAGAGAATAAAGATCATTCAATAATGCTATTGATGACTTATAAATTTAGCTTTAAAAAGTTTGCCGCCCAGCATCTGTACTAATCCAACCGCGAATGTTAGCGTTGGTTTCTACGTTGGCTAAAACTTCTTCTTCTTGAATGAAGCATTACGTGCCAGTTTTTTCTTCAATTCATGTTATTCTTTCCATTAATTTTGTGATGCCCAAAATCCCAAACATCTTTTGGAGATCTTCCTGATAGGCGTTTGATCTTGATTTGGCCATTTATTTCTATCTTCGCCAGTCAATCTTCTGCCATTCTATTCGCATGATGTTTGTTCCTCTATTTCAAAGGACAATATCTTGAATGTTATTTACATCTCTTATTTCGAATTGTTATGTTTCTTATCTCTTATGTTGTATACCTACATATTTTCCTTATAGTTTGCATTTCTGGGATTGGCATTTTTGATTTGTTTTACACGTCCACACAGTTGTCTTAAAAGCGTATGTTGGTATAGGTTAAATGTATTATAATCGATCTTCTGCCATTCTATCCGCATAATCTTTCAAATTTCATCGTCTATTCCGACTTCAACGGAAAATATATTGTACGTCGCGTCGCATACGTCCCTCATTTCATATTGTTATGTTTCTTATCTCTTAACATGTATCCACTTTATTTGTCTAAGAGTTTGCATATCTCTGGTTTGCATTTTTGGGATTGTTTAAGACGTGTTCACAGTTTGTTTGATAGCCTACGTTATGGGTCAAATACAGTTTTTGTATATTCATATTTTGTTTTCTATTAGCATAGCATGTATTTGTGTCTCCATATAACATCTCAGAGATCTGACCTAAAATGGCTGCGGCTTTTCCGTTTCCGTGCTGCAAGAGCTGGTATTATTTACTCCCAAAAACTCAAAATTAAACACTTGTTCGATCATTTTTTCGTTAATGGATATCTTACATTTAACGCGGGGTTCTTTCGAAATATAGCCATGGATTTTGTTTGTGTTGTGGATATCTGCATGTAAAATTTGGCATTAAATATTCCTTTTTTTTTATTTCCCAATGAAACATTACAATCTGTCTCAGAAGGAGAAATTCAGTAGTTTGTATGACATTTTCTATGCAGGTAAATTGCCAACCAAATGATCAACCACCCATGATGCCAACATTATACTCCATTGTATTTCTTGACCCCCATTTGATTGTTCCTATTGCTTACTGGGTAGCTGCAGGATGCTAGGACGCTTAATGCGATTTACATTATTTGCAGCCAACAAGCTGCTTGCCAGTCTGTTTGGATGTGCAGCTAATCTTATCTGGTACTTTCCGCTTATATTTCTAATCTCCTCCTTAATGGTTCTCATCTGCAAATCACATGACATATGACATTATTATTGACAAACCAAGGCGCGCCAAATATCAATCTTAATAGCTTTGACTGGAAACACTGTAATATTGCAATATTTGAGTTGCTGGCTACTTCCCACAGTTGAATTCCGTAGGTCCATATCAGTTTCAAGACAGCTTTATAAATCAGCAGACTGTTTGGCAGTGATAACGACGAGTTGGGGCCAATCATGCAATACAATTTGCTTAGCTGCAACCCCAGTTGCTTTATTTTGTTATGAGTATGGATTTTCGATGTGAGTCTCTAAATGTGATATGTGTTGATTTTGCTCAATTCACCCTGATTCTGCACTTTTTTAGCCATTGCTTAACTTTGTTTATGTTGTGTTGCAGGATCTCTGAAGCATGCACTGGGTTAATATGTGAGGCTAGTAAGGCCGTTGAATATTAATAATAATTAAATATGAATAATAATTATTTTATTTATTTAAAATAGCGGTGAGTACCCATTCCCTAAACTATTATTCAGTCTGTTAGTACCCCCGAAACTGTTGAACTCTTGGCAAATCATCTTCATTCTCTGCGAGTAGTACCAGCATCATCTGCGTATAACATATGATGTTAGCATTCTTATTGTCGATCCGATACTACCAAGAGGTAATTTACTATATATTTCTGATTATTTTATTATCAGAAACTATTTAGTTAACCTTGTCTAATATCTGTTGGCGATTGCGATATTTTCGTTGATTTGAGTTAATTTTTGTTCTACTATTTATATGTAGATATTGTATCAATCCTATATTAAATTGAATTATTTCTGTAGTATTTGGACTCCATCATTAAATTGTACTATGTCAAAAGCTTGACTTAAATCTGCGAATCACTATAGGTTTGTCGTATTTGATTAATTTTTCAATAAATTTGGTATTGATGGTGAGGGCCGTATTATTCCGAAAACAATTCAAACTTTTTTCTTTTTAATAACAGTTTAAACATGCCGTATTATACCAGCTGTTCAACGACATGGGCCTTACTAAAAAAAAGTCAGACTAAGACGTCTGCATTAGCTAGGCCATATAGAACGTATTGATTAAAATGCTTCGGAAACTCTTCGAATTCAAGTCCTAGGGAACGCGTCGTCGATCAATCAGATCGACGCGTCGTCGAGATATGAAAAAACTTCAAATCACCAACTGGAGAGATTCCGCTCGTGACCGAAATCAGTGGACGACAATTTTGTGTCAGGCCCAGGATATTCAAGGTCTGTAGCGCTCAATAAGCAAGCAACCATTAAACATGCTTGATATCCCTCGAAGAATCAACACTAAAGAATTATGAGTACTAAACACTTAGAAGTTATGTCAGTTATGTTCACTTAGAAGTTACATTGTATGTCTAAAACAATTTTTTTTATAACCTGTAATTATATACGAGTTCTTAAAGATACCAAATAAATGATTTAGAAATAATTTTGGTTATAAATAACTAATAAGAGTAATATAATAGCTTAGATGAATACTTTGGGGAGGTATATAAGTACTAATCTCAGTATTTTACAAAAACATCTCCATAAATGAGGCCATCAAATTTATTTTAATAAAATGTGAAGTATCATGTATCATATAAACTCCCACAGCAAATGTACTGTCCAAAAGAAGAGCTTTAAAGTATTTTTACACAATATGATTAT
Source organism: Argyra leucocephala (assembly GCA_963942445.1). Taxonomy (NCBI): domain Eukaryota; kingdom Metazoa; phylum Arthropoda; class Insecta; order Diptera; family Dolichopodidae; genus Argyra; species Argyra leucocephala. The sequence goes on along the minus strand of OZ012681.1, from coordinate 118,948,252 downwards.
CAAAGCAAATATACTTCAATGTCTGAAATACACTTCTAATCACGTTCAGCACAAGCTTAGAATCTTCAATTTGACTAATCAGCTTCTCAACTCATACTTTTTGATTTCCCAACCATTTTTAATTATAACATAAGTTAATAGAGACATACATACCAGATACTTGCAACTAGACTCATGCATTTTTGGGCAGTATCAAAACAAGGACTGGGAATAGATTTTTTTTTGTCTTAAATACCCATGTTAACGATTTTCAATTAAATTAAATTATGCTTTTTTTTGCCAATATCTTCTAAATTTCTATTTAGAATAGTTTTATTAAAGATGATAGTTTAAAAATAACATTAATATTTTATAGTTACAAATTTGTAGACATTTTCAATTACAAATTCATCGATATTCAGTATTAATCTACATCTTCGTCTATAATAAGCCTAAGATCATCATCATCGTAATCATAATTATAATCGTAATTATTACTTTCGTTATCATCAGCTGGAAATAAAAGAATAAAAATATATTTTTAATATACAGCTTGTAAATGACCTGAAATATATAATGTACACAGGCAGGGATTGCAATACCGTTACTATATCAACAAACCATCATAAACCATCATAAACAATTGTACACCATCGTACACCGTAGTACACGATATTACACTATAGTGTATACACGGTATACGGTGTTTAAGCTAAAATAATAAAATTGTAATATCTATATTCATCCCGTTCAATACCCCCATTGACTGTATTGAAATATTTTTTCATTATTCAATAAAAATATTTTGAAGCGCTAAAGAAGGTTATGGCATTTTTCGCAAGACAAATAGCAGTTTCGCAAATTATTAAACGTCTTACAAAAAATAAATATCCACCAGAATCAAGCTTTAGTAATAATACAATAATAGAAAATCATCAACACAATCTTTAACATTATCTATGCAAATTTATCTATGAAAGAAAATTTGCAATTGGTTTTAGAAGAAAACTCTAAGCTGGCACTTGCAGCATGCAAATCAAATCAACCAGGAAAATTGTAAAAATAAATTGAAAAATTCGGTCTTTTTGCAAACCCTTATATCTACAACAGATCCATTGTTCAATAAATGAATATATGTACAATTAATTCTATTTACAATCTTAGAAATCCATTACCAATTTGTGCATCTCTTGAATATTGTAAATAATTAACATAAGATTCTGATAGTAATTTTTGTGAGTTGTTTTGATTTTCGGAATCTGCTGACATCATTTCAATATCTTCAATTTTTATTGGTTTTTCATTTTCTTTCTTTTCATTGACTGCATTTTGTGTTGAACAGTTTTGTGGCAATTTTCGCATATCAGTATCAATAATTGTAGTTTGCCTAAAAATATGATTTAAATTAATAAACTGTAAAAAACCTATGCCCCACGGATGGTGTTGAACGACAATGATGAATAAACTGTAAAAATAATCAATAGAAAAAATGAAACAGAAATATTGTGTGATTAACCGCTGGGTCGCTGGGGATTATAAATTGAGCGAAGCTTTGTTTGATTGTTTGTTTAGTTAACTGATCGCATACAGTTGGCGATAGGTATTTACGTCCACTGCTGTTATCGAATAATATCAAGTTTTGTTGCCACATTTTACATCGCTCTACCGACTACGCCACCCAGCGTGTCTATACGTCTATATGTCGTGCCGAAGCGTGTCATATGCCTGTGGTATCATTTACCTATATTTCATTTGCAGGCTTAGCCTATATTTCACTTTCAATGATGGTAGGTAGGTATTAGTGACTGTAAGGTCACCATTGTGATATCACGGAAAATTTCCTTTACTCGCTGAACCAATTTCAGCTTTTTACAAAGCGGTGGAGATCTTTGATTTTAGTGCCTTTGAGGTCACCCACCGAGCCCAGAAAAAAGGCTTCTAGATGGGTTATGATAAAGATCAGAGCAGGAACAGAGTAGGTGTTGAACATTTTCTTCTTTCTTATACTCTCTACACGTTCTGCGTTTGAGGGGAGTCCAGGTCTTCTGGTATGTTTACTAATAAGACAATCCGAGCTCGGAATAAGCAAACAAAATAATTAAAGACCCGTAATGACCCCTACCATAGTGCTAATGTCACACATTTTCAGAGCTAGTAGGTTAAGGGAGCGCTTCAGGTTCAGCATAGATTTGCTTGGTGATATTACAGTCTAGTCTATCTGACCATCTAAAGTTTGATAGTCGAATGAAACTTGCAATGACCAGAGGAGGAACAGAGTAGGTGTTGAACTGTATCATCTTTCTTCTACTCTTCTACTCTCTTCTGCAAAACTCGTTTGAGAGGAGTCCGAGTCTTTTGGTATATTTACCAATAAGACAATGCAGCTCAGGGTAAGTAAAAAAATTAATAAAGACAATGACCCGTAATTACCTCTACAATATAGTGCTAATTTCACATCTTTTCAGCGTTAGTAGGTTAAGGGAGCGCTTCAGGTTCAGCATAGGCCTGATTTGCTTGGCGATGTTACAGTCTAGTCTATCTGACCATCTGAAGTTTGATATTCGACTGGAACTTTCAATGATAATCTAAGCAAATTAAAATACAGACAAATGATAGTACAGGATATGAAAATCCAGGCAAATGAAATACAGGCAAATAAAGCATAGGCATGTGATAGTAACCCCTATGTTACGCAGATGACGCTTTACTACTCATATAGAGAATTTAATTTTTGCTAATTAAGAGTTTAACCTATTTTTTGAAAAAAAATTTTGGCAATCAGAATGTCCGTAAGTAAAAAAATATACCGTTAGTTTTATTTAAATCAATTTATACTCCTAAAATAATTTACAAATTTTCGAGATATTTGTAGCTTAGAGCCAAACCAAAATCAAATCACTCAATACAACTAAATGTCAAATTAATTTATATATGTAAGTTGAAATTTTGTCCTTCAAATCTCTTCAAATCACTTCAAATCCCCAAAGTTTTAATCTATAGTTAAAAAAAAACGGTAAATTCATAATCCTCAATCACAAATTCCATCCCCAAAACATAAAATCGAGAAATACAAATTTTTTGCTAAAAAAAGAGTTTCTATGTCTATGTATATTATTTTGTTTTTGCCGACAACAGGTAAACGTAGACGATTGGATTTTAAGAAAAAAATATTTAAAAATAATACAATTAGGTGTCGTCCCACAACCCGGTATTCATATATTGAAACATACCATTTTTTCTTTTGCTTATTGTGGATTTTGTATTTTGGGATTTCTCAAACCGTTTGGGATTTTAAGCTTTGGCAATTTACAGTTTGTTAAAGACATTGTAATCCACTTGGTTTGTGGGGCAGCAAAATTTTTTTAATTTAATATTAAACGAAAAAATAAATATAAGAAATATAAAAATAAAATTGATTTGACTCGAAGGGGAAAAGGACCTGAAGTTGACCTGAAGAATTACCTGCAGATGTGCTGATCAAAATAAATAGTGCTAAATAAATAAAATTATTATTTATGATTTTACTATTATTAATTTAATACAATTTTAAATATGGCCAAATATAAGAACTAGAATCAAAGGTTTTCGGTATGTTTACAATGGTATTAAAGAATTGTGCTTCTCACTAACCTTATTGTAAGTCATTAGTAGGTTTAGTAGTACTGAACTACCTAGACAGGTCCTAATTATATTTTATAACTGACATAAGGTCTTCTGCTATTTTATTTAACCGCTATTTAAAAATAGCAAAGTAGACTGCTATCAGAACCACAAAATAATAATTTGTTACACCACAAGTAAAAATAGCAATGAATGAATATAGGCGTGTTAGTAGTGGTCGCGCCTGAGCAACAAAAAAGATTTTTTGTTAGTAGTTGCATATCGTCAAAAATTCTGCGCAGATAAAAAGCAGGCGCTTGTGTTCATAGTAATCGGTGTCGCGTCAGCGTCTGGCAAATTATGCAGATATTTTAGTGCGCCTGCTTTAGAATGATTTTTAAAGTGCATGTCATTTAACATTTAATAAATAAGAATGTTGTGAGAAAATATTTAAGTAAAAAATAAAAATTAATTATTAAAATAAAATAAATGTGTTTATAATAATAATATATAAATATAATAAAATAAACATATTGAAAAAAATATATAACAATTTTAATATATTTTAATATATAAGTAAAATATATATATTAAAATATATTTAAAAAAATATATACAAAATATATTAAAATATATTAAATATATATATAAAAATAATTATATAATTATATAAACGAATTGTGCATGTGCTGCTTCTATGAACAAGAATAATCGCTAAACAATTTTCTGGGCGCCTGCGCAAGTTTCTTTGTTCATAGTGACAGAGAAAAAAGTCTGCAAGACACCAACGCATGTTTTACTGCAACTATGAACACGCCTTATGTGTGATTAGTGAATAATAAAAAAGCTGCTATAAATTTACTCTCTTGACAAATGACAATTTCACACTGCTGCTCTGCTACATGTTACATTTACATGGTTATGGTGTTAGTGTGTTACACTCTTGTCATTTTAAATAATTTGCCATAACAAATAAAAATATGTAGCTATAAAATAGCAATTATTTTGAAATCCATAACTATAAAACAAAATTATTGTCTTGTAGCATATTAATTTTAGCTTTTAATCAAATTAAAATTTGTTATATTTTCATTATTCTATTAAATCTATTTTTTTTTTTTTAATCAAACGAATTTTAGAGTACATATTTACAACTTTTTATTTTATATATCATTGTTGTTTTGCTGTTATATAGATTGGACTAGGGACCCCTGTTGAGTAATTATAATTCAAGTTAAAGCCAAATTTAAAGTTTTTAAAAGAACAGGTATTTGAATGGACTGTTATAGACTTTTCATTACAAAGCAGAAAACACTCATGTTTTAATGAAAAGCTTTGAAATTAGTATTTTTTCGTTAAAAAACATAAATACCTTACTTCTCATTTTCTGTTTCGTTTCTACCTATTTCTTAATGTATTTGGTGAATAATAAAGCCATATGATTAAAAAATCAATTCAACTGTGTGCACATTATTGTTATATATTATTATTAAGATATTTTTATTATTATATATATATATTTTAATTTTATATTATAAGATATATTTATTGTTATATATTATTATTAAAATATGATATATATTCAGAGTCCATTATGGAGAAGAGATATAAAATGAAAAGGTGTCTACTGCGCAGGTCCTTAAATGCGTGTCAATTATAATTATAGATTACATTATTACAATAACAGTATGTACAGATTATATTAAAATTTTTCAAGCGCTGCTATTTAAACTGTTATGTTGTACTTGACAATTTCAGTTACATAGAAAATTTCTAGTTATAACACCTTGCATCATAACTAGTTAGTCGCTGATAACATGTTATAGAGCGTAGTGTGAACAAGATATAACTCTACTCCTAATTTGAATTTAAATATATTCAAAACTAGTATATATAGATTTTTAAAAAAAAATCAATATGTGAGTTATAAAAATCAAATAAAATTCTCATTTGTTAAAACACAAAAAAAAAAAAATTTAAACTTACATTTGATCCGTTATAAATACTGGTGCATTCAATTCTTTTTTATTATTATCAAAGCCATCTAATTTAAAATTTAATTTATTTGGATCGGTATATTGAAACGAATTCATTTTAAATACTTCCAATTTTTCTAAATTCATTACATTCAATTGAATTTCACTCAATTGATTTATTGTCACTCCAATGTGATTTAAATCTTTTACACTTAATGAAATTAATTGTTCCATTGTGTTAATACCATATTCATTTAATTTTTGAATTTGATTTAAACTTAAAATTCCATTTAAATATTGTAATTTTAAAATTTTTTGTGGATCTTCATTAGAATTATTACATCCTAATTGTGATTTTATCAATTTATTATCACAATTATCAACAATTGTATCAATTGATTTATAATCAATTGGTTTTGGTATACGCATATCTAATAAAGATGAAATTTTAGATTGATTTGTGGTATTAGATAAAGTCAGTCTAGTTGTTCTCTTATTATTTTGAGTGTTATTAATTAAATCTTGATCATAATAATTAATAGTATTTTGTACATTAAATTTTCTACATAAATTTTCATGTTGTTTATTTAACAATTTTATAGCATATCCTCTATTCATAATTTTAAATGATCCTAGAATTTCTCTTGGAGCTTTTCCAATATGATTTAATAAGATTTTACGTAAATTATCTGTTAATGGTTGACCATGCATATATTTACATTCTTCTTTATATATACAATCCATTCCCAGGTAGTAATATTTACATGGAAATTCACCATGCATATGTGAACAATTTGGTTTTTTTGCACATAAATCTTTTAAGTAAAATTTACATATTTCCATAACTTTAGGTTTTGGTGGTGGTGGTGATGGTGATAGTGGTGGTGGTAGTGGTGGTGGTAGTGGTGGTGGTGGTGTTGGTAGTGATGGTGTTGGGTCCTATTAAAAATATAAAATAAAAAAGTTAATATTAAAAATGGGTTACTATTATACATGTTGTATGTCATTTGCCTGTATTTCATTTGCTGGTAAGTATATTTATATGTATTTATAGGTTGGCCACGAAATCCCAAATATAAAATTTCAAAAATCATAAAATTCAAAATCCGAAAATCCTAAAATTCAAATCCGAATCCGAAAATACCAAATTTCCAAAATCCGACTATAATTCATTTAGTGTTTTCAAATTAAATTATTTTGTTTGTACCCAACAGCGGCTACGTATAAAAACGATTTAACCGCTGGAAAAAGAGGTTGTACTTTGATTTTGAATCCAGCTATAAAATAATATCCTAACTCAGAATCTTACCTACATATTCAATACATTATTGGTACATTATGTTTTGTACATGTGTATGTATGTGTATATATTATATTATATTTACATATATAATGTATAATATTATACAGTATATACAATAATTATCATATCCAATATCCAGCATATCACGTCAAAATGAAATACAGGCAAATGACATAGTCCCGTAATAAATATTTTCCAGTTTTGATTCAATAATATTCAATTAATTTTTTAATTGAATTTCAAATAAAGTCGACTAATGTTAAAAATTCATATTAATTATGTGGTCTTTGTTTTTTTGGTTTCTGAGAGTCTATCGCATAAAATTTAATCATTCTACCGGGTAATTCTACTTGCGTTAGCAAAAATTGCCGTTTAACAACGAATTTTGTTAATTGTTTTTTATATTCATATATTCTTGACACCAACTTAGGTAGAATTATATTTTTGTGCATTAAGTACGGTAGGTAGAGCAAATTTTTACTACATGCTTTACATCTAATATTTTTCGAAGTAAAAATTTATTACATTTTAGATAAATATCAACTCATTAAATGTGAAAAGCTACTACTTTTGTCAGCAACTAAGCATTCTTAAAAAGTTGTTTCCAAATTATACTTTCAATTATTTGTTGTCATTTATTTTATCCCATTGATATCCAATGATATCCAGTATCCTTTACCAGGCTTCAATACTCATAAATGTTTTGGCCTTCATGGTTAATCGAACTTGAAACTTTCCAGTTGAAAGACAAGTGCTCTACTTACTGTGCAACCCAGTTGTGTTTGTTTTACAAAAGTAGAATTACACGATAGACCTCTTCTCTACTCCTCATAAGTATCATAAAAAACAATTTTTTTTTTGAAATGTTAAATTTTGTACTTAATTAACATGTTTGCCACCATTCATTTATAACATAAGACTATAATTAAAAAAAATTCAATGACACATGATGTATTAATAAGTTTATAAGACAGCAATTTGATAAAGAAATAAATGTTCGAAAAACATTGTAAATATTGCAGTATAAACTTGCAGTATAGTGTACTTAATTAAGCACAAAAATATCTATCTAAGTTAATGTCAAGCAAGAACATAAAAAAGATCGTATGCCATGTTTTTCAAAACGTTTTTAAATTTGACTATCAAAAATGTCCTATATGGGAACACTTAAGCTGGATTTTCATTGACCAATATTTAAAATCTAAAAAACTTTATTGGCTCTAAAACGGGAGATAGCTTATTGAATTTTTATGTAAGAAAAAAAATAGATCGCGGCAAAGAATTCTCTAAAATTCTATTTGGGAAATTTATTTTATACAGAAAAAAACAATAAGTCAGTTGTCAAAACCATCTGTTGAAAAAAATTATTTTATTTTATATATACATTTACTCAAAAAATTGTTAAAAAAATGTTGCCGGTCCAAAGAAACTATTCCTATATGTTAAAAATATACTTTATCAAACTATAATATCCCAAATTATTTGAAAATATCCCCAAATTTTTTGAAAATATCCCCTTTAAATAATATTTTCTGTTCTTGTCGTACGCATTGAGCTCTCATATAAAATAATGTCATTTCATGTTATCTCCCTTTAAGATTTTAAATATTGCTCAATGAAAATCCAGCTTTAGCCATTTATTAAGCCACAAAGAATTGTCATGTCATAAAAAAAACAGTAGTAAATTTTAACACTCCATATTATAAGTGACATTTAATCTATGATTGCAATTGAATGTCATGTAATGACATCTTTATGATAATTAATGATAATAACAGTAATAATAATAAGACCATTCGGATACTCGGTATATTTCCCTTCATTTTCAGAAAAAATATCGGTACTCGAATGATTTACTTAAAAAAATTTTTGTTAGTTTTCGCAAGTTTGTAAAAACGTCCGACGCCAATATCATCATAATTCTAATAGGCAATAATAATATTAAATAAACAAAAAAATATATTTAATTTAAAATTAAACTTAAATATTTACTTTATCCTCTCTATCTTTATCTATGCTTTTTTTCTTCTTTTTTTTATGCTTCTCTCGTTTCTTTTTTTTACGTTTATGTTCCATTTTTCGATCATATTCATTATCAGTATCGTTAAAATCATATAATTGATCCGGAAAATATTTCCACATAACTAATGGTGATTCATTTAAAGTTGTTATAACTGATGATGGTGGTGGTGGTGGTGGTGGTGATGCTTGAGGTGGTGGACTTCCACCTCTAATACCTAACATCTCATAAATTAATCTGTCATCAATGTTATCTTCATCATTTTCACATATTGGAGACTACAATACAAATTTTTTTTTTTTAAAGCAATATAAAAAAACTATAATGATCATAATATCATTATGAGACTGAAATTATGTACATATTATTTTTAAAAAAAAATCTATACTATAAATGACTATATACATATTTGTATAGTCATTGATTACAGTAAGTGCGATACAGACATTTTTTTCTTATATATTATCATATACGATTATTATAAACTAGCTTTGTAACCCGTCATAAATGACGGAAGCAAAATAAATCCTAGTTTCTTTTTTTCTTTCATTAGATTCTTTATTCCGAAATTACAGTACTTATGTTTATATCACTTTTTAATTTTCTAAAACACATAAAAGAAATATTTTTTTTGTAGTCAAAACTTTGCCAATTTTTTTATTTTTTTTATTTTTCGTAGGCTGGTGGGGATCTTCAGAAAGATACAATGAGGGTGTAGCTTGACACTGTATGTAGGATTCTTACCTACTAAACCACACCCTTCCTTAAAAAAATAATTTTTTTTGAGTGAAGTGAGTTACGCACACAATAATGACAAAAATAAAAGGTATAAGCAGATATAAGTAGTATAATGTATAATATTATACAATACAAATATGCTGATACACATGTATATTATTGTGTATAATTTTAAGTAATAAGAATAACCTTTGAGTGAATTATGTTTTTTTTTGTGTTAAATGCTGTTTGCCTTTTGGTTATTATACCATATTAAATTATTGATTAAATTTTCATTAGTCCTTATTATTATTGTAAATCAAAAAAATTGTTTGTTTTATTTATATTATTATTATTATTTTTTATTTTTCAATCAATTTTCAAAGTTCATGCAATTAATTTTTCCTGCAAAGATTCAGCATGGTAGACAGGGGTTAAAAAAAAGCACCAAAGCAATTTGTATATATAGGCATTTGTACACATATACAATTTGTGTATGTGTTGGAGCGTTCCGTCGAACTTACAAACATCCAGATAAATGCAGAATAATATATATATATATATAATAGTATACATATTTGTACAATTTTACCTTATTATTATGATCGTGACGGTTATCCATCATTTCATCGTATTCTTTCTTTCTTTTATTATTATTCTCTTTATCATGATCAATTCCATTTTTTTCCAAATTTTCCGACATTTTTGATTTTCTTTTACGGTCTGTCATATTTTCAGTATTATCTAGAAAATCAACGAAAAATGAAAAATGTTTTGTATTTTAGTTTTGTAAATATAAAAAAAAAACAATATTTATAGACTGGACCAACAACTGGTTGGTCTAAACCAACCTGAACCAACTACTGACCAACTATAAATCTGGAGAAGAACAGTTGTTTCAAATTTACGCAATACAAAATTATAAAAATAAAAATATTAAAATTCGATATTATAAAATTCTGATTTTTTTTTGATTCTGATTCTGAGTTTAAAAAATTCTGATTTACGAAATTCTGAATTTTTTGAGAAATTATTTTTTCGTTAAATATCTAATTCTGAATTGTAATATTCTGATGTGTAATAAAATTTTGATTTTTCATTATTCTGGGTTTATAAAATTTTGTTTGCGAAATTCTGAATTGCTGTTTAACAAAATTCTGGATTACAAAATTAAAATTATAAAAAATTCTTATTCAAGAATTTTTAATTTTTGCGAATTTAAAAAATTCTGGATTACAAAATTAAAATTATAAAAATTCTGATTCACGAATTTTTAATTTTTGTGAATTTAAAAAATTCTTGATTACAAAATTAAGATAACAAAAGGTCTGATTTACTAAGTACTAAATGTATGTGTTCTGTACTTAAATCAGAATTTCAAAATTCTGAATTATGAAATTCTGAATATTATAAAATTATTTATTCGTTGAGTATCTAATTCTGAATTGTAAGATTCTGTCTAACAAAATTCTGATTTTTCACAATTCTAGGTTTACAAAAGTGTGAATTTACAAAATTCTGAATGACAAAATTAAAATAACAAAAAATCTGAATGACGAAATACTAAATTCATGTGTTCTGTACTTAATTCTAAATTTCAAAATTCTGAGTTACGAAATTTTGAATTTTTTAAAAATTATTTTTCATTGCGTATCTAATTCTGAATTGTACAACAAAATTCTGATTTTACTCAATTCTAGATTTAAAAAATTGTAAATTTACAAAATTCTGAATTACAATATTAAAATCTGAATTACGAAGTACTAAATTTGTGTATTCTGTACTTAATTCTGAATTTCAAAATTCAACTTACAAAAATTATGTATTACAAAATTTCTGAATAACGAAATTGAAATTTTTTTATTTTCTACAAAGGAAAAACCAGTTTTAAAAAAAATTTTAAATTTTGCAATAGAATTTTGTAGCCCAAAATTTTATAAACTCTAGAATTTAACAAAATCATAATTAACAAAAAAAAATCAGAGTTATGTAATTCAGACTTTGAATATCAGATCGACTATTTTTGCCTTTTTCCAGGATATTATTTTTTTTTTTTTATTTATTTCATTTATTCTGCTACATATAAGACGATTAGTCTTTTAAGCATGTAACTAGAATCCATAATTTAAAACTAACAAAACTAAACATTTTAGAAAATAACAATGAAAAATGTTAAAATGTAAGAATATAAAGTGCTTAAACTATAACTGGATTAAATTACCAAATTAATAAAAATAAAACATATATATATTACATATATAGAGATATAAAAATGAGAAAAAAAAAAAAAAAAACAATGCTATATACAAAAATTTACATACTTAATATATAGTACATGTATACCAATGTATGCCTGTTGAACTGAAATAATACATTTGCCTACCTCAAATCATGATTTCTAAAATATTCACTGCTGAGCTCAGTTCAACCTTTTAATGTTATTAACGCGCAGAATGAAGTTCAGTATGGAGTTCCAAAGAACAGTAGTTCTGACAAAATACGATAGGTGTCTTAATCGACTCCTGTGACGAGGAACTATTAAATTCATATTTCTTGTTGATCTACCAGTAGTGACCTTTTCAGAAAGGTATGATGACATAAGGTTTAACAAGATCTTTTTCATAACAACAATATACCGTGCTTTCAAAAAGTGTAACTTAGTGTAACACCTAATATCACGTTGGAAACATCACTAATGTGATCATGTTTACGCCGGTTTGTGACAAAACGAGTGCAAGCATTAAAAATTAGTTGCAGCCGGTGAAATTCACTAGCAGACATATCAGAGTAAATAGTATCACAATATGTGAAATGTGGAATCAATAAAGCTAGGACGAGTTTACGTTTTAACCATTCATTTACAAGATAAGAATATTTCCACAATTTTCTTAAAATACAGTAGACATTTTTGGATATTCTATCAATGTGGTCATTCCACGTTAGTGTATTATTAAAAATCACTCCTAAATTTTTAGCTTTAGTAACATATTGAATTGCTAATTTATTTATTTTAATTTGGGGTAATATAGATGTATCAACTTCCCTAGAATAAACATTCATTGCTTGCGATTTAGATGCATTTAACTTTCATTATTTTTAGTCCAAAATAGAATAGCATCAAGATCGTCGTTAATTTAAGCAATGTAGATAATGATGTTGGTAATAGGTCCACTAATAAATATTTGGGTATCATCAGCATACAACCTGCATTTTGACTCAGATAAACATAGTGGCATGTCATTAACAAACAAACTAAACAATAAGGGTCCTAATAGGGACCCCTGAGGTACACCACATTTTAGCTCAACTATATCCGATCTAATCTCATTCAAATAAACAAATTGATTTCTTTTATAAAGGTAATTACATAATAATTTAATAACTGATAAGTCAAAGCCAAATGACTGCCTGAGTTTTTTGCATAGAAGTTCATGATTTACACAATCAAAAGCTTTGGAGAACATATCTAAATTCCGTAATTCCAGAATTTTATAATTCGGAGTTTTGTAATTTACAATGTTTTTTTATGCCAAATTTTATAAGTACATTAAACAGAAAATAAATATTTTGCGTACCAATGGTGATAAATATATTATGAGATTATTACCTTGCATTAATAGTGGGTTGGGTGGGTGAATGATGATAGAATATTTATCAAGTATACCAGCTAAGCTATTTGTGAAATTATTCAGTCTTATGAAGTCACTATACATTGACAGTAATACCGATAGGTTGCACTTTTCGAGTATAATAAAGTTAGTACACAAAATATTAGTAAAATTTAACAAAATATTCGAATTGAAAAAAAAAATATAGTTTAAAAGCCATCGGACAATACGCTGAAGTTCATCAATATGCTACAATACTTCGAAGTGAGACCATTCGAATCAAAACAAAAGTTTAATAGTTTTCAGAAACAAATCGTATATACTTAAATCGCTCTTCAATATGCCAAAGTTGGAAAGATGTATTATACCTATTTTAAAATTACTAGCGGCCCCTGTTGGGTAATTATATTTCAAGTTGAAGTCAAATTTAAAGTTTTTAAAATACATATACCTACCTACATAATACATAATTTTAATAAGAACTATATTATTACTACAAATTACCAAAATTTAGAAACAATTACTTAAAAAGATAAAATATGAAGAATTCAAGTGATTTGTTTTTATGTTGTTTTTTATTTTTTATTTTTTATTTTAGATGAATTTGTTTCTTTGTTTTTATTTGGCATATGTACATAGCAGGCACGAAGCGTCCATATATTGAGTTGAATGAGTGCTTCCCCAAATAAAATATTATTTATTATTTTTTACAACTTAATATAAAATATATATTTAATTTAATATAAAAATTACTTAACTACAAAAATTCAAATCGAATGAAAAAAAATTTCAAGCAAAAATTATATGCATAGAATGATATTAACTACATTATGTATGTATAGAAAATAATGCCTATATAAAAATCATTATTCTATTACCAAATAGCTATACAATTATACATTGCATAATCATAATGACAAATTAAATATCATTCTGATTCTCCACATTTACAATATACATACACTCAACACACACTCTCTCTATTTATCAACAGCAACAAAATAATAAGAGAAGCGACAATAAAAAAAATCAAAAGGAAAAAAAATTGATTGAGTCGCTGATATTCATTCCAAATCTACCTGATATAATTAGAAAATATCTGATAGAAAATAGATTATCTAGGGAAACAACAACAAAATATCGCATGACAGAAAATAACATTACAAATAAAAAAAATAGCAGGGAATGAATTAATTTTATGCATTATTGTGGTTGTTGACTTAAAGGAGAATTAATATTTATATAAATAATGCATGTAGTTTGGGTTTTTTTAGAGAGTAGTATTGATTTGTGTTTAGTAATTCTGTAGTTTTTTGTTACTGAATGCTACATTGTTTATTTTCAGCCATAATTTTGTTTTATGCAGTTTTGAAACAATTAATTTGTTAACAAATTTAAAAATTTAAAACATTTTGGTTTTTATTATATATAAATAATTATAATAGAAAATTGTAATTGTGTTATTGAAAGAACAAATAATTTGCTGCTAGAAGTTTTGAGGAAAAATTATCAATTGTTAAGGATGGTAAACCAATGCTTGATCTACTAATAACAACAACAATAAAACGGTGTAATCAGCATTTTTCAATAAAATCTTATAATTCGTATACGAGGTATTATCCAACATTAATATAGAGATTTCATATTAACACTTTTTTTACATTGCTTTCTTAAAATCAGAACTTAAATTAAAGTTATATCTTCAGATTAAAATTTTAACAACAAAAACAGTATTTGCGAAATATTAACATTTTTAATTGAAACAGAATTACACAATTCTTTTAATGAATAGTCTAAGCTTTTTTAATTGATAATAACACTTCCTCTATAATAACTATTTCAGTTGACCGATCGTTTTTCTGCCTAAACAGAATTAAAACTACTTTGAGAAATAGATGTGAACAGTTTTAACTGTCGAATTTAGCAAATATTTCAATAGAAAATGAAAGCCAAAGCAAATTAATGTTTCCTTTTACAGTGCTTCCCCAGTTGAAAATTCCACGCCCCGTCACTGGTACATAGATTCATTTGCAAGTACATAATGTAAATTATAATAACAGATTTGTTTTTGTTTATTATTTTAATAAGATCTCACATAATAGCATAATGTATTTGCTGAATAATAAAATCATATGGTTACAAAATTTTCAACTGTGTGCGCATTTTTGTTTTATATAAAACTTATATATTATATTAGAAGTTCATTAAGGAGTAGAAGAATCGAAATAAAATTAAAAGGTGTCTACTGCGCAGGACCTTAAATGCTTGTCAATTATAATTATAGATGTACTAATTTATATATATTAAAATTTTAGTTCTGTTGTGGACTAAATGCAGAACATTAAAAGTAAAAAGGGGAGGAAATGTTAAGTACGTTATTTCAATAAATGTAAGCCTCTCCTTAAAAGACATAATTGGTTGTAATGTATTGATACAGGTAAAGTTTTGTCTTGTAATTATAATATTTAATAAGAGATCAGTCTTAAGTAAATAAATATACAATAAAATCATAACTATTGTCTCGAAATCACAAAAATAAAGAGAAATTGGAAGAATTAGATTTAGTTATCGGCATCACCAACCCTTTAGAAAAACCAGTAAAAAACCTAACCCCAAAAAGTATTTTAAAATAAATTATTAACTATAGATACTAATTATTAAGTAATAAATATTAAATTTATTCAAAAACTCACCATCTACTAAATTTGGTTTAAAAACTGTTGCCATCGAAATTTTATCATTGTCATCATTAATTAAATTAATTTTTAAAATTTCATTAACTGGTAATTTTTCATTTTTATTTTCATTTTTATCAATTGATATATTTTTAATAATTTTTATATCATTTTTAATGTCCTTTATGGAAATTATTTCATTATCATCATTATTATCATCATCATCATCATCAATTTCACCATCTTCTAAACCTTCTTTTTCAACTGTTTCAGTTTGTATATTACAATTTAAATTGTTTTTTAATTGAGTAGACATTTTTATTAATTTTTTGTTCTTTTTTTTTAATTAGATCTGTAAATTATTAAAAAATATTAAATTAATAGACTAGAGAAAAATTAAAGTAAAGGAAATATAAAAGACCATTGTTTATTATGTATGCCTAATGAAATTTTACATTTTTCACAATATTTTGCAACTTCTGCAACCTAAAAAACCATTATGCCAATACCAAATAAATGTAATTTAATATTTTCATTAAAATGATTATACATACATATGTATATGAACCTAGACGTGTACAACATAAATTTACACATATATTTTTTCTGATACTGTACCTGTCTTCACTATACTAGAAGAAAGAATATATCATTTTTATTTTTACTGTCTTCTAAGCTGTTGATATTTTTTTTTTTAAATTTTTACTTTGATTTTTTTTATGTACATATAAACTTATAATAAATTGTATTTTAAATACTCAACACGAGCTCTGATAGCTCTCATGAATAAATAAATAAAATATCATATCATAAAATGCTCAATTCTCAAAAATATTAAAATCATATCTATCAGAACGTTATTTCAGAATAAAACAAGAAGATACTTATTCTGAATTAAAGAAAATTCAAGCAGGAGTTCCACAAGGTAGTGTATTAGGACCAATCCTTTATCTCCTATATACTAGTGACCTGCAGAAGAAAACATATTTGCCACATTTGCTGATGATACAGCAATTTTAACCATTGGTGATAGTAACATCGAGACAACACCAAAACTACAAGCAGCTATTAGAAAGGTTCAAGACTGGACCTTCCGATGGCGTATTAAATTTAATGAAGCGAAATCAGTACATATTAATTTCACCAACAAGCATATCAAACATGAACCTGTATTAATGAGCAAATTGTTAAATATGAAAACACAGCCAAATATCTAGGTATGACACTGGATGTCAAATTCAAATGGAAGCCACATGTGAAGAAAAAACGAGAAGAACTAAACTTAAAGTACAAAAAAATGTACTAGCTACTAGGTAGACACTCTGTACTATCAACTAAAAATAAGCTTCTGTTGTACCAACAAGTTCTGAAACCCATTTGGACATATGGAATTCAAACTCTGGGGTTGTATCAGTCAAAGCAATAGAAACATAGTACAAAGTTTCCAAAACAAAGTATAGTAAATGTCCCGTGGTACATACGCAATAGTAATCTACATAAGGATTTGGGTGTAGAAATGATTGACAGCGTTATCAAAACAATCGCACAAAGTCATCAAAAAAGACTACAAAAACATATCAATGCCGAGGCTATCCAACTCTTGGACAATGATGATACAACACGAAGATTAAAACGAGTAAAACCGTTTGAATTGTGGCAAAACTAAAATTGTAATATACATATATAAATTTTATAAACAAAAAGAAAAAAAAAACTATCATAGGATAAGTCTTTGTATTCTAAAAACGTAGCCAATTAAGATTTAAAGAAAAATAGTTTATTAGTATGTATTTTGATTACTAGATTACTATCAATAAATTCACCATTCGGTCATCGGTATTTTTTAAAAAAAAAAAAAAATATCATAAAGCATGTACATTTTGTAACATCTTAACCAACAAACCAAATTTTATGTGCGGGTTCTGATATTGTGCCCGTCTTCAATAAACTTCGGAAAGTCGGCACAGCCACTATAGCATAACGAGTACAGTTATTGACACCGTTAAGAGAAAAATAAGTTCTGTAAACTATAATTTTATTAATTAGAATGTTTTGCCAATTTAATTATGTTTTAATTCATTCTAATTTAAATTTTAGTATTTATTAACAATCAAGTCTATATGGTTATAAATAATTATAGAATTTTAACATTTTCTAAAATATGTCCAAAAAGTACAATTGCTGACACCCTCGCATAGTTGTTGATACGGCCTAAAAAGTATAGTTGTTGACACCCTGCTTTAATGATAAATGTTAGCTCTTGACACACTGTGAATAATAATAAAACGAATAATTTGTATATAAAAACAGTTTTCGTTTTTGGGCTTAACAAAAGGTTCGTTTCGTCCCCGTTATACACACGATTAGGATTTTGCAAGACATGCTCAACGAATTATTTTCTTCGATATGCCTTTTATATGCTTCAATGTTATTAAACCAAAATGCAATATTCGCAAAGCGAACTGTGGCACTAGCCATCGTTACAGGATCCAATGTCCTCAATGATATTTTTGGATTTCTTCGTAAGAAAGCTTTAAACCAACAATTGTTCAGGAATGCATAAATTAGTTGATTACATTCAAAATTATTTTTTGGCTATCTAAAAATCCAGTAGTACATTAATTAACAACCACAATATGTATAGTTATTGACACGGTGTCAACAAATATACTTCCATATAACTCATCAGTTATTGACACTATTGATGTCAATAATGGAATAGGTATCCAAAAATTGGTATCAATGATTGACACCAATATTATTTAATATATAAAAAGTGCATACCACAAATCCGTCTCTTATCACTTTAAAGATTATAAACCAACTTAATATTTTAATAAAAAAAAAAGTTTTATACTGCATTTGAAAAATGCTTTTTTTTTTTTTTTTTCCTTCTACGGAGGTCGCCCTAATATGTCAGAGCCGGCATGTAGCCTTTTTAGCCCTTTATGCCGTCCTCCACCCCTCAACTTAGTCGACCCTTTTGATAAAGGCCAATAGGTTTGGGGGATCTATCCTGCAGAAGTTTTCTGAGGCTATGTAGTGCGTTTCCAGCAGCCTGAGTCTCAGCCTTGAAAGAGCTAAGCACTCTCCTACAACGTGTGTGGAGGTTTCTTCCTCTTCCAGACAGTGTCTACAGGTTGGGTCGTCACTTAGTGCTAGTCTACACATGTGTTTATTCATGTGGTTATGACCAGTAAGTATGCCCACCATCTTCCTACAGTCTCCTCTATTGAGAGTTAGCAGGAAGTTGGTTATTTTGGTGTTTATTCTTGGTGCATATATTTTAGAGACCCTGTGGCCTTCCATACGCTCCCAAAGAATATTTGCTTCCCTTTTCAGGGTGTTTTCTATTGATAGTTTAATATTACCAATAGATATACCAACTGCTGGTTCCGGGCCATAAATGTTTCCCGCCGACGATCTGGCTAGTTCGTCAGCCTTCTCATTTCCAGTCAGGCCACTATGACCCGGTATCCAGATCAGTTGTATCTTGTTTCGGAGCCCTATGAGGTTTAGGGCTTCCGAACATTCTCCCACCAATCTAGATTTGATGATGTTACTTTCAAGAGCTTTTAAGGCAGCCTGACTGTCACTAAAGATTCTAATGACTTTGTTAGACCATCTTTGCTCTTTTATTATATTCACTGCTGCGTTTATGGCAGACTTCAGCCTGGAAGACTGTGTTTGCCAAGTGTTTGCCAAGAGGGAGATGCTTACAAACATTTGGGTGTCAACAAAACTGTATCGAAAATTCGGAGTGTCAATAACTATACCCGCTACGCTATATCCATTGTAGTACTTAATTTAGAGCTTTAGAGCTCCAGAGTCTGATAGGATACAAGCTATTTTTTAGAATTTAATTAAGGTTTATTCAAATAATACACCCTTATCATAATGGACTAAACGATGTGACAATATTTGACAATTCATATGACAATAATCATGCCCCTTGAATATATGAATCTGGTGTCATATAGTATAGACTTAAGTAGCATGCTAACTTTTCTATTTATCATTTCAGTCGCGACTGTCATTTAAAAAATTATGATGTATATGCATGTTTTTGCGAGTAGAAAAGTGGTAGAAATCTACCAAAATTTATAGGTGAGGGGTGATTTGGGTAAAAATTTAAAATTTCTGGTAGATTTTTGACGTTTAAATTTTTTTTCTGGCAATATGTCAGTGTCAAAATATTTTTATTATTTTTTATTAAAAAAAAATAAGGACATTGTTGTTGATAACATAATTTTCGGATCGAATATTAATCAAATAAAAAAATATGTATAAATTATACAATTAATAATATAATGTTGTTGAACTGACACTAGAATAATAATAAAAATTTATTTATTAATTTCTTTGCCAATAATTTCAATTGCGGCCATCTTGATATTTCTATAGTCTGACAGCGACAATGGTAGAAATCTACCAGTTTTTTTTTACATATGAACATGATGGTACATTTCTGCGGCAGATTTCTGCCTCGTATGAACATGGGCTATGACAATAATCATATCACTTTAGTATGAATCTAGTTCATAATAGTATAGACTTAGTAGCATGCAGACTATCATTTCATTTATCATTTCAGTTGCGAATTTCATTTTTTTAGTTATTTTGTAATTAAGTTTAATATAATTAACTGTTATTAATCAAATATCTTTGTATTTAAATTATATTTTAACAAACAAAAATTTCAAAATATTTGCTTTAATTTGAAATAGAGAAACTGAAACACATTATAGTTGTGTTCAGTATAGATTTATAACTGAATTGGACAGAACAGTTTTGGACAATGACAGTTAACTGTCAAACACTTTAGAACCACTTAGAACAGAAAAATCTACTGAACACCTTTTTTGATCTTTTTTGTCCTAATTTTTGATTACTGTCAAATTTCTTTGTTTAACTGTCATAATTTAAAGAAAAACTAACAACAAAAAAAGTTGTCCAAAACTGTTCTCAAAAAAATTCATAACAAAAAAGATCAATTTAGAACATAGTTTCGCACAATCTAATGAACGCAGAACAGAACAAAAGACAAAAAAGAACAAGTAACGGAATCTAATGAACATAAAAACGTGTTCTTTTTTTACTCTAGAACGTTTTAGAACAGTTTACTGGACACACCTTATTAAATTATAAATTACATAAATAATAAATTAATATAAAAATTAACATAATTCAGATTGAATAAATAGTGTATAAAATGTTAGTATGTATATATATAAAATATATGGGTCGAGTACGAAATACTGTGCACAATATGCTATTGTATAAAAGACTGTACAAAACTGTATTAAAATATTTGAGTTTTTTTTACAAGCTCTGTCAAATCACCTCTGATTAAGGTTAATAATTTAATTGCGCAAGTCCTCTCAGTTGTATCACATTCTTTTTGTTTATAGAAGAGAATTGAAAAAACTTTCCAGAATTGATTCTGTTTGGAGAGAATTTTGTAATAAAAATTAAACTTGATTTTGATGTTGTACCTTGTACCAAAAATAATATAAACCAATATTATCTTAACTATAGTTTATACTATTTTTGATTATCCCCATTGTGTGTCCGACACAATATGGAAAGTTAAAAAAATTTTAAATATCAGAAATTTCTTCAGTCGTAGGATTGTAAAAAATTTTTTTTACAATGTTTTACATTCCATATTGTATGTGAAAAATATTTTACAATGTCACAAATTCAGAATTGTATAAACCTATAAAGTCAAAAAATTTCAAATACGGTTTTTATAGTATAAAATATATAATTATATTTATAAAATTTGGTGTCTCCAAATTACATTTCCACAATTGATTATATTTGAAGAGAATTTTTCAATAAAAATTAAACTTTATTCTCGCTGTTGTACCTTGTAGTACCCATTGTGTAACCAACGGTTGGAAAAAGTTAAAAAAATTTTAAATATCAGAAATTTCTTCAGTCGTAGGATTGTAAAAAAAATTTTTTACAATGTTTTACATTCCATATTGTATGTGAAAAATATTTTACAATGTCACAAATTCCGAATTGTATAAAATGGGTTTTTAAAATGCATCAGGAAAAAGTAAATCGTGCAGTCAAAAAATTTCAGATGCGGTTTTTATAGTATAATATATAATTATATTTATAAGATATATACAATTTGGTGCCTCTAAAACACTATGTATATATATTTCAATAAATTGTAATACAAAAAAAATTTTTTCATTATTTTAACTGTAATAATGTCTAATCAAAGATAATTTCACTAACTATATTGTAAATTAAATTTTAATGCAAACTATAATACCATACAGCTTGTTAGGGTCATGATAAAAATAAAATAAATAGAAAATTAAAAAAAAAAAAACCAAAATTCGGTGAAATTTCACTGTGAAAACATAGAAAAAATTTGTGTTAGAAAATATCAGAAAAACTAGGGGCTTCTGTTGAGTAATTATAATTCAAGTTTAAGTATTAGCTTTTGTGTAAAAATTGTATACCTACAGGTTTTTTTTTTAATCAGAAAATCGCATGTTAAATTGAATGAATAAATGAATGAATGACAGGGACTGAACAGCCAAAATTTGAGTTTCAGTAAGTTGTTTTTCAATTGAAAATACTACTAATGAATATTTTAATGCAATGTGAATTTACCGTACTAGCCTGTTTTCTTTGTTTTTGATTCATACTTCTAATTATAAGACATGATTACAAATTAAGATATAGTACTGTATGCAGAATAAATATGTATCTCATGATATTTGTAAGAAGTGCCTTTCTTTGTAGAAGATGGTAGGTGTGGTGGTTTATTTTTTTTAGTTTTTCATTTTCCCTTATTTTTGGTGAATAAAATTTTTATTGTATAATTTTGAGGTGAATTGTTGACAACTAATATAATTAAACATTATAATATATGATTTCGGTTTAAGGGCGATTTAAAAACATTGTATTTTTTACAATATTGAACCAAACAAATGTTTTTTTTTATTTTATCGATAAATTAATTTTAGATCTCAAAAATTTTTTTAAAAAAATAATAATTTGGATAATTTAACGAAACAAATGAAATATTATTTATAATAAATAAATTAGGTATACATATATGTATATTTAAATATAAATAAATGAAAATATATTATGTAAAAGGTTTTTGTTGTCATTTTTCCTTTAAATAATAAATTAAATAATAAATAAATTAGTCAGCTATAGCCTAAATAATAATTAAGAATATAGTCATAGGTGTATATACAATAGTATAAGCTCTAAAAAATTTAGAATTGTTAAAATTTATGAATAGCTATGTATCATGGCAATAAATAAATAAATTTAAAAAAATATTATATATAAAAATTGAAATAGAAAATGTATTAAAATAGGCCTGTAGTTGGTCTGCAGATTAATCTGTAGGTGCACTGTAAATAATTAAATTATTAAAATTAAAAATATGTGAAAAATATTTGTTGCGTCAATTTATTTTTTATCTAAAAAAAAATAATTTAAATTAAAAAATAAAATCTATAATTATAATTGACAAGCATTTAAGGTCCTGCGCAGTAGACACCTTTTCATTTTATTTCGATTCTCCTACTCCTTAATGAACTTCTAATATACATAATATATAAGATTATATATAAAACAAAAATGCGCACACAGTTGAACATTTTGTACTCATATGATTTTATTATTCAGCAAATACATTATGCATAAGTGAGATATTATGAAAATAATAAACAAAAGTAAACAAATCAGTTACTATATTTTATATTATGTACTTGCAAATGAATTTATGTACATATGCCAA
Organism: Argyra leucocephala; assembly: GCA_963942445.1. Lineage (NCBI taxonomy): Eukaryota > Metazoa > Arthropoda > Insecta > Diptera > Dolichopodidae > Argyra > Argyra leucocephala. Next base: position 118,924,588 of record OZ012681.1, on the reverse strand, counting down.
AAAAAAAACAAAAAAACAAATTCATCTCAAATAAAAAATATAAAAAAGCAAAAACAAAAAAAATCAGTTGAATTGTTCATATGACGAGCAAATTTATTTTTATATAATAGAGTTGGAGTATATATAATTATCCTTATTGAACTTCTAATATAATAGTTGTATATAAAACAATAATGCTCACATAGTTGAAAATTTTTTAATCATATGGTTTTATTATTCACCAAATACATTATTCGTGAGTTCTTATTAAAATAAAAAACAAAAATAAACAAAAATATAAAAAAAACAAAAACAAAAAAAATACAAAAACAAAAAAAATCATATGACGGGCAATTTCATCTTTACATAATAGAGTCAAAGTAGCTATCTATAATTATAATTGACAAGCATTTAAGGTCCTGCGCAGTAGACACCTTTTCATCTTTAATGACAAAATTTTTTATTTTTAGTAATTTTATCCACTAAATGCCACTTGAAGAGCAAAACAAAATATATGCTGTCGACAAATAAAATGTCCTCACAACATCATATAGGACACAACATCACTGTCGGCTCATATAATTTTGAGGTAGTTCAGGAGTTTATCTACCTTGGAACCAACATCAACTCCATCAATAACATCGATGTTGAAGTAAGGCGAAGAATTACCCTTGCAAACCGTTGCTACTTCGGTTTGTCGAAACAACTGGGTTCAAAGCTCCTATCCCAAAATACCAAGGCACAATTATACAAAACGCTCATCCTTCCGGTGCTGCTATATGGTTCTGAATCGTGGACATTACCAAAAGCAAGCGAGCATGCACTTGGTATCTTTGAGAGAAAAATTCTTCGTCGCATTTATGGTCCTGTGTCTGACGAAGGGGTTTGGAGAAGAAGATACAATGCCGAACTATACCAGCTGTACAACGACATGGTCCTAGCTAAAAAAGTCAGAATAAGACGGCTTCATTGGCTAGGCCATGTAGAGCGTATGGATGAAAATGCTCCGGCTAGGAAACTCTTCGAATCCAAACCCCAGGGAACGCGTCGTCGAGGGAGGCCACACCTTCGTTGGAGAGATGAAGTATCGGCAGATGTGAAAAAACTACAAATCACCAACTGGAGAGATTCCGCTCGTGACCGAAATCAGTGGAGGACAATTTTGCGCCAGGCCCAGGACCTTCAAGGTCTGTAGCGCCCAACAAGTAAGTAAGTAAATGCCACTTACTATAGGGAATATATCGGAAACGAAGCAGTATATGAGGGACGTGTATTTATGTGTCCTAAATAAAACTTACTAACCACAAAACTTTTTATTAAACACGAGTGGTTTCTGCTATATCGTGCGAAGTCTATGTCAGTACCTAAATTATTGTTTTTTTAAAAACTTTAAATTTGACTTCAACTTGAAATATAATTACTCAACAGGGGCCACTAGTAAGTATATAATGTATATATACATTCATGATCATATTCGTACACATAAAATAAAGTGATTCAATATAAAATGAAAGACTGTTGCTACAATACTGAAATCAACTGATAGTTGATACAATTGCTAACTCGTGGGTTATTCAGAAAATTCACAAACCGAAATCCACAAAACAAAGTAAAAAAAAAAATTCACAAAAAAAATCAATAAATTGAGGATAATTAATCCTGGAACAGAACGTATCCCTCGCATTATCCAACAGCGGCTATGCATAAAAATAATTTATATAAATATTTTGTAAAAGGCGTAAAACTTTTATTTTAAATCCAACTCTAAAATTGATCCTAACTCAGAATTACGCATAAAGTGTCGTACATAATAAACTAAAATTGCATAAAAACGCATACGAGGGATCGTTTTTTGTGGAAAAAGCCATTATTAATTTTTTTTTGTGAATTTAGGGACTAACCCCTAACTCGTATAATTTGCCACATTTGTGGTATTAATTTCAGCTCTGAAAGAATAATATAGTAGTATAATATAATAGTAATATAGTAGTAAGTATAATAGTATTCACGAATAGGTGGTAATATATGGAAAGTATAGTACTAGGTGTGGAAATGTAGAAGTGCATTGCCATTGTAAAATTTTTATATGAAAAAGCTATCGGCGTTTTTTTACAAATTTTTCTTTTTTACAATTTTAATTTTGACATTTTTCATAATCAACATATATATCGTCGACTGAGTGCTGTTTTGATTCATACGCTAACGTTTTTGGACTTGGAGATTGATTTTTAGGTTTTGAAGACTGCTCTATCAAATGAAAGTGACAATAAATTTATGCATTGTTTTTGAAATATACATATATATATATATATATATATATATATATATATATATTTTTAAATTTTAAACTTGATTATCTCCGTTCCAACTAAATGATGTATATATACATAGATCAAAATAGTACTCAGCCGACAATATGTTGAATTTAGTAGCCGATGGTCATGTTAGCTAGTGCTTACCTTTATTATAATTTTAATTATACTTAGTAAATAAAGAAATAATAATAATAATGATTGAATTATTTAGTATTTAGAATAAATCCGTATTTTGTACATACAGTCTTTTGTAATACAACATTTTTTACCAATTACAAATAAAATATAAAATATAAATAAAATACATACATATATCTTTAAGGTATTAAATCCAAATCTTAAAAAAAAAAAATAAAAAAAAATATATATATATTTTTAAATTCATTGGTGGATATTAGATAAAATAAATATGTGTATGTATATGTACATTTAAAAATATCCTTAAATTAAATTCATACACTTAAATATGCCTACATATTATTATTATTACAAAATATTTCACATATTTTAAAATTGTTATGCCAGCTAGAATAAATTTCAATACTTACAACACAAAATCGTTTACGAACAAGTTAATAATATATAATATATACATATACATATATATGAATATTGTATATATATTATATATTATCAATTTGTGGTTTATGTTAGAACATACCATATATAAACTGTCATATACAAAATATTAAAATGCAAAAAATTTGCTATTAGCATAGATTAATTAACACTATTTAATTATATTGATATTTAATTTATGCTATCAGCTATTAAAATTTTAAATTATTTTTAGGTTTTTTTTTTTTGTTTTTTTTTTAACAATTTTGATTTAATATTACATTATATTGTTATTATAATGATAATTTTTTTTTTGATAACACAGGCATACATACTTATACCAATTTGTTAATTTAAAAGTTAATTTATTTCATATTGTTTGGAAGCAACTTCAATGTACATAGGTATCATAAAAAAAATGATTTCTACAGGCTATAATATACATTTTCATACATACATCACATACATACATACATAAATATATGCATCCAATCTATCCAATAGATATGTATCTATATTTTGTTCTTTGAACTATTTGTTTATTAAACAATGATTGTAATTATTTAATATTGTAACAATAATTGTACCAAGTGTTTATGATTAATAATAAATTTTTAATTCATTTTTAATTTAAATAATTCATTAACATTTGTTTTTAACTGTTTATATTTAAACATATTTTAACGAAGGTAAAAATGACATTCATCATAGTTTTGGTGGTTTTTAAATTTGTTTCCATAAATACCATGTATTAACGGCCTACTACCGTTAATAAAATTGTTTATTTTTGAAATTTTATATGAAAAAAATTAAAGATATAAGATATTTTGTTTGATTGTTGATTGTTGAGAAACAAAGCGACATTTTTGTTTATTAAAAATGTTGTTGTAAAACTGTTGTTGATGAATTTGACATATTAATAGTTAACAATTTTTCAATTAGTTTACTATTTTGACCGCTAGATGACTCGGAATAACATTTTTTATTTGATTTTTAAGTATATGAGTTGAAATATATTTTTTCTAGAAAAATTTAAATATTAAATAATGTATAATTTATTAAATAATAATAGCTATTATTATCTTATTATATATTATTAATTTGTGGTTTACGTTAGAACTTATGTGAATATTTTTAAAATGGTACTATATAAGTATTTACATTCAAACAAATTTTCTAACAATAATTCTTTTATGCCCGTATTGCCCACAATGCTACTTTACGATTGTCCAAATACATATTTTGAAAAATATATTTATTTTTTCCCCTTCATGATAAGTGTACACATAATAATATATATGGTATACAGGACACGTAATCATAGTTTAAAATACAAAATTATTACGCAAAAATATAAACAAAAAAAAAAAAAATGTATTTTGGACCACTGAACCTTTTAAGGCTTTTCGGGCCAAAAATATTCATAAAAAAAAAGTAAACTAATCCTTTAAGATTAATCTAATGAAATTTAATTTTTTTGTTTTTATTATTTATTTATCATGGACATTAAACGAAATTAATTTCCATTTATATATTATAATATTATTATAGCATGGCTATAATCTAAAAATAAAAATAAAAACAAAAATAAAAATTCTGTAAAGTACTTCAATTAGCAAGTCCTTTACAGTTGTTGTTGTTTTTCATATTAAATTGAATTAATGAAAACAATAAAAAGTGAATTTTGAACCACAAATCCGGTTTGGTCCTTTTTGATTTAAAAGATTTAATATTATGTGAAAACTTTGTTGTTGTTGTTTTATCTACTATTTCCAAATTTTTATATCTTTTTCAGTTTCGCCTTTGTTTCTATAACATACCTACCTATCTAGTACGAATAATTTTATTTTGTTATATATATACAATGTATATTGTATACATATTTTTTTGTATATTTTTTGAATTTTAAATATTATAAAAACAATATTTTTTTTTTAAATAAAACAGACAAAATGATAAAATTCTGTGTAAAGACGGGAGTTACAATAAAAACAGAGCTTTTTAATTTATTTTTTCTAATAAATAAAAAAAAATTTTTTTTTTGGTTTTTGTTTTTGTTTTGCATAATATTTAAATATTTTAAATTGTGTGTTTTTGATTTTGATTGATAATAGAATTTTCAAATGAAGGATTTCTTGTTCAGAGAAGTAAAGTAGCTTTGTGTATTTACATACTAATTTTGATAAAAAATTTTCTACTGATTTTATGGAAATGATAATTTAATAATTTAATATTCAAAGTAGCTATAGATCGTAGATTTAATTGAATTAAATTTTTAATTTGTATATTTGAACATTTATACTAGCTTAACATTCATAAAACTATGGGTTCAGGTTTAAAATTATTACAATAAAAATTGTGGTACAGTCAATTCGTATCCATAGAACTGCTGATTTTACTCCACATGTATTGAGATTTATAAAAACAAAATTTATTAAGGGCCGAATTCGAATACGATCAGGTTTAAAATTATTACAGTAAAAATTGTGGTACAGTCAATTCGTATTTATAGAACTGCTGATTTTATTCTACATGTATTGAAATTTATAAAAACAAAATATATTAAGGGCCGAATACGAATACGATCAGGCTTAAAATTATTACAGTTTACTGTTTGGAATTGTGGTACAGTCAATTCGTATTTATAGAACTGCTGATTTTATTCTACATGTATTGAAAATTAATATAAACAAAATTTATAAAGAGCCGAATACGAATACGATCAGGCTTAAAATTATTAGAATAAAAATTGTGGTATGCGGTCAATTCGTATGTATAGAACTGCTGATTTATAAAAACAAAATTTATTAAGGGCCGAATACGAATTTTTAGATTTATGTATTTAATTTCTGCTATTTGTATTATTTACTTTTTACTTTGTTCATATTTATGATGTTTTTGATAACTTTGATTTTGATTTTAATTTTTTTAATTCTATAATTTTTGTATTATTCCTACTATTAATTCGGTTTTTTTTTTATACCCTACGAAGGTGGCCCTAATATGTCAGGTTCGCCATATTGGCTTTTACCTTTTAATGTCCTCCTACACCCCTCAACTTTGTCGAAACTTTTAATAAAGGTTAATAGGTTAGAGGGTTTTATCTTGCAGCAGTTTACTGAGATTATGTAGTGTGTTTCCAATAGCCTGAATCTCAGTCTTGAGAGATCTAGGCATTCTCCTACAACATGTGTGGATGTTTCTTGCTCTTCCAGACAATGTCTATAGGTTTGGTCGTCACTTAGTACTAGTCTACACATATGCTTATTCGCATGTGATGATGACTAGTAAGTATGCCCACCATCTTCCTACAGTTTGCTCTATTGAGAGTTTAGCAGGTAAGTGTTTATTCTTGGTTCATATATTATTTTGAAGACTCTGTAGCCTCCAATACGCTCCCAAATAATGTTTGTTTCTCTCTTAATTGTGTTTTCTATCGATAATTTAATATTACCAATAGATATACCAATTGTCGGTTCCGGTCTATGACCTGGCTAGTTCATCAATATTCTCATTTTTTTCTATTTTGTTTTTATTTATTTATTTAAGAATTTTCAAATGAGCCCAATTGCTCATACAAAGTGCATAGTATAATCTAATACAATAGAATACATTTCCAGTAAAGCCACTATGACCCGATATCCAGATAAGTTGTACTTTATTTCGGAGCCCTATGAGATTTAGAGCTTCCTCCCAATCTTGATTTGATGAGGTTACTTTCAAGAGCTTTTAAGACCTGTTACTAAAGATTCTATAATGACTCTGTTACACCATATTTGCTTTTTTATTATATTCTTATATTTACTGCTGCGTTAATAGCAAGTAAGCCTGGAAGACTTATTATAGTTTTATTACACTTATTTTAGTTTAATTTTGTACAATTTGTTTAATATTTTTAAAGCAATATTGTTAATGTTGTCATTTTGACTCAATTACTGTGTATATTATGTACATATTATATAGAATTGTTGTTTTAATGTATGTATGTATATTGAAAATAAATAAATAAATAAAATTAAAAAAGAGGAAATAATTATGCCAATACTGAAATGAATTTAAAACACAAACACGATTGAAGACGAGTTCAAGCTCGATTCCCATTGAAGAACAAAATGTTTTACTGAGTTAGTACCCTCGACCTGGTCCAGTACCGTTTGCAAACCAAATAAATGATAATTACGTTAAATCTGGCAATTCTTTAGATTTTCGTTAAATTTTCGTTAAATGTTCGTTAAATGTTCGTTAAGAATTTTTATGATAAATTATATCCAAATCAAATTCGACATAAATGTGATTTCTTTTTGTTGTAGTCATTAGCACGATTAAAGATGAGTTCAAGCTCGATTCGCAATGAAGGTAAGAATAAAATGCTTTATTAAGCTAGTATACCCTCGACCTGGTGTTGTACCGTTTGCCAATGAAATAAATGATAATTACGTTAAATATGGCAATTCTTTAAATTTTCGTTAAATTTTCGTGAAATGTTTGTTAAATGTTCGTTAAGAATTCTTATGTTAAATTATATCCTAATCAAATTCGACATAAATGTGATTTCTTTTTGTTGTAGTCATTAGCACGATTAAAGATGAGTTCAAGCTCGATTCGCAATGAAGGTAAGAATAAAATGCTTTATTAAGCTAGTATACCCTCGACCTGGTGTAGTACCGTTTGCCAATGAAATAAGTGATAATTACGTTAAATATGGCAATTCTTTAAATTTTCGTTAAATTTTCGTGAAATGTTCGTTAAATTTTCGTTAAATGTTAAATGTTCGTTAAGAATTCTTATGTTAAATTATATCCAAATCAAATTCGACATAAATGTGATTTCTTTTTGTTGTTGTCATTAAGTTTGTTCAATAGATCTATAGAACATACTCGGACAGAACAATTTTGAACATTGAACATAAAAACCTATTCAACACCTTTTTTATCTTTTTTGAATATTTTTATTTTAATTTTTGTTTACTCTTTTTGGTTACTTTGAATGAATTTATAAAAAAAACAACAAAAAAAGTTGTCCAAAATTGTTCTCAAAAAGATTCAGAACAAAAAAGAAATCAATTTAAAACTGTTTTGCTCAATCTACCGACCACTGATCAGAATTTTTGAAGCAAAAAAAAATCAACTAACAGAAACTATTCTGAGCACAAAAAAATCTTGTATTTTACTCTAGATCGTTCTTAAACGTTCTAGAACAATTTACTGAACAATCATATTATGGGTCAACATAATGCTTAGACAAATAACTATGTCAGCTTTGTTAGAAAATTTGACTGAATACTGTCAAGAACAACAACAAAAATCTATACTGAAAAAAGGACAAAATTAAATCTAAAAATCTAATGCCTGTATACTGAAGTAAACTTTAAATATAAACAAAATGTGGGACAATTTTTTTATAATACACTAGTATGTTTTAATCTATACAATTCTCATCCCAAACTCTATAAAATTAATTTTTTTGCCCAATGATGAGCTACTAACGAAACATTATGTAGAATCAGCCCACATAGGATATTTTTGTGTATAATAGAAATTATTTTCTTGAAAGAAAAAAATGACCTCTCCAAAATTCATTCTGGCACTCCCACTCTTAAAAGTTAGATTCCTAATGTAGCATAAAAATATCTCCATTTTATATTTTACTTTGACAAAAACTAATTATACATATTTTATTTTCAAATTTTAAACTATTTTTTAATAAAGGTATTTTTTAAAAAGTAAAATTATCCTGAATTGCCTGAATTGTCCTTTGATATTTAAAAACCTAAAATTTTGTTATTTTTTTTTTTGTTTTTTTTTTCGTTCAATTTATTTTTGGAAACTATAACCAACTTGTTCTTTAAATAATAATATATATTATATAATATAAATTAATTAAATATTTAGTTTAAAATTATAAAAAACAAAAACCACACATACATATACACTCACACAAAACCATACATACATCCTTATTTAATTATTTATAGTTCATTTTTTGTTAATTATTTTGTAAAAAAAAAAACCAAATTCTAAATAAAGTTAAAAAGTTTTAATTTATAATAATATGTAGTAGTAGTTGGAGATTTTACACAGGGATAATAATAAAACGTGTATGTGTATCTGAAGTGTTCTTTTAACCTAAATAACGTTGAAAACGACAACAGAGGAGTATGGTTGTGAGTTTGAGAGTGTTTTTAATTTTTGGTTTTATATAAAAGAACTACATAATATAGTTTTACCTTGTTTTGCTGAATTATATACATATGATTATTTATATATATGTATATTATATATATACATTATACATATATAATATATATATATACATATATCACTATCTTTTCATATTAGTTTTAATTCATCACAGTATGTACAGGCAATGGTATAGGTAAACTTTCCATCAAAGTAAAAATACTATTTTGGTGGGGGTGTTAGTAAAGGGAGTTATAAAATAGAATATAGTACTTTACAAAAGTATTGTAGTATAGTATTGACTAGGAGCCCCTGTTGAGTAATTTTAATTTAAGTTGAAACCAAATTTAAAGTTTTTAACAGAACAGTGTAATTTATGTATACTGACATAGACTTTTCAATAAAAATTTAGAGGTTAGTAAGTTTGATTTAGAAAACATAAATACTGCTTCTTTATATACTGTTTCGTTTCGACATATTCCTATACTAAGTGGCAAAACCATATGATTACTACAAATGACAAAAATATATAAAACAATAATTCAAAACAGTTACTTAAAAAAATTAATAGAATAAATTTCCATTAACTATGTATAAAAATAATAAGATATTGAATGACACAAAAAGGCTATATTTTATTTAAAAGTTTGAATATTATAAGACCAAATAGAGTTTTTTTTAACCCGTATGCGCATTTTGGCCATATATATAACTTATTTACATATTAAGAAGAAGCGAAATAAAATGAGAAGGTGCTTACTGCGCATGTCCTTAAATACTTGGCTATTTATAATTATAGATTACATTTTTTTAATAGTATATTTAAGTAAAATAATTAAATCGACTAGCAATGTACCAACAGCGAATGGAGGAAACATTTTCTAAAAACATTTTCTAATATTCTAAATGTCATTGGTGATCATTGTACCTGGGGATGAAAATTGGAATAATCACTGGTAATTGTGCTTGATAGTAAGACAATTTATATATCAACTGGTGATCACGGTATAGTAAAAAAAACGTATTTGCCATTAAAAATATAATTCGTATACTTGCTTAGGATTAAAACTATCAATGAATTGATAATCAATCAATTGATATGTCGTATTCACCATTTTTATACTTTCGAAGTTAATGATGGATTCCTATAATTTTAAATAAGATCTTTTCAAATCTGTAATGCAATTAGCTGTCGAGATATTCAGTATTGGCTTGTCGTATATCTTCAATTTTCGTATATTGATTTGTTCATTGGTTCATATGTCAAAAAATTCATGTATTTTGCATGTTTTCTTACCATTGTATATTGTTGTGCTTTATGAGACTAAATTTTATCATTGCTATACGTCAATAAATATTATTTGCTTTGTTTTCTTTGTTACCGTTATATTGGTTGGTATTGGTTTTATTTAATGTTCAATAAGCTTTTGTCTATGCACGTACGCCTTAAAAAAATCGTTGTTTTTTTTTCTGCTTCATGTTCATACCTATTTAATATACTGTAAATTGTTGTATTACGTATGACATACATCATTTCAGTTGTAGGTATAGATAGGTAGAAGTGGCCATTTCAGTTGCTTCTCTAAAACCAATTACCACTTAATTGTGCTTTTTTGATACTACGACTCGAGTTACCTATTTTTTGTTGTTGTTGTTGGTGTTATAGGGGATAATTTTCACATCATACTCACATTTCAGTTGTACTTATATAATTTTACAGCCACGGTTATAGTTTTGAAAAACGTGAAACTACTTACTGCACAGTTTGGAATGAAGCTCAAGCTGATAGAGGAAGCAATGATTTAGCAAGTGCTGTTTACAAGGACTATATAAACAATGTTTAATAGATTATCCACATACTGAGTATTTTATTATAATTTGGACCGTATCATGTGTACCTCAAAATAACAAAAATAAAATTATGAGCATCGCAATACTGCAATTTTTTCATGATTTCGTGTTTCCAATTTGCTTTCGTGGAAATAAAAATTTTCAATTCCAGGACCCTCACCACAGAGGCGGTAAAAGTCAAATTTTGTCGGGTGCTCCAGAGAATGCATATCAGCTTTTTAAGAGAAGAAGGAGCCGTTATTTTAAAATTTAAAAAATGTTTTTAACTAAGTCGAGGATGCTCTATCGATTGGTGATATTTTTGACTCCCGGAAAGGACCGGAAAAGGCCAAACAATCGCCGAAATTTTTAAATCGAGGGTTCTCTATCGATTGGTAATATTTTCAACTTCCAGAAAAGACCGAAAAAGGCCAAAAATCGCCGAAATTTTTAAATCGAGGGTGCTTTTTTGATTTGTGATATTTTTAACTTGCGGAAAAGATCGGAATAGACCAAAAATTGCCGAAATTGGCCGAAATCGAGATTTTTAAATGGGAAGGAGTACTCTTTTATGCAAATTCGAATTCTACATCAAAAAATAAGAAACTATTATAAAGCTCATATTTTTTTTTTTAATTTAAACTTAGTAGTACCAAAAAAAAAAATATGAAAACCAAATTTATTTATAAAAAAATTATCATTATTCATTTTAGTTTACCAAAGGAAAATATGGTGGATTTTAGTTTTATTTTTATTAATTTTAAAGAAAAATAATGAGAAAAGAAAAACAGAATCATTTAACATAAGCTTCTTATTTTTTGTCGTAGAATCCAAATTTGCATAAAAGAATACCCCTGCCCATTTAAAAAACTTGATTTGAGCCAATTTCAGCGATTTTCAGGATTGAAAAACCCCTTCTGGTCATTCCCGGAAGCTCAAAATATCACCAATCGATAGAGCATCTTCGATTTAGTTAATAACATTTTATTTTAACTTCCCCTCTTAAAAAGCTGATTCGCATGCTGTGGAAGACCTGGTATAATATTTTTTTTTTTTTTTGCTTTATTAGTTCAAAATACGAACAATATTGTATATAAAAAATATTACATATAATTTGAAAAAACAAAAAAAATAAATAAATTCAGTATGATCTTCAAAATATAAATCAAAATTAAAAATATAAAAATTGAAGATTAAAAATACCTTTCTTAACTAGTACTAAAATTATACCAATTGAAAATCGAAAATGATTATTATTATAAATTTATTTAAATATAGTATATTATTAAATATACAATATTTAAATAAATTTATTAAAAATTTCCCACTTGTTGGGGATATTGTTTTTTGTCTCTTAGATACCCAAAAAATATTATTTTTAGGTTTGTCTTTCCGCATATACGTTAGTCATATTTGTATAGAGTTTATACAATTAGATTTTTCATTGGCTTATACATCATCATTATCGTATAGCGCTATACATCTCTGTGTGAGCTTTTTCATCATAGTACTCCTTCAAAAAGATCAATCTTGCGCCATTTCTCTAGAATTTGGGATTTGTAGGGCTTGGGCATCATCATTTTGAACATTTTTTTCCCATATTATTCTTAATCGTCCCATACCACTATTGTATTGGTCTATACGGCAAACATATATTACAATAATTACTAAATAACTCTAATCTTTATTTTTTTTTACATCTTAACCGAATTTATTAAATCTTTCTAAACGAAAATGACAATAATTTATAACAATAATGATCTTTATTCAAATCTTAAAAACTAAAAAATTGGAAGGTCTAGTGACTAGTTCATTGATTTAAAACTTCATATTTGCTTGTTCATTCCAATTTTTTGCCTTACATGACTGCTATCGATTTTTAGCGACCACCTGCTGATTATTGGAATGTATTGTAAATCTCTCACAAGAGGGTTAGGATGTTGGATCAGTCTATTTGCATATCTGTTTTTACATTTTTCCAGTTCTTCTGTAACCATTTGGGTATATATTCAAATATTTATGTAGATTAATATTTGTAATGTAACAAGGGGACCTGGGTTATGGTACGTATAATTTTTTATTGCATCCTTTGAAATATTTCGATGTCTACTATTAGAAGCAGTTCTTCATAACTGACATCCTCTAGTCTTTATTGAGTTAACATTTAGTTATATATACAGTAATATTCCCTGTTTTCATTTATATAAATTTTAGGAAAATTTTATCAACCATAGTTGGATTTGTCAATCAATCAGACTTTAACATTGAATTCCCAACATGTAATTTTCAGTATATACGACATAACTATACTTAGTCGACGATAATTAATTAATAATTTTTATCAAGCAAACCGAGTGTTATTTTTATGTTATTAATATTGAAATTATAAAATCTAATCTGAAAGTCCATTTAAGGCTATTTCACTCCATTGAGTTCAACCATTTTGCAATAAAATGGATAACAATATTTGTTTTATTCTACATAATCATCATCGGAACCAGTTAACATACTGCTCCATCAAATTATCACCTCAAAAATAGCTTTTCTAAAATATTTTCAAAATTAAAAATTTAAAACAAAAAATTAATAAATTTTTAATTAAAAGTTTTTCGTAAACTGAAACAAATAAATTTTTGTTACTCCTGCTAAACATGTTAAATATAAATATTTAACTTTCATTAGTCCTCGTTATATGCTTATATCCTTAAAATGGTCGAAAAAAAAATGGTTTTTTTTTTTTTAATTTAATTTTTTTTTTTTATAAAATTTTTGTTTTATTATTTAAAATAAATTACATAACTTCCTTTCTTTTATTTGGTCATGTTTACGTGATATTTTCAATTTGAGTAAAACAAAAAAAAAAAAAACCAAAAACAAAATGGTTTAACCGAAAAAAAACGAAATATCTGAAAACAACAAACCCAGAAACGGACATGTCAGAATCTAGAACAAGAACAATATATTCAAATAAAAATTAACACAAAAAAACAAAGCAAATTTAAAATATTTCAAGGACTCTTTAAATCATTTTGTTTTCGTTTTCTATTTTATTAATATTGTAATTGTCAGCTTTGCTCCAAAAATTAGCAAAAACAAAAAAAATAACACAAAATTTTACGAAAATATCTTTTATTCTGAAAGCAGTTTCTATTTTTTTAATAATAATAATGGCAATATTCTCACTGCCATTTTACTGAACAACAAATTAATATATTGGAAATTATTTTCATCCTAATTTGGCTCTTATATAGAAAAAAAAATAAAACAAAAGCAAAAACTATTAAGAAAATTAGTTCAATAAAAAAATATTTTCATTAGTGATGATATCAAAGAAAAGTATAAGAAAATGAGATGAAACCAAGTGTGTAGAAAATAAGTAAACAAATTTTTTACTGTGAGTAACAGTAACAGTAGATTGTTTTATTAACCGTTTAATATTCCAAATAGTTGTCGGACTTTTGGGTAAAACGGAATAGCATAATTCTTTTTTCTGATGTCGAAAAATATGTAAATCCTGTTGTTTAAAATATTTAATCATCCTATTTTCACCATCATCATCATCTTATAGCGCTACATGCCTGGATTAGCTTTGTCACACCCTTCATCACAACACTGCTTTAAAAATGTCGATCTTGCGTCGTTCGTCTCCAATTTGGGATTGGGTGGGCAATAACATCCTGGGCTACCAATGAAATACGCAGATACGTAGATGGGCAACAAAATAGGCAGATAGGAGAAAGAAAAGAAAGCTTCAAGCGACCCAACATCGTAAGAACATTTTTAAACTAAAATTGTTTTTAAAGAGGCGGTAAATTAAAAGTCCAATTTTATTTTCTTATACCGGATACTCCAGAGCATGCGTATCAGCTTTTAAGAGTGTAAGGAGCCGTTATTTTAAAATTAAATAAAAGTTTTATTAACTAAATCGAGGATGCTCTATCGATTGGTGATATTTGTAACTTCCGGAAAGAACTGGCTTACAAAACCCTTTTAAGCACAAAAATCGCCGAAATTGGCCGAAATTGAGATTTTTAATTGGGAAGAGGCACTTTTTTATCCAAATTTGGATTTTACGATAAAAAGTAAGAGACTGTTGTAAAGTACAAATTTTTTTTTTTTTTTAAATTTAAACTTTGTAGGAACCCAAAACTGAAACAAAAAATATGAAAAACAAATTTATTTATAAAAATGATTATTTTTAATTTTGGTTTACTAAGGGAAAATATGGTGGATTTTTGTTTTATTTTTATAAATTTTAAAGATCATTTAACATTAGTTTTTTATTGTTTGTGGTAGAATCCAAATTTGCATAAAAAAAATACCCCTTCCCATTTAAAAATTTCGATTTAAGCCAATTTCGGAGATTTTTGGGCTTGAAAAACCCTTTTGCAGTTCTTCCCGGAAATTGAAAAGCGATCCAACATCGTAAGAACATTTCAATATTAAATTATCTGAATGTGAAATTTAATTTAGCCAGTCCTCTTTGAAATATATTGTGCAAATTATCAGGTGGTCGGAGAAAATGTGAAAATTAAAAAAAATGGTAGGTCTGATGTCAACGCACATAGTGTTAGTTAGATAAATCAATTCTAAGAAAAAGTTATGAGGAAAACACATTGCTCCATTTTTCATAACTTCGGGCCTGTATTGTATAATTAAATATGAAATATTTCGTAAATTTTGAAATATATTAAAACTAAAAAACTTATTTTATGTCTAAGAAAGTACTTTTCTGTTGGGCGCTACAGACCTTAAAAGTAGTAGGCATGAAGCAAAATTGTCCTCTACTGACTTCAGTCACGAGCGAAGTCTTTCCAGTTGGAGATTTGAAGTTTTTTCATATTTGCCGATACTTCATTTCTATAACGAAAGTGTGGCCTCTCTCGACGATGCGTTCCCCACAGCTTGGATCCGAAAAGTTTCCTAGTTTGAACATTTTTATCGATACGCTCTACATGGCCTAATCTTATTCTTACTTTTTTTGAATAGGTTCATGTCGTTGAACAGCTTGGATGTAGTTCGGCATTGTATCTTCTTCTCCAAGCCCCTTCGGCAAACACAAGACCATAAATGAGACGAAGAAGGGGGAATTACCGAATTTAAAAAACTGACTGTCTTATTCTTACTTTTTTTGGTTAGTTCCATGTCGTTGAACAGCTTGTATAGTTCGCCATTGTATCTTCTTCTCCTTCGTCAAAAACAGGATCGAAAATGCGACGAAGAACAGGGGAATTACCGAATTTAAAATACTGGTAACTAAAAACAAAACAGCTGATCAGATAAACTAAAATTGATCAAGTTGTACTATTGTGCTATTGTGCCATCAGGCATGATCTACATCAAATAAATAATTTTGGCTAATTTAACAACTAGATTAATCTTGGTTTTCCTGAATTTTCTCCCCCGCGTTAAGAACATTCTTAACTGATGAGTTGATATCGGTAGATTACACATTTTCTGAATAGGTCTGATCAAGATGTCTGCCGTCGTACGTATGGTTGTTACTCGGACTAAATCGTACTTACCTTTGAATGTTTCTGTTATGTGCCCATGTTTTGATTTGCGAGTTGGAAGATTGTTGTCCTTTACGGTGACTAAATCATCTACAATCACTTATGTTTCAATTTGTTGTGATTTCTGGCGTTGTTGCAATAATGTTAAATAGTCATGGGTACTAACGGTTTTTTAAAATCGGACATAATCGCCATCAACAATGAATGTTTTTTATAGAACATTCTAATGTCTGCCTAACTGAAAGTGATGGATTGTTCTATTAAAAAATTTGCTGTTAATCTATTAAAAAATCTGCTGTTAATATCAAGTCAAGTCAAGTGGTCAAGTGGACCAAATAATTCCGAGAATTAATTAAGCCTTCAATTTGTACTAAACCTGTTTTCATCTTCTTTATACGCTAATTTTGCATTCTTAGTCACCTTTGCTGAGTATATTAATCGGATTGATTTTACAACAGCCACGCAGAGTGTCGCCAAAGTGTATTAAATGGATGGTGGATTAAACGACCAGTCTATTTTATTGTCTAAAATGTAATATTGGGTAAGTGAATCATTCCAACACCTACTCTGTTCCTGCCCTGGTCTCAACCATAAAACGAAAACCCTTCTAAAAGCCTTCTTTAAAACCTAAAAACCTAAAAGGACTCGCTGGGTGACCTTAGAAGCACTAATATCAAAAATCTCCACCGTTTCGTCATCAGAAGCTCAAATTGGCTCAACGAGTAGAGTTGTATGCGAAGAAAGTTTCCGTGGTATCACAATGAACCTCACCGGTCTAAGTGTGTCGGCTTGCTGTCGGCAGCCACTACTACCTACCTACCTACCTACCTAAGTGAATCATTGAAGTGTGAATATACTTTTGAGCATTAGCAAAAATTCTTTTAACGCGGTATTTGCACCAACAAATCTAGTTAAGACTGTATATTTGAACCAGTACACCACGACGAGCAATAAACTGTATTAAATACGAAATTAATGTATCGGTTGATAGATCACCGACTAACTCTAGGCGGTATAAAACGTGTGTACTAAAATATATATCATATGCCTTTTATTTGCTAGACATTATTTTTCCAATGCGATTTTGTTTTTTTAAATCCCTGAACTAAAAATGTGTATAAAACAATTTTTTTTTTTTGTATTAATTATTTAAATTGCATCTTTGGTACAAATGATCTTTGGGCTATATCTAACTTGATTTTGATTTAAATTTCATTTTCTTTTTTTCCAGTTCAAATTGTTTAATCAATAGTTGAGAGTTAAATGTTCTGTAATATTTTTTATCTAAGTAAAGACACAAACCGAAATTTAGTCAAAAGCTAAATTTCAAATATAGCTATAATAAAAATTTAATATTAATTTTTTTTATGTATAAATGATTGAAGTTGCATCTGTGGTACAAATTGGACTATATCTAATTTGAATTTTATTTTTATTTTCATTTCATTTTATTTTTATTTATTTTTTTCAGTTCAAATTGTTTAATCAATTAGGTTTAATGTTTTGTCATTTTTTTTATTTAACCAAAGACACAAACCAAAATTCAGTCAAAAGCAAAAATTCAAATATGGCTATAACAAACATTTAATATTAAAATAAATATATTTATATGTACATAATATATAGACAAAATCTATTTAAGATTTTCACAAGGACATCACTTCAAATAAAGAAAAACAAAATTTTCCGCAACGATGTAATACGAGTATGTATGGTAGAGATATATATATATATATATATATATATATAAAATAAAACAAAAGCCCCAAAATTTAATATTCGATTTTGAAGAGAATGTCTCGTTTTTAATTTTTTGTTTTCTTATTACCTACATATCTAAAAACAAAATTTAATTCGCTAAGGAATAGCAAAAAAAAAACAACAACAAAAACAAAACTTATGAATTACATGGAAATAATAATGGCAACCTCATGTAATGTCTTTTAAAAACTTTTTTTTTTTTTTTTTTTTTTTAACTTATTAAGAATTCTATTCACAAAGAAGAAAATAAAATCTCTAAAGAAAATATTTTCCTTTTCGTAAAAGACGTGTGTCTATATAGAATGTATGGTAAACAAAATGAAACAAAAAAAAAAAAAAAAACAAAAAAAAAAAAACAAAACAAAAATAAAAATTTTTATGGTTTTTTATTTTACTTATTGGGTTTTTTTGGTTTCTTAAAAATGTAAAAAAGAAAAAATCCTTTGAAAAAGGATTAAAGAGAAATTAAACTTTTTTTGTTTTCTTTTTTTTTTTATTGTGGTTAAATATTTTGTTTTTTGTTTTTGAAACAATAAAATTTTTCATTTGAAAATTAATGCATTTATGAATAATTTAAAAGTTTTATAAAAATCTATATTTTTTTTGTTTTTTTTTTTTTCAATTAAAGTATATAGAAAAATTTCATGGAAGTCGATTGAAATTATTTTACAATAACTTTTTCAGACGAAAAAATAAATTTGAAGAAAATAGACGTCATTATTTTGTTATTTTTTTTTTGTTGTTGTTTACAAAATAAAATTTTTTTGCTTGTTGGAAATATTTATTACAGAAACGTGGGCATTTAAAACAGTTGTAAACTGAAATACAAAATGTTTTATATTGAGGGTAGAGGTGTTGGTTTGTTAGCATTTCAGAAAACAGAAAAATTAATACGTATCTAAAGGCATACAGTAAGGTTGAATTTAATAAATAGGGTCAAACACAAAAAACTGATCCTACATTTACTTAAACTACCTATTTCTATGTTAAGTTCTTTCTCTAAAATGTTTGAAAGAGTGATAAAAAATAGAATGATGCAATTTTTAGATCTTACTAACCTTTTAAGTTGTAAGCAATTGGGTTTTCGTAGTGGTAGATCCACTGAAGATGCACTTTTAACTTTTTGTTCGCGTACTTATGAAGCTCTTAATAATAAACTAAAAAGTGCTGCGTTTTATTTATTGATATTAAAAAAGCATTTGATACTGTGGATCATAAAACCCTATAAACCCATTCCTGCCTATTGGGCATTAAAATAGCTATATCTGCTGTTGGGTAATAGATATTGAGCTAGTTTTGATTTTATTAGAGAGAAAAAAGGCCAAGAAAATTTCCATAAAAAGTTGGATTTTGGGAAATTGGAAAATGGAAAAGTCGGGAAAATTTCTAAAGATTACTTAGCTTCTAACTTTCTCAATCTAATAAAATATTTTTTTTTACTTACATCGTCTCTAGAGATGATTTACTTTTATGGGTATTTAAATACCCAACCGTCTAAAGAATGAAAAAATTCATATAAAAATTAGTGCAAAAACAATTTATATTTTTATGAATGTAAGGCACAATTCACAGTGTTTTTTTGAAGAAATCTAAAAAAGTAAAGTATTTAAATAATAATATTGTAAAATTAAATTTTAAAAATTATTTCGCTTTCTCGCTTTTTAATTTTTTATTTTGTTCGTGGTACATCATTGTATAGTCAGAAAAGCATTTGGGATGCAAAGTAGTCGAACACTTTTTGCAACCAAATTGTGCTTCAATACCGCATTGTCTACAACAACTTTTAAGTATTGTCTACAACATTTAAACATTTTTTCCACTACATGGTCGACACAATCTGTGCGTTTTGCCATTTGTTGGGCATTAACAAGTACACGCCCACATGGACGGCTGATTACTTGTGGTAGTGTTACTAGTGCTCCCACCACATTTATATTAATCAAATATACCCATAGAAGTCACACCTTCATACCTTGCGCAGAAAACATGAAACTTCCATGTATTCACCATTGCGGCATCAAATGCATTTGTGGGCCAATAGCATTTTTTAGCACGCATTTTAATTCGATAATTGTTCATAGCAATATCAAACAGATCAACAGCATCTATCCGTTTATTATACTCATGAATGACCAGTGATTGGTCAATTATTATCTTACGGTTTTTTCGGTCGTACCGCTTTGTATCGAACATTGAGCCATGTCTCAAAAAGTTGAGCATTATAGTAATTTAAACCGAATTATATAAATCTTAGCCTACTAATTAGTTTTACATAACACTACATTTGAAACTGTATAACTTTATCAATTCACTTTTGAATTTCTAAAACCTGAAAACACAACGGTCAAACTTCAAACCATGAGATAATGTGAAAAAGTTAAAAAACATTTTAAATCTTACAATACAGAACAATTATATATTTTGTCATATAATCCACTATGCATCAATAGAAATCAGATGGATTTTTTATTTCATGTAGATTAATTCTACTTGAAATATTAGATCTATGAAATTTTAATTTTTTTAAAAAAAAAACTAAAAAATTTATATAAAATGTGGTAGCGCTAACGCCGTATTTAAATACCCATTCCAAATCTCAGACGTGGCAAAAGCTAGAGGTCTAAATTACAGGTAACTTTTATGACCTTTATGACCATCCTTAGAAAACTTCATAATGATTGTACGACGGGATCTATGAGCCGGGCCTGTAATGGGTTAAACAAATTGTATAAAGCTGACACTCGAGGTAATTATTTTTGGCTTACTTTATTCGTATTTAACGGGTCGAATTCAGAGAGTTAAAATTGATGACACCATCATTGATCTTAAAAAGTATTTCTTTGGGTGTACCTCAAGGATCTGTTCTGGGTCCTACACATAATTTTTAATCTTCTTTAATTCTGTTCTTCTTCAAAAATTTAAGGGTTAAACTGCTTTTGCTGATGATGCTGATCTATCCTACAATAATAAGTCATTTGTTTGAAAATGTGTGCAATATTAACCATGACTTGGCCTTATTACATCGCTGGTTTTGCTATCACAAATTATTATTAAGTGATAAAACTAAAATTATGTATTTCAGTTTAGGTAGCTCTATATGCCTATGGTTGATAATAACGGGTGTTTTTTTCAGAGTGATTAAACTTTAAATTGAAATAAAACACATTTAAATTAAGATTGAAGACACATTTTTTATTTGAAAGAAAAGCACATTTTTTATTTGAAAGATAATTTTATGACATTTATGTTTTGAAAATAATTTCGGGCATATGTCCACCACGACTAGCTCTGAGGAACCGCATTCGATCAAACCAATTTGGACCACTTTTTCGAGTTCTTCAGGCCTTCTTTCATCAATAACACGGGTTATGTTGGCTTCCAAAGCATCTATAGTTTCTGGTTTATCAGCATAAACCAATGACTTCACATAATCCCAAAGAAAATAATCTAGTGGTGTTATGTCGCATGATCTTGGAGGCCACATAATTGGACCATTTCTCGCAATAATATTATCACCGAATCTTTCTTTCAATAAATCAATTGTTGCCGTAGCAGTATGAGGTGTAGCACCATCTTGTTGAAACCAAAACCAATCCGGGTCGATACCATTCAAATTTGGAAACAGAAAATCATTGATCATTGATCTGTAATGAGCACCATTCACTGTAACATTAGAACCAGCATCGTTTTTAAAGAAATATGAACCGATGATAACTCCAGGGTGTAAACCACACCATACGGTACATTTTTCAGGATGCAATGAAACCAGCAGAACTTCTTGAAGATTGTTTTCGATCCATATACAAAAATTTTGAATGTAGCCATTCAACCAAAAATGAGCTTCATCACTAAACACAATTGTTCGATAAAAAAGTGGATCAACTTGAAGCTGTTCTAGGACCCAATCAGCAAACAAACGATGCTTATTATGGTCAAGTAGCTTTAGTTCTTTAACCAGTTCAATCTTATATGGGTGTAGATTAAGATCTTTACGTAAAATTTTCCATGTGGTGGTTGCACACAGCCCAACTTGTTCTGAACGTCGACGAATAGACAAATTTGGATTTTCATCAACACTAGCTCTTACAGCAGCGATATTTTTACTGTACGAACAGTTCTTTGTCTTGTTGTTGTTGTTGCATCGAATAGAGAAAATCTTGTCCGAAATCTATCGATAGTTCGACGAATAATCAGCTCTGATGGACGATTCAATACAAATAGTGGCATATGCAAAAAATTACATATATATGGCAGAAGTATTTGTACAACTAGAAGCGGAGACACAAAAAGTAGGCTTAAAAATCAACGAAGACAAGACAAAATATCTAAAAATGTCAAGGAATGAACAAATAAGAAATACTCAGAATATAACAATTGGAGAGTACAATTTTGAAGGAGTTACAACCTTTACATACCTCAGAGCAACAATAAGAAATGATAATAGTATGCAATGCTGTATTCATAATAGAATTCAGGCCAAACAGAAAGTTGCTTCAATCAAAATTAATATCAAGAAAGGCCAAAATGACGATATATAAAACTCTCATACGACCCATAGTGACGTATGGATGTGAGGTATGGACTATGAACGGGGCCGAGGAGAGTAGCCTGCGCATATTTGAAAGAAAAATTCTCCGAAAAATACTCGACCCAAACATATTACAGAATGGAGAATATGTAATCAGAAGCAACAGCGAGCTCAATAATATGATTGATAGTGAGGACATTGTACGGTTTGCAAAGGCCCAAAGACTAAGGTGGGCTGGCCATGTAAGTCGAATGAGCGAAAGCCGAAAGCAAGCAGTGGTGCAGAATAGAAAGCCCCATAGCAGCCGTGATAGAGGAAGACCAAGAACCAGATGGGCAGACAACGTGAAAAACGAAGCTCAAATCCTACAAATCCCAAATTGGAGACAAGCGGCACAAGATCGACCTTTTTGGAGGAGCATAGTGATGAAGGACAAAGCTCACCCAGAGCTGTAGCGCTATAAGATGATGATGGACGATTATGTAAACCATAAATTTCACGAAGTGCTCTATAAGTTTGGCGATTAGAACACTGATTTTGAAAATAAATTTCACGTTGTTGTGGCGTGAGTCTTTCCATGATAATTTGTCAATGCTTACTGAACAAAAATGTCAAAACTATATGGCTTCTATCTTCTGTCAAATTATCACAGTTATCCCTATCGAAAGTTCTATCATTTTAAAAAAACCTCCGTTATTTTGTATCACTGTGCTAAATATAGAAAATTTCCTCTTCCTCATAATAATTCTCTTCTTACTCAGAATATATGTAAATTTAACGAAATGTATAATTGTTCCACAGGTTGTTTTAAAGTTGATTGTTTTGATTTGTTCAAATATTTAGGTGTTACAATATATTCTAAGTTAGATTGGTCAATTCATACACGAATTTTAAATAAGTATTTTCATTTAGTTGTCAGACAATTTTATCACCTTAAGCAGTTCTGCTCTTCCAAACTATACTTGTACTTGTTATAACCTAAAGATTGTCAAAAAAAAGTTTAATGGTAAAAAATTTAGTCATTTAGTATTATGAAATAAAATACAAGTAATATTAACAGAATCCATCGAATCCAATATCTCAATGTACCAGAATCCGAAAACAAGAAAAATATAAAAAAAAAAATCCAAAATAATATTTTTAATAATACTATTTTTCTTTTTTTTTTTTTATTGTTTGCAAAACGGAAATCATTAGCCTTTATAGCCACTGTTGGATATACAAAAAAATCTAATATCTGTTTTTATTCAAAAAGTTATACTTATTAAAGATTAAAATTTAATTTTTGATGCATTGGAATTTTAATTTTGCAATTTTATTGGTTTTGGGATTTTGTTTTTGTAATTTTGGTTTTACGGACTTTTAAGTTGGAATAATCGTAATTTTGTAATTTTGGTTTTACGGACTTTTAAGTTGGAATAATCGTAGTCTACCCAAAAATAACAACAACAACAATATTACAAAAAAATATTATATAAACATTTTTATTATTCCCGTTATATTTTTAAATTAACATACTTAAATTGACTATAAAGGAAAAAAATTACTCCAACTTAACACAAGAATTAACAAAACAAAAACAACAACAACAACAACAAAAGAAGCAAACAAAGAAGGAAGAATTTTATTGCCTTGAATATATTCTGATTATTTGAATAAAATGTTGAAAAACATTTTTAACGACACTTAATAAGGAACAATAAAAAAAATAAAACTATGTTTAGTTAATTTTATTTCTATATTTCCTTTTTTGAGATTGTTTTTGTTGTTGTTTTCGGTGTTGTTTAATATATTATATATTTTTTTTTTTTAATTTTATTTTAATAAATTTTTGCTAAAAACTTCCTTATTAAAATAATAATAATAACGTCCTTGGAATGGTATTAAAATAGATTCTAAGATTTAAAAGTGTTATATAAGGATATCCTTTATTTTGATTAGTTTTAAGGTTTTTGTTAAATTCAAAAGAATAAATAAAAATTTTCTTCTCTTATTTTTGTTTTTTCTTATTATTCAGGATATTTATTATATATATATATATTTATTAGTGGCGGTTTTTCATAAGATTCAACTGATTCATTGAATCAGTATCCACTTGTAAAAAAATCACTTGTAAAACAAATTTAATATTATATTTATAAATTTATAAAACTTATAAATTATCCAAAACAGCAAAATAATATATTTTCAGTAATATCCTACATAAATAGATTCAATAGATGAAATTGAATACACACAAATATAATTTCCTTTTTGTATTGATTTTGAATTAGCCGTTACGTAATATCATTGATTAATAATACTATAAAGATAGACATTTTCATACAACAGAAAATGTTCAGCTCACTTTTTCCATTATATATATTATCTGGGATATAATCAATGTGTTGGTGCATTTTCTATATTCAATTTGAATTTTTAAATTTTTGAGCGTTTTATACGACTTTATTCTCTAAATAATTTGTATGTGTTTAGTTTCTCTATACTGTTCTTGAATATTATTGTTTTTAACTTTTTGTTATTTGAATTTGTATAGGTAATTTGAATTTTTTTTTAATTGATAGGTACAAAAATTTCAAATTGGATAGCATTTTTATCGAGTAGTCTTTTAAGAATATTTTTTTTTTTATTTTTCTCTCAATATACATTGTAATAAAAGGATTTTTATAATTGTTGATATTGTGCATGTATATTATTTGTAATAATAAATTATAAAATTATAATATAATTTTATAATGTTTAGGAAATCAAAATATTTTTCTTGTTTTAATTGAATAATTTTCAAAAATAAAACAATTTCAAAAAATTCAAATAATAGTGAACATTCATTCACGTTATGATTTCTAATATATATTCATACATACATATACATATATGTATAAATTTACAAATAGAATCAAATTTTTATTTTTAAAAGGCTTGAAAGGAAACTCGACTTTTATTCCATAAATCTAAACATATCACTAAAAACAAATCTGATTATCAAAAACAACTCTATACTATAGTTCATTCCATAAAAGTTGAATAAAAATATAATCTAGTAAAGATAAAAATCTAATAAAAATTCTGTATTCAAAGAACACATCAAAACGTGTACTTTCAGTATTTTCCGATATATCAAAATCTATTCAAAACGATCAGATTTCAGCCATTCAAATCGTTGTGGATAATCAGATTATTATTATGAATTAATAATCAGATTTTCGATGAAAGTCCTCATAATTCATGTAGATCACAGCTGTGATTTTAAGATATTTTAACTCTAATATTGAAGGAATAAAAAGATTTATTAAGTTTTTGGATGTATCAGCAGACAGATCAGTTAAATGGATTTTATAACTGTTTTAAATACTCTTTCTGATTACAAACTTGAACAGAAACTAACTTGTGAAATATATGACGGTACGGCGGTTATGTCAGGAAACTCAAACGGACTGCAAGCTAAAATAAAACAGTACTTCCCAAATTCACTTTTTTAATTAACGTTTTACACATAAATTCAACTTAGTCCTAGCACAATCCGTTGAAAAAATTCCGGAAAAGAGTCGATTTTTTAAAGATTTAACTGGGTAGTTAGCGAACAGAAGCATTCGATACAATTTGTAAAAAACGTCTGTCTACTGTTGTTACCACAATATGGAAATTTAGAAATTTAAATGAACTAATATTTCGTTTTGACTCTTTGACTAATTTCAACTTTTTAAATTTATTTGACTTTAGAAAATTTGATAATGTTCAAAAAAGGTTCCCGAATAGTTATTTTTACTTCTTTAAAAGATTATTTATCTACAAATTTTTTTTAATTCTTGAAAAAATGGTTTAATTTTAATTTATAGATATTCGTAAATTTAAAAAAATCGGAGATTTTTTAATTTATTGTAAAGAATGATTTGGTGAGTAGTGCTTATAAAAGAAGCATTCAAACTGGCACTGTTGATAGAAACTGTACCAGCTTCTTCTTCGTCAGCAGAGAGATCTTTTCGGGCTTAAAGATTACAAAAACTTGTATAGAAAACTCATTGAGCCAAAACAGAATGTCTAGTTTATCACTAATTTATATTGAAAAAAATTAATACAAGAGATGTTAAAATCAACTTTTGTTGATGAAGTTATAAATATTTTTGCAAGTAAAGAGAGAGAATAGGACTCAAGTCATAAAATATTACTTATTCTTATATTACAAATTTTTTTTTTTTTTGAATCAGTAGGTTGATAGTCCACGAGCCGCCACTGATATTTATATATATATACATATTTTTATATGTGTATATAGGATGCTTAACTTTTCATAGACAATTGAGTGATTATAGAGTTAATTTTTGCAAAAATTAAAACTTAAGTAAAAAGGTAGTATATGTAATTTTAACATTTACTCTTCTCTTTGGAAGACATCCTTCCTAATTCCGATTAATAAAAAAAACAATAAATTCTTGATTGTTAATTACAGAGGTATTTGCTATCCAATCCCTAAAAGTTATTCGAAAAACTTATAACTGAAAAACTAAGTTTATTATTCAATTATTGTGAACATCACGGTTTTTGTAAATTTTTTCTGGTCGTTGTACTCTACGAAGAGATAAGAAATGTAAAAATCAAAGTCTAGAATTAAAATCTAGAAAACCTGTGGCCCAGGTAAACGTTTTTCTTTAAAATCGTATAAGATAGTAATAAAATTATCTATCCCTTGCTCCAAAAGGACATAAAGGATCTATTTATTTATTTATTAGTATGTACATATGAATATATACAATTAATTTTTAGACCCTTTGATATCTGGACCATCATTATACATTTGCATTTATTCTGTTTGCTTTTACTTTAATTTTTTTCGCCATCAGTACCCACAATCTTTTCTACATCAGTACCACAATAAACCATTTTTTCCCCATCAGTACCCACTAGAGTAAAATTTTGGTATAACAGTGAAAATAGTCGAATATTTTCCTTTTAATTTTACTGATGTGCTTATCATATAGATACGCGTCTACTACATGCAGACTCCTTCAGTGTTTCGTACTCGACTTTTTCATATGTTTTCTCTCTCGTTACTGGCGAGTGCTGGATTAATGTTGTTGTTGTTGGCTATAAAATGTCTGTTTCCGTTTGAATATTAAGTCTGCTATTATTATTTCTACCATTGAGTAAGCATTAGGAATGATTGTTCTTAGTTGAGTCCGTGTAGCTATTTTAGTCTCTGTATCTGTCCTGGTATCCGTGTTAACTGATTTTTTTCTAAATTGGTTATTAACTTATTCCGTATGTCTTGGGTTGTTTGCCCTTTGTTGTTCATGTTTTTTATTGCTCACAATACACTTAGACTATCGGTATAAAAAAATTTGTGGGATTTGTTCCTTTTCAGCTATTTTGATTGTTTCACATATAACTCTGCGTAAACTGGGTATACTGAGGGTAAACATAGCGATTTTTGTTGGTTTTATCTGGCTGGTGATTGCTATTCCCACACCTAATTTACTTTTGGAAATGAATTGTGTCCTGTGATAAGCCATGCCAGTCGTATTCTGCGTAAACTGGGTATACTGAGGGTAAACATAGCGATTTTTGTTGGTTTTATCTGGGTGGGGATTGCTATTCCCACACCTAATTTACTTTTGGAAGCGTCTGTGTAAATAGATTTGTTGCACTTTCTCCAATCAGTCCATGTTGATTGTTTTTGTATTTTTTTGAGGGGCGTTCTAGCTCAATTTTTTTGTTATTGTATTTTTTTTATTGCTTTAGCTGGTGCCGTTGTTTTCGGACTTTCCAAATCTTCGTGATTAATTGCGGTGACCGCAATATGTGTAATGAGTGTTTTCACGTGAGATAGCCTTTGGTAATGGTTCTCATCGAGCTTTGCATACTTAATTCCTTGAATGTTGAAAACCCAGTTGCTGTATTTAGTGTTACTATATTTGTCGGGCGTAGCGCTTCTATTCTGGCTGCCTGGTTTAAATTCACTTGGGTTTTGTTTATATTTCCCTTGGTTATGTGAATCCATATATCATAATTTCGATGATTTTACCCATTTGCATGGCTTTTGCAATTTTCGCAGTTCACCCATATTTCTATAAGTGGCCCATATTTTTTCCCACAAATTCACTTTATTGTAGATTGTTGGATTTTTTAATTTTTTGTACTAAATACAGTCAATTTCGCCCTATATCCCACGGATGGGGTTGCAGGACATTGATGATGATGAAATCCGGTCAATGCATGTTGCATTTCAGATTGCGACTAAAAGTCATCCCCAAAATTTTCATATGTGCCTTCCGACGCATACATATTATCCTCCATTTTGAAGTATGGTTAAAGGATCTGAATTGTAGAGTAAAAAAAAATATGAAATTATAAAATCAAAAATGGTTGGATCCTAAAATCCTACAAAAAAAAACTTTGGGAAAACAAAAAATGTTAAAAATAATTATTAACAAAACCACCCTGTACAAAATACGAATTATGTGTGGATATGTACTTTGAAAGAAAAAAATTTAATTTTGTCATGATTTTTATACTTTTTTTTTCGTTTGCAGAATTATTATTGAAAATGAAAAACTTCTTAACATTATTTTTATTAAAGATACATGTTTTATTTTATTATTCATGTGTATATATGTATATAATTATATATATATATGTATGTATATCTATGCGTATGTGGTGATATACTAAAAGTAAAGGATAAAGAAATAAACTTTTTGATCAAAAAGTTTTTGAAGAAAGAACAAAAAAAAAAAATGATTTGACCTTTAAGGCTTTAAAAAGGATATTTTTGTGAGTTCTAGACTAGATTTTTAGAGTCTGATAGAATTGTATTATAAAAAAAGATTAAAATCTTTTTAATTTTTGAATTAAATTTTAATTTGTTTTTTCAAGATGATGATAAGAAAATTTAAATATGACTTTGTTTTTTTTAATTTATATTCTTTTGATGTGATATTATTTATAGTATGTATATACTATATAGTATATATATATATACAAGTTGTTTTCCATATGTTTATCTACTCTTTCTATTTGTTTAGTTCACTTGAACACTTCTTGATTAGATTAGATTGTGTAATTTCGTTAGGGAATCTGTTCCCTATATCACCGCAGCTGCAAATGGGCTTATTATGATCACCTCTTGAAACAAAATTATAATTTTATTTATTTTTCAGAAATAATTTTGAATAAGTAAAAATTTCCTGTAAGTCTCAATATTTTGTACATCGAAATAGATTATGTCAATTGATTCTCTTGATTTGAATTGTGTTTAGTATCCATCTGCAGTTCGAAAAATATTAAAAACATCAGCTTGACAATGTATAAAAAATGGAATATAGCAGTGCCCTGACGTAGGAAATACATATATGTATATTTTAATGTGTAATACATATAGTATAGACTATTATAAACTACTAGTAAAGTCACACAACATTGTCCAGATTCAACACAAATGTTAGGCATTTAAGTTAGTTAATAGACTTCAGTACCTATTGAAAACGGTAAAAAAGTCCATTGTAACCTATGGCATTGCATTTAAATAGAAGCTGAGAGTAGAATTTCTATTCCCGTAAGCAGAATCTACATCTATCTTACAAATCGACTTTTACAGATATTTAATATAACAGATATTTAACAAATGAATTGTGTCCTGTGATAAGCCATGCCAGTCGTATTCTGATACTGAATCTAATCTTCCTTATTACCAGATTCAATATCGTTAATAATAATATGGTCAATATGGGCTTTTAAAGATATTAGTTCAAATAACGACTTCTTTTCTCTTCAAAAAGACTTATCGTTACATCATATCGTTTACTCGCTCTACAAATGCTGCGTGTAATAATTATACCTTTGATGGTTCTATATTTAGACGAGTCATCGAATTTAATGATCTTGGCGTGACTTTTGATTCCAAACTTACATTTAACGTACATATTAATAAGATCATTAATAAAGAAAACTCAATGCTTGGTTTTATAAGAAGATGGTCTAAGGAAATTGATGATCCTTATGTTACTAAATCGTTATTTACGACATTACTCAGACCAATTCTTGAATATACTAACCAAGTTTGGTCCCCTTTTTATCGCCAACACATTAATAGAATAGAAAGTATTCAAAAAAATTTTCTTATGTTTGCATTAAGAGCTTTGAATTGGAATAATCCCTTAATATTGCCCCCCTACATCATTGAATGTCTTAAGCTGCTTAATATGTATACTTTAGAAGGTAGAAGAACTGTGTTAGGTATTGTTTTTATAACCCAAGTACTAAATAAACACATTGATTCACGTTATATTGATAACATTTTAAGAAATACAATTAACACAAGAGCATGATTTAGGCATGAAAACACATTTTCTATTACATTTCACAGGACTAACTACGGAAAATATGAGCCTATTAACAGAATTCTGATAAGCACAAACCAATACAACACAACAATAAATTTTGATATGATTAAAGATGTTGTAAAAAAATCCTTATTATATATATATATTATTCTGCATTTATCTGGATGTTTGTAAGTCCGACGGAATACTCCAACATATATAAAAATTGCAATTTGTATACAAATTGCTTTGGTCTCTTTTTTAACTCCTGTCTACCATGCTGAACCTTTGCAGGAAAAAATACCATTGCATGAAATATATTCTTTTAATTTAATGTTAGTCTTCTTCGCAAATAATAAGAAAAAATAAAAAATAATAATAAATATAAATAAAACAAACAATTTTTTTGATTTGTAATAATTAGGACTTTAGTTTAACCCTTTACCGCCGGCTACAGGTTTCCGTTGTACGATCGTGATGAATTTTTGAGAGTAGTCTATTTTTAGGCCAAGAATTACAAATTTAAAATTTCGTGGTGATAGTTCCGCCAGATCCGGAGTTGTGGCCTGTACTATATAATAGTACAACCGGCGGATATGGGTGCAAAAATCAATATGGAAAAATATATAAGAATGAAAAAATAAAAATCTAATATTTATGTTAACTTTAGTTATTTTTATTGAGAAGAACATAACTATCATAAAATATAAATTCTTTAAAAATTTTACATATGATATTCTGCAAAGCATTTTCTTCTTATACATAATGTTTTTCTACATATTTTACAAGAGTCTTCTTAAATGACACACGGCGCATCTAAGTTGAGTGTGCATTTTGTGAGGAACATGTAGTTGAGATATTTTCCGTACTATAGACCTCCGAAAATTAAGCTGAGATGAAAATAAGTCATTGCTATTTCCTGATTGAATGTACAATTTCCATGCATTTACCATTGTTAAATGTGAAAATGACCGACCACCATTTTTTTCCTTTGATAGCAATTCTATACGCATTTATATTTTGATCAGATTGTTGTCAACACCTCCCATGTTTGCATTATATGTTGCATACACTTTTGGTTGACCAATTTGTACTTTTTTACAGTCTACTTTGGACCAACGTTTTACGTGATGCAACGGGATCATGGTATCAAAATTTGTTAAAATTGAACATACGCTATTATCTACCCATTGCACAGCAAGTAACTCGGTTGTACTATCATATCTATAATCAGATGTGCCACGAGGTTTATTTTTAAATGTTTTATTTTTTTCAAAAGGGCAATTTATTAAACGATTTTCTCGAATGGTACCTGTTGCTCGAAAATTCTTGTTTTTTAAGAGTTTCATCAATGAATGAGTAGTAAAAAAATTCTCGAAAAACACGCAATGTTTAGTTGGTTCTGGTATCATTTTCAAAAAATCAGTTACTACTTTTGGACCAAGCGAAATCAACCGCTTATTTTGATCATTTTTTCCGCAATATACATCAAAATTGTAGCAATAACCAGAAGAGCTGCATAACATCCAATTCTTATATCCAAATCGAACAGGTTTTCCTCGAATGAACTGCTTAGCTCAATGTTTCCCAAAATATTTTATCATCGACTCGTCTATTGATAAATTTGTATGAAAATATCCAAATTGCTGAAAACGATCTATTAATATGTTCATTAGAGATTACCTAAAATATGCCAGTTGGATGTGAATTCTGTTCTAAAATTTCTAATACTGTTCTGTATTTAAAATTTCTCTAAAAATATAATTTTATTTTATTTTATTTATAATATATTCTACCTGCCTCCACTTTTAAATAGAACCCGCTACCTATGTCATTATTAAGACTGTCATTTAAATGACTTATTATTCCCAATCCAAGTCCAAATATTATTGTTGAAATAGTGCTTAGAGGTATAATAGTTTTAGTAAAACGTAGTAATAAATAATGTAAATCTTTTAATTAGTCTTAAACACATAAAAACAACAATAATTAATTTTGAAATATTGGTATATGTAATAAAATGAAATTATTCATATTATTTTGATCCCATATCCGCCGGTTGTACTTTATATAGTACACCAAACTTTTCATACAAAAAAAACTGATTAAATTTATTAATAATTTTTAATTAACATTCACATTATTTTAGCTTTTATTTAGTTAACACTTTTCAATTTAATTTATAAAATAATTTAAAATTTTAATAACATTTTTTAATAATTTTAAGGTACATTATTTTGCAATTTCTAAAAAACACACATTTTCTAATGAATAAAATTCACACTTAATCAAACTCAAAGCAAGTGTTATGCAAATAAAAGTGTTGGCACATTCTTTAAGAATAGAATTCACAACAATTTGGCTTTAAAATCAAATTAGTTTCAGCAAAAAAAATTAATTTGTACACCCTGTTTTGCTGCACTGTATATAGTACAACCGGCGGTAAAGGGGGTAAAATAACCAAAAGGCAAACAGCATTTAACACAAAAAAAAACATAATGCACTAAAAGGTTATTCTTATTACTTAAAATTTATACACAATATGCATATGTGTCTACATATTTTTTTTTATTTTTTTGTTGTTATGATAATGATCATAGTATCATAGTTTTGCTACCGTATGCATTGCCTGTATAGTACTATAGGTATATATACTCTAACCAGAAATGTGATGCGATGAAGAGTTAAAATTGTTATTTATTTTTATTTTTTTTGTTTATTTTTTTTTTTTTTTAATATATATATATATATATACATATCTATATGATATATAAATTTATGATCGTATATAATATTTAGTATATATAGGATTACGTTTTAGTTTTGCTGATTTACACATAAAAACAATAACAACCTATACATTTTTAAAGAAATTAATTTAAATTTTGTACAATTATTTTTTATTTCTTATCTTTGTAAATTTATAATTTTTATGTATATTTGTTTTCTTCAAGTGTGTAGAAATGTATGTTGTAGGTAGAGAGTGATGAATTTTTTTTAATATAGTAGGTAGGTATATATAGGTATCGGTTAAACCATATTGATTTTTGTTCTTCTTTTTAATGTATGTTATAAATAATAATTATGTATGAATTTTAACATGAACAGTTCGATAATGAATTTTTTGAAATAAAATGAAATTTTAAATAACCCATCAATGGTTCACAAGTTATGAATAGTTTTGTAAATACCTATTTATTTGCAGCAAATTTTTTTATTTTAATTTTTTCTCCAACACGAGTTCTAATTTTATTCTTCAAAATAAATATTATGTGTACCTACAATATTATTGTTTTTTTATATTTACAATTTTATTTATATTTGTTTTTAAAATTGTTTTCGTTCAAAGTTGTGGCTCATTATAAAATATTATTTGTTCGCTATAAACTTTGACGCTAAACTTACGCAGCGAATGTTTTTGAATGTTAACAGGATTAATTTAATTCTGAATTATACGATAAATTTTCAATGTTGGCAATGCACCTTACTACAAATATTCTGTTTATATGGTAATTAAAAGCGTAAAATAATAAAATAATAAAAAAAACATTTTTTTTTAGAAATATTTGCCCTCAATTTAAGATTATTGATATTATGTTTTCATAGCAAGTTATGATTGTAATTACGGAAAAAGCAAATTAGCCGAAATTCTAGGAAGTCTTGAGATGAGATTAAGAGATTTGGTAAAAAGTTCGGCTTAATTGCTTTTTCCGTAATTACAATCATAACTTGCTATGAAAACCTTATATCAAGCTGCGATTCTAAAGTTTATTTTTGTAGTTTTAGTACGCTTAAATTGAAGGCAAATATTTCTAAAAAAAAATTTTTTTTTCCTAATTTTATTTTCGACTTTTTAGTGAAAATATTTAATGAAAAATAATATATTTTCAAAGAACAACACATATAATCAAATGGCACTAAAATTCACTCTTACGCAATTTGGTTATTATTGCTCATACTTCAAATGTGTAATTATATTTTATATTACTGTAACAAATTTTATGAAAATATGTATATTTTTAAAATTTTTTTGGAGATTTTTGATTAGATACCTTTGAATTTTTTAATTTACGTATTAAAAAATTTTCACCAATAAAAAATTACGCACTTTATAAAAAGAAACCCTGTTAAATACAAAAAATATTTGACGTAAAATCGTAGATTAAATCTGAGAAAAAGTCTGAAATGTAAACACTCATCCGACTACGATAAAATTCGATTTTGTCCGACGTGTAAACGCTGCCTAAGCATAAATTGGCATATAAAAGTATAATATATACATGCATAAATCGAATTTAAACTTTTTTTACATTCAAGAAGAATAATTTCTAACTGAGTGATTGATAACTGATAGGTTCAAATTACGTTTTCTTCAATAAATAATGTTTGCATTTCATTTTCAATTAAACTAAGCCATATGATTATGTATGTAACAAATGCAAGCCCTATATGACACATATACGTACATTTACATAAACTTAGTGAGAGAAAGAGAAATAATAAAAGAAAGAGATTAATAAAAGAAACCAAATTAAAAACACAAAAAAAATATAATGAAAATGATGATTGAAAATAATTGAAATTGAATAATAATAGAAAATGATTGAAATATAATGATAGTGATTTGTATTGCACACTATTTTGTACATATTCCTTTTTTTGTTTTTTTTTTTGCTTCTTTACACCAAAGAAATGTCAATAAATATAATGAATTTATAGAGAAACCAAATTTTAACTTTATCAAACATCCATATTCCATTATTAGTAGACACACATATGTAAATTTCACCTTTGTTGAATGCAAAGAATATCTGTATTAACAAGAATATGCACTCCCAGTTTACGTAAACCTAAGACAATTTTTAAGAAATAAAAAAACAAGCAAAATATCATTAGTTAAAAGAGGTAAAATGTAAATACTTATCGTATACCAAATTTACTATGAGAAAGAAAAGGTACAAAACAGATGTTTGCCTTTTGCTTTATATTGTAAAGTAATTTTGCGTTCTCATTATTCTCCTTTGGATTTGTTTACGTTTCCTCCTATTATTTATATCAGGCGGGGTGGCCAAAAATGTTAGTTCTAATTTAGTTTGTTCCCTTATGCGAGGATTAATTCTGATCTTTTAGTATTTTAATATTTTCGTTTTAAACATTATTATTTTCGTATATACCTATTAAAAATATTAAATTATAATTACATTACAATAATATAAAATATTATTAATATTTTTGTCAGTAATAATTTGGAGTTATAAACATTATTATATAGTAAACCTAAATATTTATTATATTGGTATACGATTATAAAATAATACTGAGGACAACATCTATTTACAAATCACAGAATTTAAAGAATATGATAACGCTGTTTTAGTTAGGTCTCCTAAAAATCTTATGCATAGTTGATACAATTTAGAAAATAATATTGTTAAATATTTCAACGAAAATTGTTGTCGAAAATATTTTTCAAAATTATAAACTTTATTTATTTAATTTTAGCCAACTTTTTTTGTTACTCTCTTTGGTTTACTATATTTTTTCTTTTTCTTACACGTAAAATTCTTATTATCGTCTATTTCTGACAATGTTTATCAAATTTGCATATGAATTTGTGTGCAAACAAATGAATACATACATGAGTTCATACTCTTTTTATGGATATACTTTGGTTAAATGGGTATTGAAATGGGTATTTTATTGAATTGAAGCAAATTGAAACAAACATATAAAGTCCAAGGCAAGTTAATTAAGGCAAATATAATAATACAAAAATAAAGGTATGATAAATTAGTAAGCAAATACGTATTTTTCTTAAACTTGTAATGAAAACTCTAATGAAGGAAAGAAATGCTAGAATTTATTTTACTTCCGTCATTTATGGCGTGTTACAAAGCTGGTTTAATATAATTTCATTAGGAATTTTGTGTAAACTAATTGTATATTTTTACAATCCCTATTTTAAATTACTAATCGTATTCGTTTTATATTTTATTATTGTAAAATGGTTTTATTATAAATTTTAATATTGTAATTTGTAAACACTTCAACTAAGTCAGAATAAATAAATAAATATTAAACTTAAAATAGGTTTTTTGGTCTATTCTATATTCCATATGATATTAGTTTTTTTAGTTTCCCAATTGCTGAAAAATTTTTTTATGATAATAATATGCTCAGTATGTTGATAATCTATTAAACATTGTTTATAAACCTTATAAACAGCACTTGTTAAATCATTAATTCTACTATCAGCTTGAGCTTTATTCCAAACTGCAGAATTAGTAGTTTTACAGTTTTCCTAACCTATAGCCGTGGCTGTAAAATAAGTACAACTAAAATATGAGAATGATGAGAAAATTATACCATATAACACCTACAACAACAACAACAAAAAATAGGTCACTCTAGTCGTGGTATCAAGAAAGGAAAATTAAGTGCTAATTGGTTTTAGAGAAGCAACTGAAATGGCTACTTCTAACTATCATCTACCTACAACTGAAATATTGTATGTAATATGAAATACAAAAATACAGTACAGTATATTTAAAAAAGCCAAATTGTTATTTGTATTTTGATTGTGCTTAGGATTTTTTTTTTTTTTTTTTTTTTTAATAACTTTTTTTTTATTTTATTTCGTTTTATATGTATTACAATTAGCAAAAAAGTTTTACAAAACTAATATTGATTCTTAACTACTTAACTAAATATCTTAAAACTATATTTTATTTATTTAGTTTTGGTCGGATGAAATTAATATTACTACTCTGTTATGATATTTTGAGTTGAACATTCATTTTATATTTTATTCGCTAAATTTTGGAAAAATATAACAAAACCAAAATGTATTTATTTTTATTTTTTTTTTCAAAAATTTTATACTATTTAAAATCTAATTTACACCTACTCTAATCCTAAATTAATTAACTGTAATCTAAGCTTAACTAACTTAATCTAAATCTAAACCTAATCTAACTTAATCTAGAGTTACTAACCGTATCTGGTTTTAATTACATTACGAATTATTTAGCCACCAATAATTATTTCTTAATCGTTTATCCTTTTCAGGAATAAACATATCATACTTAAGCAAAGTAGCCTCAATACTGCTAGAGTTATATTCTATACACTTGCATGTAGCCCTTCTATTATAGTGATATAATAGAGGGACATGACCGTGATTTTGAATAATTCTAGGTAGATAAAATGTTCTGGAGCAATAAACCTCGATTTTAAACTGTTTTTAATATACTCTTCATTATGGTAATATATTTTGGATATTAAACCATTTTCATTTGTGTTTAGAGATCTTTCAAAATGATTGCGAATAATTTTTATTAAAAAATTATCGAATCTTATTATATTTGCTTTGCGGTACAAGCATTTATTGGAATAAAAATGCTTGTAATCCGTTTCTGTTTTCCTATGTAGGTTTACGCAGGCTCTTATACATTTACGTTCAAATTTCCTAATTTTCTCCATTTGGCTTGCGCTAATGTTGAACCAAATAGGTCCCGCATATGAAATTGTTGGTCTGATTAAGCACTGGTAGGCTAAAATTTTCACTTTTTCATTAAGCGTTTTGTTGTAAAACAATTTGTGACATGCCATGAAAGCTTTTGTACCTTTTTCTAATGTTTTTTGGACATGGGAGGTAAAATTAAGATTTTGGTGCAAATATATACCCAAATATTTAACTACCTTACTTTTATTAATTTTTATAAGATTTAATTTCGAATTCCTTCCAATGCGTTTTTATGTTATTGTTAACTTTATCTACAGTATCACGGAATAGTATCGTTTCGCCATTTATCTATGTTCATTTTTAGTAACCAGACCTTACAGAAATCTGCGGTAAGGTTAAATTGTTTTTGAACATTCTTTTGTACCTCTTTTATATTGTTTGCGGCTGAATATACTATAAGATTGTCAGATCAAAAAGCAATTGCATAGTTATCGCCCTTGATGCTATTTAGCATATTTAAGAGATCCATTGTGTAAAGGGAAAATAGTATTGGAGAATTTACTGTTCCTTGTTGCAAACCACTATTAATTTTGAATATTTTCTCGGTATTTGATTCGTTAGAAATGAAAAATTTATTTTCTGTAATCATTACTAATATTAACCTGATTAATATAATGGGGAATTTTAATTCTATTAATTTATAGATCAGACCATCTACCCAAACACTATTGAAAGCTTTTTCAAGGTCGATAAGACAAGCCCCAACACAATCTTTTTTTATTTATGTACCAACATAAACATCCGAAGTTAGTTTGTTGATAGCATGAACTCTACTATGCTTATACCTGAAGCCAAATTGGTTTTCAGGTAGTAATTCTTTATCGTTCACAAATTGTATCACTTTATCGTTAATTATAGTTTCATACAGTTTGCTAATGTTTGGTAGCAAACTTATGGGTCTATAACTGTTGGGCTTAGTAGGATCTTTGCCCGAATTGTGTTTAGGATAATCGCCCAGAATGGACTAAAGAAGTAGACGATTGCTTAAATTCTAGAATCAGAGATGCAAACCAAAAAAAATTTTCGTCTGCTTTGGTTTTGGTTTAAGGTTAATTTTAATTTTTGGTTTTAGTTTTTGGTTTTGGTTCTAAAAATTTCAAAATTTGATTCTGGTTCAATAAATATTTTTATTTATGGTTTTCGGTTCGGTTCGGTTCGGTTTTGATTCAATTTTGTTAAAAATAAAATTATTTATATACATTACAGATTACATATACTATATACAGGGTTGCCAGATGTCCCGATTTCGGCGGGAATTTCCCGATATTGAAACTCTATTCCCAATTCCCGATATGTAATCGCTAATTCCCGATTGTCCAAAAATCACCCACTAAATTTGTTTTTAACAGAAAAAAAAAAATTATTTTCATAATTAAAAAAAAATCAAATGAATAACCTCAAATGAATACATATTCCAATTTCAATGTTTATAAATATTTTGTTTCACTTGTCATGTCAGTATTGCGAATTGCAGTTGTCGCTTAAGACATTAATATGAAAGTGGTCGCAACAAGTTAATATTGAAATCTTAATAGTTTTTTTCATATTAATTATTGACATTTTTGGTCAACACAGTTACGGTTCGTTTTTAAAATTTGTAACTGGGATATTTTATAAATTTCGGTGCTTGCAAATATTTTAGGTAAATATATTGTATATATAAGTCAATTATTATAATTGTAAAATATTTAATTAAGTCTAATATAGCCACATTATGTGAGTACTCCTTTTAAATAAGTATTTTTTTAAATTTTAAGTGTAAAATGTCAGAATATGAAAATGAAGAAAACAGTAATAGAAGAAAAAAAGTAAAACAAATGGTCAAATTTAATCAGGAATGGAGGAAATATGAGTGGGTGCGACAATGTGAAGAACATCACATTATATGCACCATTTGCAATAATTTAAAAATTTCAATTGGACATGGCAGTGAAAATGATTTAATAAAACATATGAGAACTGTTGGCCATAAATCGAATATGCAATCTTCATCTAGTTCAACAAAACTTACAAAATTCTTCAGCAGTACAACAAGTAAAGATGATGAGCAAGTTATCGTATCTGAGGTTGCTTTTACATATCGCACCGTTATGCACTCCCATAGTTATATTTCTAGTGATTGCGCAGGATCATTATTTCCTTCGATGTTCGGTGATTCAAATATAGCACAAAAATATAGATGCGGTAGGACAAAAATGTCTAAAATCGTTTCTAATGTGCTCGCGCCAAAATCAATAAAATTTATTTTAGAACATTTAAGACAATTATTGGCAACGTTCCATTTTCTATTTGTACTGATGCCTCAAACAAAGGAAATATTAAAACTTTTCCTATTATTCTGAGATACTTTACTAAACAAAAAGGAGTACAAAATTTACTACTTGCATTTTATGCTTGAGATAATGAATTATCTCGGAATATTGCTGAGTCAATCAAAATAAAAATTGAACAGAATGGCCTGAATATGAAAAATGTTTCGTCGTTTTGTGTGGTGATAATGTGGCAGTAAATTTTGGGAAAAACCAAAGTGTTTTGACGGAACTAAAAAAAATAAATAGTAACCGGTTGGATATAACAGCCATATCCTGCATAATACTTGTAAAAAGGCGATAAATCAACTCAAAATTGACATAGATTCAATTGTGATGAAAATTTATAATGAGTTCAGTTCATCTACAAAGAGAACAAACATATTGAAACAATTCTTTGAATGGGCAGAAATCGAATGGACTGAAATATTACGCCACGTACCAACTAGATGGTTTAGTCTTCTTACAGCTGTTGAGAAACTAATCGCTAATTTTGAACCGATAAAATCGTACTTTTTATCTCAAAATTCAATATCACAGGTACTTAAAAATTTTTTCAACGATGACCTCTCATTAGCCTATTTAGGCTTTGTTATGAATACCTGTACCATTTTTCAGCCATCTCTTAAAAAATTGCAAAGTAATTCCATTCTTGTATTGGATTTATATGATATATTGGACGAAGTGCGCCAATCACTTATTGATAGAAAAAAACAACAATTTTTTGGTTCGATCGCAAGAACAGAATTGTTGAAATGTGATAATGTATCTGCATTAAACTGATTCCAAGCAGACGCTAACTTATTTTTTGATGTTGCCATAAATTATCTAGAAAAATGGTTTGATTTTGGCGATAATAATAAGTTAAGCTTGCTTAAACCATTGCGTTTGAATGAAGCTATAGAATTTAACACTATTGCAAAAATAATTTAAAGAATTTAATATTGTCGTGACCGCTGACTCTATAAATTTGAATTGAAATACTTAGTTTTTGTTTTAAATATGTAGTTAAATTTTTTTTTTTTTTTATTTTTTCTACTAAAATCCCGATATGCCATTTAGAAAAACTGGCAACCCTGACTATATACAATCTTCTTAAGATGTAATACGCATTAGATTTTCGAGGTGATTGCTTTAGATGTAATACGATAGATTTTCGAGGTGATGGAAAACTACACTCGTTACATTTGCTGGTATTTGTTGCTATCTGAAAACAAAAATTTTCAAAGTGAAAACCCTCTAAGACGGAATCTCACAGGACCAATATAAATTGCCGTTTTACAGAATTTTGTATCGTAGAAAATTTATAGGGAAGTTAAAATAAGAGGAAAAAATTTGTTAAAGTTATTTTTCATAGATAAACAAAAAATGATTGCATTTTATTTCATTTTTATAAAAAATTCATCACATACGTATAACAAAACTAATAACATAACAAAATTATAAAACATTGTACTATACCAAGTGTGTAAAAAACAACAAAAATTATATGACCATAAAAAAAAATTAAAAAAAATCAATTGCAAGTAACTCAGTCTTTCTTCATAAAATCATCCGTAATACATTTCTGTTTCATCTTTCTTTCAGCTGCTTTTGTTGTAATAAATGTGATTTTCGATTTCGCAACCAAAGTATAAAAATCATCATTACCGCATTGTCTACTATAAATATCTAAACATTTTATTGCCTTTAGAGCCTCTGCAATGCTAATTTCGGGCT
Organism: Argyra leucocephala; assembly: GCA_963942445.1. Classification (NCBI taxonomy): domain Eukaryota; kingdom Metazoa; phylum Arthropoda; class Insecta; order Diptera; family Dolichopodidae; genus Argyra; species Argyra leucocephala. The sequence continues at coordinate 118,882,057 of OZ012681.1, read as the reverse complement.
CAATATCATCTTCGTCATCCTCTTCGTAACTATCTAAAATTTCTGGGATCGGCAAAACAGTTGCTTCAATAATATCACTTAAATTTGTTGAATTACATTCTGTAAAAACATTGCCATCTACAGTAGCGTGATTTCTTGCTGAACAAATGGCCTCACCAAATGCTGAATCTATTAAGTTCTGTATTTCTAATATTGATTGCTCATTTTGATTATTCATTTCTAGCTCAGTAATTGTAGTTTCAAATTTAAATCCACACTTTAGAAAACTTTTTACCATTGTTGAGGGTAATATTTGATCACAAGCAGTTTTAAGAAATTGAATTGCATCTAGGATTGAAATTTTTTTTTTGTCAATGTCGAGATCGTGTTACAGTTTTCCATTTCAATTAATAAATTTTTCATCATAAATTTTCGATAATTGCATTTAAATGCTGCAATTATTCCTGCATCTAACGGTTGTAATTTGGAAGTTGTGTTTGGAGGCAAGTAAACTAAATGTATATGCGATAAATTTAAATTCGGGTGAGAAGAAGCGTTATCAAGGAAAAGAAGAATTTTTCTGTCTTCGGATTTCATTTGTTTATTTAAATTTTTCAAATACTGCTCAAAAATACAACCAGTCATCCAGGCGTTTTTATTATAATAATAATCAACACCTAATTGATTTGTTTTGATATTTTTAAAACATCGTGGACGTCCATATTTGCCTATGATAAGCGGTTTAATCATTTTTCCATCACCAAATACCGCAAGTAGGAGAAACTAAGCATAAAACATATATGTCAAACTTCATGTTATGATATTAAAAGTCAAAAGTACAGTGTTTCCACCAAAAAAATTTATATAAATATGCTTCCCGCTGAAAAATATTCAAATTTATCATTTTTTAACCAACAAAATTTTTACAAAAAAAAAAATTCCGTTTTAAAAGAGTTTTTTTTGTCTGGAATTATATGCGAGGATCCCAAAAATTACGATTCCGTTCCGTGTCAAGGATTTCCGCCTTAAATGCACTAATTTCAGCACAAGCTAGTTTCGCGGGTAAATACTTTCGTCTTAGAGGATTTTCCGTCTTAAGGATTTCCGTCTTAGAGGGTTTTCACTGTACTGGGTTTTTGTTATTTTTTTGTCTGGCCATTTTCTTTGGGGTAACGTTGAGAAAAAAAAACAAAAAATTATAATTAAAAAATCATAAGAAATTAATTAATTTTATTTACTCACATTCACATCACAACAGTCACAACTTCAAAATTCAAAGACGTTATGAATTCGTGTATTGACAAAAAGTCAAATCAAATGTCAACATTTGACTTTTTTCGTATTGAATTTGACTTTTTTTTCGTTCCCTATAAACAAATTTTATCTTCATGACTTTCGATTTCGACTATCAGTTTTTTTTTTAATATTTATGTTAAAATTTAAAATGTTAAAAAATAGATTAAAACATGAACCAAACCGTAAACCACCATATATTTTGCTGGTTTGTGGTTCGGTTTCAGAACTATTTTAAGAAATGATTCAGTTTTGGTTTGGTTCGTCCAATTCATTATAAAAGTGGTTTGGTTTTGGTTATGGTTTTGGTTCGGAAAATATCAATGGTTAAGTGGTTTTTTGGTTCGGTTCAAAAATCGGTTTGCATCTCTGCCTAGAATGTTCTGGTATGCTTATTTGACTTTTTTTGTTTGTTACTATTTTGAGCGTCTCTCATAGAAAAACAATTTGTTCTAAGTTTGATTTTGATAAACTAGATTTATTCGTATTACAATTTTTCTCTATATGCAAATCCCAAAAAGGTTTTATATTTTCTCTAGTAATAAAAATACAAAAACAATAAAAATTATATATTTTAAAAAACACAAAAACCATTACAGTTTAACATAAAAAAAATAATTTACTTTAATTTATGTTATTTTATTTTTCTTTTCAGATATTATACAAAAATAGAAATATCACTCAATATAATAATAATATAGACAATATTATTTTAACACAATATATCCTTTACTATACAAAAATATTAAATCAAATATTAATGAATGTTAACAATATAATTTGAAGTGGCATACAGTAACATTTTATTATCGTACATACACACTCACTAAAATGAGATATTTATTATTCAAATCGAAAGAATTTTCCTTAAAAATTCAATCTTATTTGTGTCAACGCATTAAGGATATAATATGAAAAAGGAAGAAATGGTGCAAAATTTATCATAAAATAAATAAAATTCCTAAATAAACTCAGTCAGTAGGTGTACCTACCATACATATTAAATAAAATAATTTGGAGTAAAATAAATAATATAGAATGTAACTGTTAAAAGGCACAATTTTCATGTCTTCAGAGAGACGTAGTACACCACACCAAACCAAATCACAAAAGAACTAAATATAAAAATGTGTCATCAATAATTTATTTATTTAACACTCTAAAGGGAAAGTGATTGGCTTTGAATTGTTTTGAATGGAAAACAAAGAAAAAAAAAACAGAAAAATATTAAATCAAGCAACACCTGTCATTGTTAATTGTGTTTGTTAAAAATAAACCGTGTTTAGATTTAAATAACAAAACATCATATACCTACTTAACATAATTGAAAATTGAACCAAACGAAATCACACGAGAAAACAGATTTTCTTAAATCACAAAAACAAAACAAAATGAGAAACATACGAGCATAGCTTTGCAAATAACAACTATACCTACTCATATACATAATAGAAAAAAATCAATCCTAAAACAAAAAAGTATGCAATATACTCCTACAATCTAATCATAATGCAATACCGTATAACAAAAGAAAAAAATAGTAGAAATAACAGTAACAACAAATAACATAAATAACAGTAATAATTTACACTAAAAATTATATTACATCAAGGACTAGAAAAACATAGAAAGAAAGGGAGTGAGAGAGAGAGACAGAGAGAAGAAAAAACAGCAGCCGTCGACCGATATACAAACCACTATACAACAAATATTGTTGTTTATTTTTTTCTGTTTGTTTATACTGTATTTTTTCTATTTTTGTTATTACTGTTGTTATTACTTTGCCTACTAAATCAGGTCATCTGTTTTGTGTATAAAAGTTGAAAAATATTTTCATTTTTCGTGGTGAAAATTTTATATATATACGAATTACACACACACACATATTAATATTTAATAACTTTATCCTTTATCAAAAAAATAAAAAATTCCTTCAATATTAAATCTGTATAACAGTTTTATAAAACTTTATAATAAACGTATAACAAATTTTCTTATTATAACACATTTATTAAAATTATTAATAATAAAGAATACGTAGTTGATAATAAAAAAAAAAAATATGAAAATAAAAATGGCATAATCTAAAATCTACATTTACACATTGTTTTGATCGAAACCGTTGTCAACAGAAACATCTGAATTGAGTATAACAGTTTTTTGTTTTTTTTTTTTTTGTTTTAATAATGGAGAAAAATTTAAAAGGAGAATAATATTTTATTGTACTGCTATTGAGCGCATGATTAACATTTAATGGAACATTTATTTGTTTATGTATAAAAGTTTTAAATTTGTGTATAACACTTTTGAAAAACTCTGTTCAAAATAATAAATTTGTTTTTTTTTGTGTTTTTGTTTTTTTGTTTACATCTAAATTCAAATCTACAATAATTTTTTTTAAATAAAAGAGCATCCGCAATCAATATAACAGTTTTATAATACTAATTAGAAATAAAAACAAATAAAGAAAAAAAAAAGCATCAAAATGTTAAGTATTAAAACTGAAGGTTATCTAAAAAATATGGGTAGTTTACCAAATTTACATGAATTGGAGCGTGTAAGGCGCCGACTCGAAGATGAACAAGAATTAGCAAAAAGAGAACAACGTGCACGTGAAGAGCGTGAATCAATTAGAGATCGAGAGAAAATACCAATGTCCATACATTCAGCAACACAGGTAATTTTATTATATATTTACTGTATATATTATGTATATATATATATATATATATATATATATATGTATATTATACAAGTATATTTTATTTGTTTTGATTTTTGTTTATTTATTGTTTTTTTTGTAATTCTTATTTTCTACATTTCATTATATAACTTATATACTTATATATTTATATATTAAATCCTAAAATATACATAATATTATGTATATATATGCAAATATAATGTAAGTAAATATATAAAATTTATATAAATTTGTAAGTAACACACGTTTAAAAGAATAAAAATAAAATAAACAATAGAAGTAAACAATAGTACAGTTATATATTATATATGTGTATATTCAGTAGGTACAATACGAGCTTAATTACTAATAATTGGTATATTTATTATTATATTATCAAGTTTCTATAACCTTAATATGCTTCTCGCTGACACATTGAAATATTTAATTTGATTTAATTTTATTTTATTATTTTAACTGGCACATAAAAGTACAACCGAAAATTGAAACCCTTTTCCGGGTAGGATATCTCTAGGCCATCTCTCTATTACAAACCGTATATCTATTTATTTTATAATTTAATACTAATAAAAATTAAATACAAACAATTTGAATTTAAATTTAGTCTAAATCTAATTATATCGGGTGGTTTGGATCTAGAGCAGCGTATCAGCTTTTAAAGTGGGGAAGTAACCGCTATTTAAAAATTTAAAAAATATAAAGAGGCTGCTCTATCGGTTTGTTATGTGTTTAATTTAACGGAAAATACCGAAAATAGGTTTTTTAAACCGGAAATTAGCCAAAATCGACCGAAATCAAGAAGTGGTAGTTGTTTTTGCAAATTCGGCTGCTACGTTAAAAAATAAGAAACTTTTATTGACGATTGAACAACTTAACGATTGAACAATTTAACGATTTTGAACAACAGAATGATTTTCTGAACGATTAAAAACAATTGTACAAGAAGCTAAAGAAACTCAACAATATTAATAGGTTCAGAGAGAGTGAATGTAATACTAATCAAATTATACATTAACCAATATTTAATTAGAATATAAATGATAAATCTATGAATATAAAATAATTGGAATTTTACTTCTCTACTAACAGCATGTATCTGGTTTAGTTAATTTTACTAATATTTTTCTCATTAACGATGTCAATGTTTTATTAATCCTATACTGGATGATGGTATATTACACAATCAATATGATGTAGCATCAGGCTTCCGTCTAGTAATAGACGCTTGATTAGCCATTATTCAAAGCATTAATCTGACAGTATTAAATAATTTCAATCAAGTTTAAATAATTTGCGAATACACTATGCACTTTAATTTACATTTTTTCTGGCTTTGTTAATATTTTGATAATTTTAACTTAATATTATAATTCACAGATGTAATTTTAAATTAAAAATCAATGTAGAGATAATTGTAGATGTAGAGATATTAAATGTAGAGATATTAAATAAAAAATCAATGTAGAGAGAATTAGTTTTACAGCATTTAATAAATTTTAATTCAATAATATAATTCAAAGATGTTATTTTAAACAAAAAATCAATGTATAAAGAATTAGTTTTATGGCATTCAATAAATTTTAATTCAATAATATAATTCACAGATGTAGTTTTAAATAAAAAATTAGTTTTTCAGCATTCAATAAATTTGAATTCAATAATATAATTCACAGATGTAATTTTTCAAATTGTGTATATTATATTTTGTATATTAAAAAGCCTTTATGTAGAAAACGTTATTTTTAATAGATTCAATACACTCTAAATTTATTCGTCAAATGTAAAATTGACTTTAACTTTATTTATTGGAACCATAAAAACTAAACTGTTTTAAAAAAACAATCAAATTTTTATCATTTACAATTTTTGGCTTTAATATAATACCAATTATTAGTGATTAAAGCTTGTACTCACAATATATTATGAATATGTTTACATAGATAGGTACTATTATAATAATATTTAAACAAAATTCAATTCAATTGAGATATGGTAGCAAAAACAAAAAAAAAAAAAAACAAAATACAAGAATGATAAAAAAAAAACAATAATAAAACAAAAAAGGACACAAAATAATAACTGTTTTGAGGTGGATTTTATATTATTATATGGTTAGTGGAGAGATTAAGGGTTACAACACTATTCATTTATTTTTTGAAGATTCTATATGTACATGTATATACATAGTATAGCAGGCAAAGGTATGAACTTAATGAAATGTGAGGAAAAGTGTACAATAATAATATAATGTGATCAAAGAAAACCAAAAAAAAAAAAAAAAAGGTCGAGACTGATGATAAGAATTATTCATGACAGTATTGGGAATAATTTATATATATATTTATATATATACAAATTAGGAATAATTTATAAATAAATTAAATAATTCCTTCTGGATGTATTAAAATGATTAATTTTTGTTTTTTGTTTTTTTTTTTCATTTCATTTTTGAAAGGACATTATGGTTTAATAAACGTGATTATAATATAATAAGAAAATATTTAATTAAAATTTACATTTGATTATTTATAATAATAATTTTTGGTAGAAGAATTTGTATTTATTTATTTATATTTTTTTTTTATTAATAGCAATTCAGATTGACATTAATTTTTTTTTTATTTTTATTATTAATAACAACGCAAATTGACACTAAGTTTTAAAATCTTTAAAAATTTATAATTTAATTATTTTGAAATTAAATTAATAATTCGGGTAGAGCTGATGAATAATTTGATATTATTTTTATATTTCAATCTATAACAGATTTTGATCTAGATTTCTTTGACCCAAATTAAAGCATATTTAATTTAATAGTTTTAGTTTAATGATGTATGTTGACACAATCTTGTCAATATACTTGTATCTAATAAAATCAAGTTTTTTGAAAATGTATCAATAGTAAATTTTTTTATATTCAACTTTTCGGTAAATTGTGAAAGTAGATAACTTAATTATGATTATAAAAATTAGAGTTATAAAACAACTGGATGTGATTAGTAGATATTGTAGTATTATACTACTGACATACATGTAATATCGATATTGTAATATTGCTGATACTGCTACGTATGTATGTATCCCATAGTATCATGATATTTATAAATAATATTCCAATATAAACATAGTTCTGATATTACGAACAAGGACATAATATTTTGAATCATCACAGTAATGTTTTTCATCAGAGTGGCAATCTGGTGGCGAGTACGCCAATCATTTTATTAATTTTTAATACTAAAAAACAGTTAAATTTGATCATAAAGCAAATATATATATAGAGTAATCACACAGAACAAAAAGTAATCAATAATTTTTTTTTATTTTTAATACAAACAAACAGTTAAATTTTACCATAAAGGAAATATATATAGAGTAATCATGCAGAACAAAACTATTTTTAGTTTTTTCTGAAATTAAATTTTTGTTTGTGAGTTGACATATCTTAAAAATAAACAAAAATTTGTTGTCCAAAAATTTATTTTGTTTTATTGTCAAAAAAAATTTGTAAAGGAAATATATATAGAGTAATCATGCATAACAAAAATATTTTTAGTTTTTTCTTAAATTCAATTTTTTTTTGTGATTTGACATTATTTTAAAAATTAAACAAAAATTTGTTGTACAAAAATTTATTGTCAAATCAAATTAAAATGGATAAAAATAAAAGGAAGAGCCAAAATTTAAATACCATTTTTAAAAAAATTTATCTTCCATTTTACTTGTCATAATTATGAAATATGAGTGACTACTTTTGATATTATAATAAACAGAATATTATAATATTGATATCATAATATCGATATTACAAGTCTATCAGTAGTATAAGACTATACACATATATGGTGCGTACATGCCGGTGCTAAAATATCAATGCTAAGCTAAATTGACATTACAGTGGCAACGACATGAACACGATTAGCTAAGCTACGTAGCTGGCTGAGCGAATATATTTAAACGATAAAATTGCTACAGATGTCAAAATAAACGTCAACGTAAAAATAATTACAAACAAAATTTATAAAAGCAATAAAAACAAACAAAATTTATATAAAATAAAGTATGTAAGTACATTTTTATATACATTTTATTATTTCATTTAATAGAATGGAAATGAAGAAAAGTAAAAAAATTCACAAATTGGAGAGATGGGAAAATAAATGCATTACTTGAGATAATGCTTATTCGCAGATAAAAAGCTAGGTCCCAATACGTTTACAGGGTTAACGTTTTACCACTTTCGTAAAAACGGATAAAAACACTTTTGTTTTGACATTTATAGCAGCGAGTGGTATGAACCCGTGCTAAATATTTTTGACATTTATAGCATTGCTAATTTAACATCGGCATTAACGCAGCTATATACTGCTAGAGAATTCATGTTTTTGAATTTTGTTTGATTCTATTGACTTAAATCGAAATGCTTAAAAACCATCTGTGAGTTATAAAAATCCAATCAAAATTCATATCATCATAAAATCTTTTATTAAACAAATTATTGATTTATATCAAAAAATTATAAAAATTGTTATTGTTATACTCTTCTAATGCGTTTGTGACCAATTCGATTTTATTTTATATAAAAAATAAAAATAAGAAAAAATAAAAAAAATTGATTTTTTGCATTTTCTTATTCGTTTATCACCCACTCATTAATTTTTTAATGAAAGGTACTAAAATAAATATACTTAAATATCAACCAACACCTACTCTTAGATTATTTCACGGTGATTTTATTTTACTCACTAAGTAATGTTTTTTTTTTTTTGTTTTGTTTATTTTTATTAAATAATCTCCTTAAAAGCGCTCATTATTTATACAACAAAGTTTTTCAAAACAAAAAAAAATATCCTTTTATTGAGAGTTATATTTTTTTTTAAAACTTTTTTTAACATATTTTTTTCTTTTCTAAAGAACTTAACTGTATATAGGTAATACTTTCACTTTGTACATACAATTTTAATTATCAATTTATGATTATTTTTTTTTTTTTTATGTTTGATGTCCTTTTGTTAAAAATCCTCTACACAAAGCAAAAAAAAAAAATAAAAATTTTATCTTCTTTTTATTTTTGCAAATTTCTAAAAATAACTCATGTAACACCTACGTAAATATTGTACAACAATCTTCAAATAGCATATATAAAAAATAAAAAAACAAAATAAAAAAAAATGTTATAAAGGATAAGAAATTGAAATTGAATGAACCCATTAAATGATCACGAAAAGTCAAATTAAACATTTAAAATAAATCCAAGTCAGGCATATTGAATGGCATTGTCAGTTGTGCCGCAAATAAATACAAAAACAACAAAACAATATCAGAATAATAATAAAAAAAAAAACAAAAAAAAAACAGAAAAATAAAAATCCGTTGTATCTACAGTTTTTTTTTTTGTCTTCAAATGTCCTGATTTTTGTTTTTATTTTTTTATTTTTATACTATACTTTTGCGTTGTTTAAATTCCTCTTGTGTCCTTCATTACAATTTCATTCTTAAAAAAAAGTATAAACAATAACAGTAAAAAAAATAAGAATAATAAAGAAGGAAATTTATATCCTTCAAAACAACAAAAATTTATTGTTTCTGATTTTCTGATTTTCTGATTTTGTTGTATATATATATAAATAAATTACATATATATATATATATATATATATATATCATTTAATTTATATATATATATATATTTATATATATGTGTATATTACAGCAGGCATCCCACAGTGCACCAACTAGTAATAGTTTTGGTATTCCTGTTACTCCTGGTGTTATTACAGGAGGTGGTGGTGGTGGTGCTGGTGGTGGTGGTAGTGGTGGTGGTGGTATTATTGTTAGCGGTAGTAATAACATTGGTGCTGCTGGTGGTTGTATTAATGGTGTTAGTAATATTAATGGTACTAATAATAATAATGCAGGTCCAAGTACAAGTGCTGCTATTTTGGGTAGTGGTGCTGCAACACTTTTATCATCAACACATACAACATTTGGTGCTGGTTTTGGTATAACAACTGGTAATACACATTATGGTGGATATGGTATGGTTGGTTATGGTACACCTGGTCAAATACCAAAATATCATCATTATCATCATCATCATAGACATTCATTGACCACACGACATCGTGTTATGAGAACAAGAAGTTCTGGTGCTAGTTATAGTATTTGGGATGATCCAATGATTGAGGTAAACGATATTTTGATTCTTTGTTCTATTTATTTCAGTCGTTTTGATTTTCAAGTCAAAAATATTTTGTTGATTTTTTTTGTTTGTATTGTTTTTTTTTATCCGTGTAATCGGATAAAAAATTTAATATTGAAAATTAATATTTATTCTTTTTCTTTCTTTATTATCTTTGCTTCATTGGGATATAGAGTAAAAAAAAATTAATATTTAAAGAAAAATATTTATTAAAAATACAGAGGGGTTTTAAACAGTATTTTTGACAAGACGGTTAAGCTTGTATCCAATATTTTAATTTAAGTGCAATTGAGGTCGATTTTCACATTGTACCGATTTACCATCACGAACGATTTTTATAGCTAAATAACCAATCAGAATAAACCGTCGCGCCATTTGCACATGTATAAATCATCCTTTAAGTTCTATTCCAATACAACTATTGAGCTTATACATACCTTTGTTGATAGGATAATTTTTTGTTTAATTCAAATTTTCTAATCGACGAAGGAAGATGATTAGCTCTAGACAAGGTATATTTAAAGTGAAAATTCAAAATAAGTTCGAATAGTTTGTTCTAATACTTGCCCCAATGAATTTAATATGATTTGGCATTACAAATGGATAATAAGTTTTTAACTGATTTTTCCTTATATTTACTGTGGGCATTTCTGGGGATAGCACTTGCGGTCCTGATAAGATATACTGCAATAGTGTTCATGTACTATCAATTACGAATGAGACGCTTGTTCAGGTATCCTTTTCTGCCCCATTTTATTACTGTACAATCCTTATCACTAAAATAACTTATGAATGATGATATAGCCATAATTCACTTTCATTTCTTTATCATTTCATTCCCAATCTTTGTTTAATATTTTTCGTTTGTTTTATCCATTTTAGTCGTTAAACTATGATAATCGCTATTTTCATATCATCGATGAGTCCAGGTTGAAATTAATGATTTTATACTATACTACTAAGCCACTGACCACAATTTTGCAATCATTCTCAATTCCTATTAATTTTGTCTTCTAAAATTATCCTCAGATGATCTGCTCATTTACTTACTCATATATATTTCAACTTTATTTACTCATCTCTATTTGCTAGTTTGCTGGATTTTAACTTGATATTCAATTCATAATTCTTGAATTACCACCACATCAATGTTGTGATTTTAATAAAGAACAGTTTGGTTTTTTGTTTTTATTTCCAAGACTATTGAAAGGCTCAATTTATGCCCAACTTCACTCTAGTAGTACGCTTGTTATTGCTTAGTTTGATTACAGTTCAATTATTATAGGTTTGTCCAGTTTATTCGTATGGTAAACAAATAAGAATGTATATTTTATAGAATATGCTGTATGCTTTAGGTGTGATGTCAGATAGTGTAATAGCCGAAATCGATTAAGATATTTAATAAAATTAATGAAGCATGCCTATAGAGTTTTAATCTTTACGTAAATAAAAATATATACTGTGAATCATCATTTACTCTTTTTACTATATTTGAGTGTATATAATAGGGCTCTGGCATGTCTCAGATATTGTACAGTTCACTGTTGCTATCCTGTTTAATATCGATTGTTTTGTTAATAATTGTCTACTGTGTTGACTAATTGTTCTTAGCCTGATTCAGTTTCCCAGCCAGGCTCAACTGTTTTCTTCTATATTTAGATATATTCCAATAATCAGCTAATAATTGAAAATACAAAAAAAAAATTAAATTTTCATAAGCTTTGTTCAATTCTATACAACTAAACCAAATATTTAACAATCGTCAAGTTTAAATTGACTTTTGAATTCATTTTGAATGATTGAATTCATTTTTAACGATAGTTCTGTTAGCGTTCATCACTAAATTCATCTTTTTCGTTTTTCGTTAAGTTTTTCGTTAAGAAAAATAAATTTGTCAAAATTAATTCTTCTTAACGAAGAACTTAACGAAAAAATTGACGAAAAATTAAAATGATGAATTTAGTGATGGACGCTAACAGGACTATCGTTAAAAATGAATTTAATTAGTTCTTCTTAACGAAAAACTTAGCGAAAAATTAAAATGATGAATTTAGTGATGAACGCTAACAGGACTATCGTTAAAAATGAATCTAATCATTCAAAATGAATTTACAAGTCAATTTAGTGATGAACGCAATTCGTCCAAATTTGTTCTAACGCTACTAGTATTATATGCGTACAGTTATAATACATTTTTTTCTGTATAAAATCTTAGGTGTTCATAAGATATGAGATCTAATTTATCAAAATTTTAAACTCCATTTTGTTGATCAAAATAGAATCTTATAATTCTAAGGTCATCATCATCATCATCATCTGTTGGTACTACAGTTCGGACTTAAGTCCGGAAAGCTATTCTAGAACTTTTCTTCGTTCTGCTCTATTTCGTATAGATTACAACTATACCAAATTTCTGTTCAAATCTTATTTGCAAACAATTTTCAGTGTCCCATCATCATAAAACCATAAGTTTAAGTTGCGGTATTTTTAACGAATTTATTTTTAACGACAATATTTTTAACCATTTAAAACGATAAAAAAAAAATTTATTCAAAATATTTTCATTTTAATAACACAAAAATGTACTGTTAGAATTCAATTGTTTTTTTAAATAATATTTTGTTCGTTCATTTCCCTCTCATCTCCCTTTCAACAATCTCTAAATGAAGGAATTATATATATATATATATATTATATATATATATATATATATATATATTTTAATATTATCTTGGGATTAAATCCCTGTTATACCTTTTCAAAAATTATCCACGTGTTTAACTTTTTACCATAATCTTATACTGTTGTTGTTGTTGTTGTTACCGTTTTATATTTCAGTTTCGTTATTTGAAAGTAAAAATAAAAAAAATAGAGAAAAACAAAAAAAAATTAAATTAAAGTGGTGTTTATTTTTATTCATAAACATTTTTTAAATTGTACACCACCAAAAATAATGTACAGGAATACTTTACATAATTTTTTTTTTTTTAAATGTTGAATTAAATTTTTTGGGTTCAATTTTCATATTTTTTTTTTTTCGTTTTTTTTTTGTACCTAGAGAGGTGGTGTTGAATTTTGCATCGAAATTATTTTGAATATTTTGTTTTTGTTTTTTTTTCCTTATTATGCAAATATATATAAAATTCATTCATAACTTTAATTCATTAATAAGGAAAAAAATATTTACTTAGGTGGCGGAAAATTTAATTGGATTTAATTTTTTTTTTTTTGTTTTTTTAATAAATTTAAATTTTGCGAAATTGATGCTAGCTAGCTTGTAAAAAAAATGTTTATTAAAAAAATTAATTTTAAAAATTGAAATTATATTTATTATTACATAATATATACCTATATATATATATATATATATATAATATATATTTAATTGTATTATTACAGCATATGACAGGCTATTCACCGGTATCATCAAGATCACATCGTATAACAACATTACCAGCATATCAAGTTCAAGCTGCATTAGCAGCACGTCGACGTGAATCAATTAATAGTTCAATTGGTGCTAATTCAATACGACGTTTATTAACATTAAATAATCATCGTCACTGCCGTCACAAAATACCAACACATGTTCGTTCAAAAATATGTAAAAGTTTTAGTTTTTTAGCAATATCACATGGTTTAATATGCTCAATATTATTTCCATTAATTGCATTACAAGGATCAAATTCAATATGGCATCATCGTGAACAATGGATACATGTTGGTCCAAATATTGGTTCAATGCTATTAAGTATATCATTTTTAATATCATCGGGTATGTGCTTTTTAACAACACGTTTAATACGTAAAATAAGTTATTTAATATTATTATCAGCAAGTTATATTGGTATATGTATATTTTTATTATGTCATTTATATCCATCAATATATACATTAGTACCAGCTTATATTATATTTGGTATTGTATTAGGACCATCATGGATAAGTAAAATGTCATTAGTTGTACATTATGCAAATAAAATAAGTTGTAATCAAAATGAATGTAGTTTAAGTGGTGTTGTTGATTCATTAGATCCAGATTATCGTATTAGTTGTAATCGTGATCAAAAAGTTCGTCGTTTAGTTAGATGGTTTCAAATAGCACAAGATATTGGTATTATATTGGGTGCAATAATTGCATCAATAGCTTTAAAATGTACACCAACTGATACAACATGTTTTGGTTTTAGAACATATCAGGAACAAAGAATACGTTCACCAACATTAAATACACCAATTATAGATTTATTTAATTTGGATATTAGTGGTATTGGTGTTGGTGGTGGTGGTGGTGATGGTGGTGGTTTTGGTGATGATGGTATAATTAATAATGTAACACCATTTGATATTGAAAATATTTTAGATGAATATAATCATAGCCTTAGTCCAGATGATGCTAATATTAATAATAATAATAATAATAATAATAATAATAATATTAAAAGTGTTAGTAATAGTAATAGTAATCATAATATTAATAGTAATAGTGGTGCCTTATCGGCTTCAGTAACTTTTGAAGATATTTTCAATAGTGTAACATCTGGTCTTGTTACACAAATACCATTAGAATTACTTAAAAGTTCAACTATAATGACAACAACAGATAAAACAATGCAATCATCAGCATCGAATATTGATAAATTACAATTAATATCACAATCATCATCATCATCATCATCATCATCATCATCAATGCATCATTCAACACAATTTAAATATATTTTCGATATGTATAATCATAATGAACATAATGAAAGAATATGTGGTGCTGATATGTGCCCTATTTGGCATCTTACCGAAGAACAAAATGGCAATGATACACAATTTTATTCAAGTTTTATACATGAAGGTGGTAAAATCGGTTCGATGACATTAATTTTAGTATTCTTATTTTTTGCTGTAATTGCATTAATTTTAACAATAATAAATGGTAAAATTGAAAGTACATTTCGTCATGAAAATATTAAAGGAATGACGGATACATTATTATTTGCTGGCCCTATGGCATATTTCATTGGAACTGAACAGGGTTATATGTTAGGTGATTTTTCAAGAGTAAGTCTCCACAACTATACTTTTCAAATAGAAAAATTTAATTATATATTTTTTTTCTAAAATTTTTCAGGCATTTGTATCTTGTACACTAGGCTTGCAAATGGTTGCTGGTGTTCTAATTTGTATGGGAGTAATGCAAGGAATTGTGGCATGTACATTAAGCATGCTTTTAAGACATATCAAAAGGGCTGTTGTATTAAGTAAGATTAATTAAATTAAAATAAAACAATTTAATAATTAATATTTTCTAATTTAGTTGCAGGATTTTTTTTCCATGCCTGTTTGCTATTAGTATTATCACAATGGAAGCCAGCAAAAGATGACAGGTATTTGAATAAAATTTATTTTAAAAAAAATTTGTTTATTAATTAATTTTCTTCTCCTTCTTTTTTTGTTCTGCTTAATTCTATTATTTTAAATATTTAGTGCTCTATTTTATGTGATTGCTGCATCATGGGGTGCTTGTAATGCAATGTGGGAAACATTATTATTTGCCTTGATAACACTAACACATCATGTAAATGTTGCTGAAATTATAGCACCATTACAAGCATTACGTTTTCTTGGACTTGGTGTTACATTGGCTGCTCATGGTTTTCTATGTGAAAATCCAAAAATTTTAATTTTAGTTATTATTTTAATAATATGTTTGCCACCATATGCAATTTTAGAATTACGTTTGGAAGCACAAAGAAAATCTCAATTGATTGCATTATGACGAAGTGCTTTCAGTTAGTCAAAGGCAAAACGTAGAACGTTACGGAGACGTTCTTATTAGAAATTAGATTTAAAAAATAAAAACAAAAAAAAAAAAAAATTAAATAAAAAAATATAAAAATCGTAATTTCAAAAATTGAAAAAAAAAAAACAAAAAACAAAAATAATAATAAAAAAAAAATATAAATGCCAAATGTTTTCATCACAAACAAAAAAAAAAATGAATTTTTTTTTTACTATATTGAGCCTAAATTTATGCAATCGTGTTTAAATAAAAAAATTAAATTTGTTTTTTTGTTTTTTTTTTTTTGTATTAAATTTAAATATAATTAAAATTATGAGATTAAATTTAAAATAATTTTTTTTAAGTAAAATATCACTGAATTTATTAAATTATTAAATAAATATAATTAATTAAAATAAATTAAAGTAATTATTTACATTATTTTTATTCTCTAAATTTATTATCCATAATTTTAATACTTAACCTAGTTAACTTAGGTGGTACAGCTAGACTTATGTGTTTTTCTAGTTGGTTGAAATTGGATGTCAAGCAACAGAGATCATTATTTAATGGTAATGGTTGCATTCAGCAGCATGTACCCATGGATTTTGAATCATAGATTTATGTACATGCCACTGTACACATCCAATGACTTCACATGTAGAAGGCTTTTTATAGGCAAATGATTGATAATTTTATTATTATGCAGATCATTTACTATGTTGACAGAGATTTAACTATCTGATTGATTATTGTAGCATTATTGTACATTTCTTTTTTCTATACACAAATAGTTTTGTACTTCTAATTTGAACCAGAGGGTCCTTACATTTTATTTTGATTCATTTTATTCTCTTGCTTGCATTTATTCTCATTATGTTCGTAAATAGCGTTTCCTATTTACATATTTCGTTAGCGTACCCTGTCTTTTTTAATTTGTTGTTGTATTAAAACTTCATGAAGCAGATTTTTTGTACTATCATCCAAAATCGTTTCAATGTTCAGTTTTCATAAGTATTGTATAGGTATTAATTTATTGCAAACACGTAGAATTGATACATGATTTGAACCTAGACCACATTTTGTGAAAATTTGCAAATACAATTTTGTTATTTTCAGTTGCCATTTTCAGTTGTGGATAGCTTGATTCTGAATTATTATTTTCAATAGAAAATTGTAACTTACAGGATCCACATTATTTATAGGGACATTTTAAGAAGACAAAAAATATGTCCGCAACTGAAGAGGCTAGCCGTAAATAGGATGTAAAGATTTTGAGTCTGTTCCACACATCCAATATCCGATATTTTATACCTCACTACAAGAGTTACAAGACAACCTGGATGATGATGCCAAATGTGGATTATAATGATTTATCACAATAAGCCCATTTGCGACTGCGGTGATGTAGGGACTGGATCCCTCTCGTAACAAATTAAATCTAATCTAATGTCAAATTTAGTCTTTTACTTGTTCCTATATTTTGAAATAAATACCAAAAGTTATTTCTGTTAGGTTAAAATACCACAGTGTTATTAAAATTTGGAAACTTTCATTTATGGGTTATTTTACGACGACAGAAAGTTTTATTTTCTAATAGAAAATGGCAATAAGCCATTTTAAAAAATTGGCGCTTGGCCCACTCTGGCTGAGATCGCCTCATATGATCTGCTCTTATCGATCCGCAGCGAAACATATGTGATAATTTTGCATTGGATTGGTGTGACTTTTTTATATAACCATCATCATCATCATAACTTTACCATTTTGTTGGGAAGTTTAAGTGAATAAATCTGCATCTAACAAAATGATATAATGACTACTACTATGGGTAGTACATGATAGCAGCAGTATCCAGTGGTGTCCGTTCGAACATATCAGCGTCCTAAATTACGCTGACGATGTTTGTTTATAGGTCACATATGAATGCAAGCTTAAATGAGCCAAAACTTGTATGATATTGGGAAAAGTACGAATCTAAAACTCATACAGCTAAAGCCAAAAAGTATGTGCACAACTTGCACATTACAACATCCGACCCTTCATAAAGAAACGCGAATCGAAGAGGGTAGTAAGTTAAATTATCTGGGCAGTATCATGGTCATTGGATGGCGATGCCAATTTGGATATTGAAGCCCGCATCAGCAAAGCCTGTATTGCTTTCGGGATGCTACGATGCTCTTTCAGGATGTGCACTAAAATAAAAATCTTCAATGCAAGTATAAAATCTGTTATTTTGTAAGCCTGCAAGACATGGAAAGTTTCAGGAAACACCAAGCGTACGTCAATAAATGGTGCATTTCATTCCACCAGTATTCCGACAGTATTCAATATTGTTCCGAATTTCCGACAGTTCAGTTTCGCTTGTTACCATCAGTATTCCAGCACAATGCTGTGGCAACAAACGAGTCAAAAACAAAAAAACGTGTAGAATCCAACAGAAGAAATGGCGTTTAATCGGGCATACTCTGAAACCTGACAACAACATCGCGAAACAATATTTCGAATGAAATCCTCCGGGTTATGTCGCAGCAGAAAAACATTGAGAACAACAGTCTTAGCCGACGCAAATACCCAACAAAGAACGTGGGCTCAATTGAACAGGTTAGCCGCATATTACAGCCGACGAAGTTATTCTATTTCCCTCCCTATGCCCCACGGATGGCACAATGATAATAATGATGAACTCTGCATCTCCGTATGTTGTACTATTAGGTGGATGCTAATATTTCGGTCCAAAATCTATTTCATAGATTAGCATTTTGATCTTCTTCCAGGTTTTGTGTGGCCATTACCGCTATTGTTTTAGCTGTCCCATCATATTCAAGTGGAATTCTTACAATATTCTGAATGGGTTTTAACATTGTGTGAGTTATCCAACTTCAGTTTCTCCCATTGGTTGTTAATATTATGATATGATATGACTCATTTTGTTAAAAACAGTTACACAGTACTATTTAGGACTTGTTATAAGATTCATTAAAAAATGTACTTTAAATATTCGTCCAAATCATCTACTCTAAAATTCTTGTTCGATATTTTTTTATTTATATTTTGTGTTTTTTCCTATGCATGTTTAACAATAAATTAATAATATTATTAATTTGTGGCTTAACAGTAGTACATGTAATAGGAGAGGCAAGCTTAAAAAAGTCGTCTATCTTACTGAACGACTGGTGGGGCAAGCGATACAAATTAGACTAGCAACAGTACAGTATTAATCGATCACTTTGTGAAAATTATAATTATCGAAGCCCAATTTGATAACTACAATACCTGCGTTATACCGAAGCCATGTATTCCCTAGTAGAGCAACCAGAATAATTGATAATAGAACAATCATGCTATTACTT
This sequence comes from Argyra leucocephala, assembly GCA_963942445.1. Taxonomy (NCBI): domain Eukaryota; kingdom Metazoa; phylum Arthropoda; class Insecta; order Diptera; family Dolichopodidae; genus Argyra; species Argyra leucocephala. The sequence goes on along the minus strand of OZ012681.1, from coordinate 118,862,750 downwards.
ACCTATTTTTCATATTTTAATCTCTGGTTTGGGTCAAAGTCTATTATATAAGTCAAAAATGAAATTGAATTTGAATCTTCTTAGCTTAAGTTGACTTTGTCATATAACATTTTAGAAATTGTTACCACTACAATTTGAAACCACTACAATTATTTCTACAAAAAATCCTTGAAATATCCTTTGTATGTAATTATATATATATGAAATATTGATATTACTCTAAAAGGACAATGATCCGTTATATACAGTATATTTTAAAGTCCTTGAACTCAAAGAGAATAATATTTAATGTAAATTATTATTACTAATTAAAAAACAAAAAAAAAAACACAAAAAAAAAATAAAATATATTTAAATTAAATATTTATACAATAAAAAAAAAAAAAAATTAACAAATAAAAAGAAGAATTGCTTTTATAAAAGGGCTGTAATTTAATTAAAAAAAAAAATAATAATTATAAGATTAATTTGCAAAAATTAGAAAGTAAATTAAATTTATGAACAAAAAAAAAATAAATAAAATTTGAAAATAATTAAAAATTATTTACTTTATTTAATTAAATTATTAAACAAAAAAAAAGCTTTTCCACTAGAATTAAATAGATTAGAAATTAAATAAAAAATTAATTAGAATATAGAGAATGAAACAAAATATAAAAAAAAAAAATAAAAACATACTTAGAAAATAATATATTTATATAATGAAATGAAACAAATATATGCAGGATGTCTGCACGACGGTATTATTTTTCTCTGGCAGGTTGAATAACGTTTTTTCAAACGTTTAACTGCTATCTCCATTATAATAGTACATTTATGATTATATTATATTATACCTTCTTCAAATTATAAGTCATGAAATTTTAAAATTAACAATTTTCAATCTGTTTTTTAAAATCAATTAATTTTATTGGCTGGCAACACTGTTTAGACACAATTGTTTAGACACAATATCTTACAATCTGTGAGCTACTAACAAACACAATATAGCTTACAAATTTTCACTAATACAATCACATTTTATTTTTATTATTGGTATTGCCAATCATATTTTCTTGTCAGATATTGCGTACTGCAATTTGACATTTCGTGTAATTGAAAATCGTGGTGCATGAAATAATAATATATACAAAGTCTATTCTACATTTTATTCTTTTTAAAAAAATTTTAGTAAATTTTTTTTTTCAAAAACGGAGAATTTCTGTGCTTTATGATGGTCATATTGAAATCAACGATGATGTAGCATATCAAAAATTTGTCTTATAGTTGTCAGGAATAAATCGAATTTTGAATATGGTGGTTATTTTATCTCGATTTTTTCTTATGTTGTCATAAGTGGTTATGATTTGTTGGCACAGATATAAACACTTCAGTAAAAATAAATAAAATTTGCAGTAAAAATAACTAGTAAAAATAGCAAGTAAAAATAAATAAAAATAAAAAAAAATTGGCTTAACCATAAAGGGGTTGTGAAATAATATGTTTCACAATCAGACAGAGGTCTAAAATGTCTGTTCGGAGTTAACAGGTAAATCTTCAGCTCATATTTTAACCTGGGGATCACTATAGGCCCACATATGACCTCATTTCGTAGTAAAAACAGATTGTTATAGTTGCAAGCCCGTTATAAACTAATCAAAACTAGCCCAACCTTCTGAACCATTATATCTACGTTTTGAACTCTTGAACGTGAATTGTTCAGTATACGATCTTCCCTACCTACCTACCAAGGTCTAAAAGGTTTGTTCGGAGTTAACAGGTAAATCTTCAGCTCATATTTTAACCTGGGGATCACTATAGGCCCACATATGACCTCATTTCGTAGTAAAAACGGATTGTTATAGTTGCAAGCCCGTTATAAACTAATCAAAACTAGCCCAACCATCTGAACCATTGTATCTACGTTTTGAACTCTTGAACGTGAATTGTTCAGTATACGATCTTCCCTACCTACCTACCAAGGTCTAAAAGGTCTGTTCGGAGTTAACAGCTAAATCTTCATCTCATATTTTAACCTGGGGATCACTATAGGCCCACATATGACCTCATTTCGTAGTAAAAACGGATTGTTATAGTTGCAAGCCCGTTATAAACTAATCAAAACTAGCCCAACCATCTGAACCATTGTATCTACGTTTTGAACTCTTGAACGTGAATTGTTCAGTATACGATCTTCCCTACCTACCTACCAAGGTCTAAAAGGTCTGTTCGGAGTTAACAGCTAAATCTTCAGCTCATATTTTAACCTGGGGATCACTATAGGCCCACATATGACCTCATTTCGTAGTAAAAACGGATTGTTATAGTTGCAAGCCCGTTATAAGCTAATCAAAACTAGGCCAACCATCTGAACCATTGTATCTACGTTTTGAACTCTTGAACGTGAATTGTTCAGTATACGATCTTCCCTACCTACCTACCAAGGTCTAAAAGGTCTGTTCGGAGTTAACAGGTAAATCTTCAGCTCATATTTTAACCTGGGGATCACTATAGGCCCACATGTGACCTAATTTTGTAGTAAAAAGGTATTGTTATAGTTTCAAGCCCGTTATAAGCTAATCAAAACTAGGCCAACCATCTGAACCATTGGACCTAAATTTTAAACGCTTGAACGTGAATTTTTCAGTATATGATCTCACCTACCTACCTACCTACCTACCTACGATAAATAATAATATATTCCTGCACACACACCCTGTATATACTCTTTATATTATTATAAAGAACATAATATTATAATAATATATAGTTCTAAAAATTAATATTTAAGTAAAATTTACAATAATAAATATTAAAAAAAAAAAATAAATAAATAAATAAAAAAATATAATGAGTGTTCAAAAGATGAAAAATTTTAATGAAAAAGAAAATTTTAAAAAATAAAAATTAATTTTGTGTACGATATGGAAATGTACACGCGTATTGACGTATTTAATATAAAAATGAACATTTTGATGAAATTTTAATTTAATTTTGTTCTTAATTAATTTTTTTTAAAAAAAATTATTATAAAAAATTTACAAAAATTTTTAAAATATAATTGAAATTAAAACAACAGAAAATTTGTTAAATATAATTAAAAAAAATTGTAATTTATAATATGAAAATTGATAATATTG